>CM055122.1:92092040-92554540 GCA_029206835.1 Rana muscosa | reverse complement strand
GGCAGATGTGAGGCCCAATCTGTGCTATGGACAATTACGTCATCCAGGTAAGCCGCAGCATACTTCCGATGGGGCCTCAGCATCTGGTCCATTTTCCGCTGGAATGTGGCCGGCGCATTCTGTAACCCGAACGGCATTCTTTTATATTGGAACGCCCCGTCTGGGGTTACAAATGCGGTTTTCTCTTTGGCTGACTTGGCCAGGGGGATTTGCCAATACCCTTTTGTGAGGTCAAGAGTCGTCATGTATCGGGCTGTTCCCAGCCGGTCGATCAACTCATCTATACGTGGCATGGGGTAGGTGTCAAATTTTGTAACTTTGTTCAACTGACGAAAATCGTTACAAAATCGCCAGCTCCCATCCGGTTTAGGCACCAACACAATGGGACTAGACCAATCACTTTGGGACTCCTCTATCACCCCTAAGTTCAGCATTTTCTGTACTTCCTCCCGTATTGCCTCCCGTCGGGCCTCTGGGATCCGATAGGGTTTTAACTTCACCCTTTCACCGGGCGGGGTAATAATGTCATGCTCTACCCCAGATGTTTGTCCCGGCAGCTCAGAGAATACCTCCTTGTTGCGAAGCACAAACTCCTTAACCTCCTGTTGTTGGGGTTGTGACAAGGTGGCTGCGATTCCAACCTCAGGAATCACGCAACCAGTTTGAGCTGGTGACCAAGTGTCTGCGACTAGGGACTCTCTATCCCTCCAGGCTTTCAACAGATTAACGTGATAGATCTGTTCGGGCTTTCGCCTTCCTGGTTGTCTGACCTTGTAATTCACTTCGCTCACTTTTTCCATTATCTCGTAGGGGCCTTGCCATTTGGCAAGGAATTTACTTTCAACCGTAGGGACAAGTACCAATATCCTATCCCCCGGGGAAAAGGTACGGGTCTTGGCTCCACGGTTGTACACTCTCTGCTGTGCCAACTGCGCTTGGGCCAAATGTTCCTTCACGATGGGCATTACCTGTGCAATTCGATCTTGCATCAGGGCGACATGCTCAATCACACTCCTGTGGGGAGAACTCTCACTTTCCCAAGTTTCCTTGGCAATATCCAACAGCCCTCTTGGGTGTCTCCCATACAGTAACTCAAAGGGGGAGAATCCCGTAGAGGATTGGGGCACCTCCCTAATAGCAAACATCAAATAAGGAAGTAGACAGTCCCAATCCTTTCCATCCCTATCCACCACTTTCTTCAACATTTGTTTTAGGGTTTTGTTGAATCTTTCAACCAGCCCATCGGTTTGGGGGTGATACACAGATGTACGTAATTGCGTCACTTTGAACAATTTACACAGCTCCTTCATAACCCGGGACATAAAGGGTGTACCTTGGTCCGTAAGCAGTTCTTTACAAATACCCACCCGGCTAAAAACAAGAGATAGCTCTTTGGCTATGGTTTTGGCCGAGGTATTTCTGAGAGGGATCGCTTCTGGATAACGGGTGGCATAGTCCATTATAACCAATATGTACTGGTGCCCCCTAGCGGACTTGATTATAGGACCTACCAAATCCATTGCGATTCTCTCAAACGGGACCTCAATGATGGGTAGAGGGACCAGCGGGCTACGGAAGTGTGGCATCGGGGCCGACCTCTGACACACAGGGCAGGAGGAACAATAATTTTCTATGTCCTTCATCACCCCAGGCCAATAGAATCTCTGTAATACCCTCTCTCGGGTTTTCTCTGTCCCCAGATGACCTCCAAGAATGTGCCCATGGGCCAACTCCAACACCAACTTCCTGTAAGGTTTGGGCACCACAAGCTGCTCAACGGTTTCTTCTGCCCTTTTTGCCACCCGATACAGTAGGTCCTTCTCTACGCTGAAGTATGGGTAAGTGCAGGTATTATCTGGGTTCACTAACTCGCCATCTATTTTCACTACGTTTTCCCGTGCCTTTATTAGGGCGGGGTCTTTCAACTGTTCTGTGGCAAAGTTTTCCCTGTGAACCTCAAGATCAGAAAACTCCACAGACGGTAGGTTTTCGTCTGAGGAGGTGGGCTCCTCTCCAGTTTCTTGAGTCTCCCCTGCCAATACTGACAAGGGAAATTCGGGAGAGTCCTCACCACTCTCAGAGGAGTTCTGGCTATCATATTCCTGGTACATAGGGGCACCAGTGGGGGGCTCAGGATCATCCCACAGTTCCCAGAACTTCGGAAAATCCCTTCCCACAATGGCGTCATGCGGTAACTGAGACACTAAGCCCACTGGATGAGAAAGGGTACCTTTGGGGGTCTCGAAACACACTGTAGTCACTGGATACTCTCGGGTGTCCCCATGCACACAAATAACAGCTACCTTGCTATTCCCAGAGACCTCTGTTTTAACTAATTCAGCCTTTATCAGGGTCACAAGGCTACCTGAATCCAGCAATACCACAACATTTCTACCATTAATACACATTTTGCATAAATGTTTCTCAGTTCCCCGAATGGCAGTGCATGCGACTGTCGCACACAGCGACTGACGTCTGCCCGTCAGAAAGTCACACTGCATGGGTTCCTCCAAAACCGGGCAATTTGCTGCAATATGTCCCGCTTGCCGGCAGCGGTAGCAAATGATCCTTCTTGCCGCCTCTTGAGCCGCTGATTTCCCAGGCTGTTCTCGCCAAACTTGGGGTAGAGCTCCCACCCTCTCACTCTCTCCACCCTTACCCCTTGGAATCATCTTATCCGCCCCTGGGGATGGTCTGGTCTTAGGGTGGAAAGTCCGAGTGTCTCTGGAAGAGGCCGTCAGGTTCTCTGTAGCCAAGTATTTCTCCACACGATCCACAAGACCATCGGCCGTCTCTGGGTCTCCATGGCTTACCCACTTTTGGATGGCAGTAGGAAGAGCTCTCAAAAACCGATCCATTACAACACGTTCCACAATCTTTGGTGCGGACAAAGTCTCTGGCTGTAGCCACTTTCTGCTCAGGTGAATGAGATCATACATTTGAGACCTGGGGGGTTTTCCAAGCTGGAAAGTCCAGTTATGCACACGCTGAGCCCGGACAGCCAGGGTGACACCCAGCCTTGCCAATATTTCAGCTTTTAGCATCACATAGTCTTTTGCTTGGTCAGGCTCTAGGTCATAGTAAGCTTTCTGCGATTCACCCATTAACAGAGGAGCCACCAGTCCAGCCCACTGCTCCTCAGGCCACTTTTCTCTTTCAGCAGTCCTTTCAAACGTGGTCAAAAATACCTCTGGATCATCCTCTCCAGTCATTTTTGTCAATAAACGACTCACCCCAAAGGACGCGGTATTAGTGGGACGGCTTTCCTCACTGGTCTGCGGACGTTGCTGCATTACTGCTTCCATTTGTTGTAGTCTCTGCTCTTGCTTCTGTAATAGGTCTATGAAGCGGGCCTCAGATCGTTGCTGGGCTTGTTGCTGAGCTTCCAGACTCTGTTGGTGAGCTTGCTGCTGGGCTGCAAGGCTCTGTTGATGAGCTTGCTGCTGGGCTGCGAAGTTCTGTTGTTGAGCTGCAAGGCTCTTTTGCAAACCTGCATTTGTCTGCTGTTGATTGGCATTTGCTAGAGCCAGCTGTTTCAGTATCTCCTCCATGCTGGCTTAAAAAAAAACTGCCACTGGTTCTCCACCAACTGTGAGGGGGTTAGCTCGGCAGCGGGTGTGTGTGACCCCCGGGATGGGCTCCCCACACAAAAACAGGCCCAGCAGACGGAGGTTGTGGTTTTCAAAATCAAAAAGGTGCCGTTTATTTTCTATTTACAGTGACAAAAACACAGCAAAGCAAAAGAAACAAACAAAATAAATCCTGGTCAACTTGACCTCTGACTAAACATACAGGTTTCCTAACTAACAACTGGGGTCAGCCTAGTGCTGTCCTAGTCCCTGGTTTTAAATGTCCAAGCAAAATATAGCCACACAGGCTTTCTCTCACCGCACAGGGGTTCACTCTCCCTAGACAGTCCACACAGGTCTGCTTCCAGGCATGAGCTAACATCTAATGAATCTGGGCTTTCTTATAGAGGCCTAAATGAGCTGACAAGGTTCAGCTGGACTCATCCACTCCCTGTCTGCACGACGCCCAGCCCTCTCCCTAGAGGTATGAGTCATCAATGAGCCCACTAGTCTCAGCTGGGCTTATACAACTCTCCACCTAGCTGTATAAATCGGCGTAAAGCCTGAATCTGGGCGAAATATATCTACCCCCCTGGATGCAACCAGGTGACTTTACCTTCCTGCTGTCACAATAGATAGAGATATATATAGATAGATAGAGATATATATAGATAGATAGATATATCTATCTATCAAAGTGTGTGTGTGTATATATATATACACACACACTTAGATAGATATACACACACACATACACACACACATATATATATATATATATAAAAGTGTGTGTGTGTATCTATATATATATATATATATATATATATATATATAGATACACCCACACACACTTAGATATCTATATATATATATATATATATATATACATCTATCTATTTATTATGTGTATGTGTGTGTGTATCTATATATATATATATATATATATATATATATATATATATATATATATATATATATACACACACACACACACACACACACACACACACACACACACACACACACACACTTAGATATATATATAGATAGATATCTATCTAAGTGTGTGTGTGTGTATCTATATATATATATATATAGATACACACACACACATACACATAATAAGAGAAAAAAAAGTATTTAAATAATAATTTAAAAAATATATAATAATAAAAAATAAATAATGACACTAACAAAAATATTGAGTAATTTTTTTTTTTTTTATTAAAAAGCATTTTTCCAATATTACATATATAACATTTCTAAGTATATAGCTATACAATACTTTACTGTAGGGAAAATTGTAACTCTTCCGGTTATTCCTGTTCTTCTGCTTCTTCTTCCTCCGTCAGTGTTCTTATCTCGCGCTCTTTTACGATCTCTCTCTCGCTGTGTCATGTGACGTTCTCTCTGTATCATGTGACGTTCAGGTCACATGATAAGAACGATGATGGGGACGAAAGATCGCGGGATGTCGGGGCTGACGTATACATAGGGAAATGACGCAGCCCCAACAACATAATGAGATTCCGGCGTGAGTGAGTGTTAATGCCGGAATGATCGTGAATCGGGCGCATGCGCGGTAGTGACCGACACTACTGAAAACAACTGTAACAGAGAATTTAGAAAGGTAAGGAAAAAATTAAAACGACAAAACTATTGCAATTTTTGCTGGTATTAAATAATGTTAAAGTTGTAATTTTGACCATACAACCGCTTTAAAACACACTCATCCAGAAGAAGAGCAGAGATGGCCTATGGAATGCAGTAACTTAAAGCTAGTTTTTACAAATATTTTTTGAAGCTGTTCTTGGTGCTGGTCTAATTGGGTTGGCTACTATGCCTTTAGCCCATTACCACTTGTCTTTAAACTGCCTTACTGAATAAGCCCCTTTTATATTTTATGCATCTTATTATGGATAAGCTAAAGATCAAAAACCATTCTGTACAAAGTGCCCGCATGTTTTCATTTATCTTAAGAAAAAATGCTGCCGTTTCTTTTTATTAGCTGTACAAATTGAGCGCATTTTTATTTCTGTTTGCACTGTAACACAACTCCACAGGAGACGCTTGGCTCTGTCTAACGCTGGAAAATGTTTGAAAATAAATTCATTGGTTTGTTGACACTATCTTGCGCTCATTTGCATTTCTGCTTTCCCTGACTGAATTTGTGCAGACCTTGCAAAGCTCTACATCTAAAAATGTATTTTTTTTTGCAGAGTGTAATTTAAAGTATACCCGTACTTAAGTAGTAAAGAAAAGTTGTAAGGTTGGAGGATACTAAAAGGCCTTACTGTACTAGGTTCTTCCAGTTATGCAGGTTTTAGTGTATTTTGGGAAGGGTCACTAGATCTCCAGAAGACTATGGTTTAGGCCTCATGTACATTCTTTATCTTCTTTTTTTCTTTTTCTTTTTTTGCCGTGCGGTGAAACCGGAAGTGACGTCACCCGTTGGGTGTGGCTTTTGTCAGGAGGGCATCCCTGCCTCTACCAAGGTGGCCACTGACCAGAACTTTTTGATCTTCAACTTAAATGCCGTTTTACAGGCATTTGTAAAAAAAAAGTCTGCCCTTAAATGCCCCTCTGTTAGTCTATGGGGTTGATTTACTAAAACTGGAGATTGCAATATCTTGTGCAGCTCTGCATAGAAACCAAACCGCTTCCAGATTTTCTTTGTTGAAGCTTAATTGAAGAAGCTGAAGTTAGAAGCTGATTGGCTACCATGCACAGCTGCACCAGATTATGCACTCTCCAGGTTTAGTAAACCAAGCCCTAAGTGCCGGTTCACACTGGGGCAACACGACTTCCAGCGTGACTTTTCAAGGCAACTTGGAGACGACTTGAGCGCGACTTCAGCGCTACTTGGAGCGACTTACAACGCGACTTCAAGTCGCCTCCAGGACAGGCGACTTTGCCAGTGGCCAATCACATAATTATCTGCTCTGTGGGAGGGAGGGGTTTGCCTTAGAAAACAATTTTCACTTCCTGGAAAGTTGCTTCAGTTAAGATCCGACTTGGAGGCGACTTCCATTGAAATCAATGGGTACAAGTCGCCTAGCAGTCGCCTTGAAGTAGTACAGGAACCTTTTCTGAAGTCGCTCCGACTTCATACGCGTTCATTAAGACGGCTCTCATTCACATAGCTGTGATTTCTGATGTCAAGCGACTTGGGGCGACTTGCGGTCTGACAAGTCGCGGTAGTGTGAACCGGCACTAAGTGTTTATGCATACATAGGCATTTAGAGGCAGGAGCATTTTAGGTGCCAAAATCTGCACGCTTTAAAATTGCATTCAGTAGAGGAGCAGTTGGGCAGAAAAAATAGCCAACACATGTAAACGTGTCTAAACGTTTCTAAACGTCATACATGTTTAGCTCTTGAGCGTGCATTCATTTCAATGGCCATAACAAGGTAATATTCTGACCAGTGAAACAAATGAACACCCAAATGCTTGACGCACCTGATTGCATTGAAACACGTTTGAAAACTGCGGCTTTAGGCGTGTTTTTAACGCTGCTTTTCTCCTGTCAGATGAAAGGCATTCAGAAGAGCCTAGTATGCATGAGGCCCTAATATGGGCACTGAGTATACTGCTACAGCAGGTTACTGCTGGTTTTGTCTGTTTTAAAGAGGAACTGAAGTCTGCTCACATAATTTATAATAAAAACATCTTTGCCATTCTGAAGCTTCCCTCAAACCACTTTGCATATTATTTTATATATACTGTGATTCTGTACTTGCCAAATATGCTGCATAAATCTCCCTCCACTGAGTTTGGTTGCAGCCATTTTAACTGTGGGCAGCTGAATCTGCTGCCTTTTCACTTCCTGAATTTACAGACACACACAAAGGCACACCTACAGCTCTCATTGGCCCTCTTATGACTCACCCCCTCCCTTCCTGGCAAACACTCACAAGAGTGAGAGAGGAAGCTGTGCATAATGTCATAAGCCTAGGCTTTTTACCAGACAAGAAACAAGAAGTGGGCTGTATAAGGTATTTACTGGCAGAAAAAAAAATGTTTTACTATCCAAAGTTAAAACAACAAGGGCAGAAGATTTAATAGATGGAAAGTTGAAAAAATAAGCGAAGGTCCGTTTTAAAAAAATCGCAATTAAAAAATGTTTGACCAAATGATACAACCCTTCAATTTACCTCAGATTATGTGTAACCCTACTTGTCTGTATATTGAAGTACATTCCCAGGAGTGCAAATTTCAATTACAAGATCCAGCGTGTGACCACCGTCTATAGTAAATTCACCTGTCCTGGCTGCAAAGTGTGAGGTACATGAGAGATCTAGTTTTCCTGATACAGAACTCCTCAATTTAGTTGTTGCTGATGGGGGACCTAAAGGTGCCTGCACTGTCATGCTGCCAACAGCTACTAGAGGTTGGTACAACCCTAGGTTTTTACTAAGATCCTTTGCGAACCCATGCAGGAAAACTTGTTGCAAGTCTTAAGGGAAACAATAAAGGTTGTGGGTCCATTATATTTATTTATGTATGATTAAGTTTAGAAAGGTTTAATTATTTGTAAAGTATATACATATGTTTTGCAAATTATAGCTGAATTCTGGGGAAAAATGATCATTGCAATGGGGCTTTCCCTGCACTGCAATATTTAAATGCTTACTTTGCCTAGAAGGAACATAAAAAGCAACTACACCTACCTTATTTTTTGCTTCCACAGCCTTCCTTCCAACTACACAGTTGGCCCTCTGAAGCCACTTCTGTTGGTCGCAGGCATTCTGTTATCACATATAGCATAGTACTAGCAGTCCTGAATTGTAAATGAGGGCCCTGAGTGCCTGCCCCACCTAGGAATGTCAAATAGAGGAGGAGAGCACCTTCTGCCAGAAAAGCGAGGACTAAGGTAAGTATAGTTGCTTTTTCTGTTTCCTTTAGATGAAAAGAGCCTTTAACTCTTGCAGTGCTGGAAGAGCAAGGATTTTTTTCCCCTGACGTTGAGCTTTAATTACATTCATGAAATTGGTCTCCTAGAACATTGGGTTATCTAAGGAGATGGTACAGCAGTAATAGTCAGTAATGCCTAGTACACACGCTCAGAAAATCAGATGACAAAAATTGCTTTTGGAGCGATTGTATGAAAATCTGATCATTAGTACAAAGCTTTCGAGAACCGATCATGACAGTTCATCCAACAATATATGAAGGGACCAGTACCATCACAAGAGTGGCCCAGGTACCTATACCCTTGGACCCTTTGGTGTACCTGCTTGGGGCGATTGAAGCTGAAAAGTTCCCACAAGGAAGGTACTATATGATAATAAGACTGATGTACCTGGCTAGAAAGCTAATAGCGCGATACTGGATGGCAGAGACGGTTCCCACAGGGAAGCAGTGGATTGCGTATGTCAATTCCTTGCTTTTCAGAGAATGGCTCGCCTACAGCCGTAGAAAGGCAGTGGATAAATTCAATCTTATATGGCAACCATGGCTGGAGGATCCTAGCCTTGTGCCATTGCAACTGGTAAAGGATAGGCTCCTGATGTAGAAACCTATGGGGCGGTTGGGGGGGGGGGAATTATAAGTTAAATGCGCTAATGACAATGCATTCGATTTGGGAGAGCTTGCGAACAAGAGAAAAGACCCAGGTTGTTAAGATTCAAAGGGTTGGGGGGGAGTAAAAGGGAAAAATTTAAATGTCACTGTTGTACTGTAAATTGATTAGGTTTTTTTTTTTTTTTTTTTGTATGGACAGGAATTTTAATATGCTTTTGTTTATATATCAATGTGTAAGACTAAATGCACAAATCACATGTATTGATTGAGCAAATTAAAAATAAAAGGATTTAAAAAAAAAAAGGAGATGGTACAGCAGTAATAGTCAGTAATGCCTAGTACACACGATCAGAAAATCAGATGACAAAAATCGCTTTTGGAGCGATTGTATGAAAATCTGATCATTAGTACAAAGCTTTCGAGAACCGATCATGACAGTTCATCCAACAATATATTTTGCTGTAAAAAAGCAACTATACTTACCTTAGTCCTCGCTTTTCTGGCAGAAGGTGCTCTCCTCCTCTATTTGACATTCCTAGGTGGGGGCAGGCACTCAGGGCCCTCATTTACAATTCAACAATATATGAAGGGACCAATACAAAAATGTTTCTCGTATGATACCAGATCGTATGATTTTTGTTTAATCAGTACAGTATTCGTCCATAAAAAAATTGGAAGGTCAAGACCACGCATACTCGAAAACGAAAAAATACATTACAATACAACACATTACATTACTTCCCACAAGAATTTCTGTAACTTTGTTTCGATACGAGACTAGCATGCAACAAAAAAATGGATGATCATTAGTCCGATAATCTCATTGTGTGTATAAGGCATAATGTGTGTAAATGTCAGTTTGAGCTATGGAGCTCTGTAAACAGACCTTTTTACAGCAAAATTTTAATATGCAATATTGCCTATCCAATAAAAAAATTTTTTTTATATATATATATTTTTTTAATATAAGAAAAATACTGTAAGAGAGACAGGCTAAACTAGTATTGGAACAAGTGAAGATGAGGCATTGGACTAAAACTATCAGTAGATCTGTCAGATTGTGATAAGGTACAGGCTCAACTGGTATTGGCAAACCATGCACGAGACAGTGACACCCAGGAACAGTCCATGCAGGTTTGCTCCAGACTTTAATTCAGCAAGGTAGCAAGCAAAAACAGTTTTCAGTGCAGTAAAGCTATGTACCACAAGTTTATTGTGTAAAACATCTGCTCCACTGAGCTACTAACTAAACTCAGGTCAGTTATACTAACACTGTGCTTGCTTAATGAGTTTACAAAAACAAACATGCAGCAGATTTTTTTTTGTGTCTTGTCAGCACTTAGCCTTTTCATCCAGCAGTAGGCTCCAACAGCAGAGAGATCAATAGAGAAACCCCAGAGAATCGTTCAGCTCATATACAGTATATTAAAGTGTTAACCCACAACAGTAAAATTATTCTGTATATGCAGTAAAGCATGCTTGTTATACTCACTGTGGAACCTAAGGGGTTAATCCTCTGCATTGTGTAAAAAGGCTGATTGATCCTGTATGCACAGATCTTCCTCTTCTTCCACTGACTCCAAAACAGGTCTGAATAAGACAGAGTTACTGGAGTCAGACTGCAAAGGCTTAGTTTGGTGTGTATTTTCAAAAAGGATTTTTTTTTCCTTGGGAGAGTGCATGTGATCAGCACAGGGCCAATACGCACTCTCCAGACAGAGGGTCAGGAGTCCTGCAGCCTGATAGGACAATTGTGGGAAAATGAAAACTCCTCCTACAAGCTTTAACCAGGCACTGATAGAAGTCACAAGACTGCTGATGAGAAAAGGTATTTAGCAGTTTATATTTACTAAAATGATTGCATTTCCGTGTACTGTGTACGACCATATATAGTGAATGCAGGGTCCTGGGTTTAGTAACACTTTAGGGCTTGTGGATGGCTCAGACTAATAACGAGGTCTGGCTACCAGGTGAGATGTGGACCTAAGCGTAGAGGCTTTAGGCTGGGTTCACACTGGTACGACATGACTGTTGTACGACTGTCATCCTACTTTGCCCTGCTAAATCGGTCCTACTTCCATCCGACTTGAATGAACAAGATAAGATTTTGCTCCGACTTAGAGATAGTACGACTTGTCCTTTGACCAATCAAAACAATCCCAGAGTGACATAAATTCCTTTTACTGCTGCTGTAATCACCATGTCGGATGTCACAAGTCGGATAGTTGGGACAAGGATTCTACTTTGATCTGACTTCAATGATTTTCAATGGGCTGAAGTAGGACCAAAGCTGAACCATAGTAGTGCAGGGAGCATTTTCAAAGTCGGACCGACATGTGTCGGACCAGTTAAGGTGGCTCTCATAGGGAAACATTGATTTTCACATGTCATGCGACATGAGCTCCCAATGTCGGAGCGTTTGTCGGACCAGTGTGAAACCCAGCCTTATCCCACCCAAAGTTGTACAAAGCCTAGAAGCTTTGATTCCAGAACAGAACCTCTTCTGAGAAAACACATTTTTTTTTCTCTGCATAAGCTTAAAACTCCAAAGCCCCTCACCATACTTTTGTGAGTAACCTAGATGACACATACAGACTGTCCACAATCTTGCCCACCAGTGCCTTACAGTATATATAAAGAAAATATATTCAAACTGCTACTGATTTCCTTCAAATGACTTTCTAACAAACTAGGTTTTCACATACACTTGTTTTATAGCTGCATATTGCATTTATAATTTTGCTTGGTTTATTATATACTCCTGACATATTTCTGCCTGCTCAACACTTTGATTTTAATTTATATATTTTAGTAACTTGTATAGATTATGTTGGTCTCCATGTGCTAGCCACAGCAGCAATCGTATTACGTTTTGCAGTATGTAACCTCTGCCATAGTTTCATTTAGCTTGGTTTTCATTTCATTTTAATTAGCTTCATTATTTTTTCTGGGCAAAATGTTTGGTTTATCTTCTCCATTGAGTAGTCTAATTGTATCTTACTTGCCTTAAGTAATATCTCGTTAACTTTAAAAAGCCATCTTTTCCAGGCCATCTACAGAATTAATTTCCTGTTTTTGCACTGATGTTAAGTCTTTATTGTACACCCCAAACTTTTAGATTACAATTTTTATAGTTCTTACCGTTTCCTTCTTAGAGAAAAAAAAATATAATAGACCATATAAGCCACATAAATACAAAGCTTCAAGCTTTAAAAGATGATGATAGTTAAAAGTATAAAAAGGGTAATGTAGTTGTAAAATGAAGGCTAAAAGTTGAACAGTATATACCTTCGGTATGAGATGGCAAAACGCAATCCTTTCTTTTTAGCCATGTTAGTGATTACAGCTCCTTTAGTCATAATTTTGCACTCTAGGGATTAACAAACAAGCAACTAAAGCGCATGCAATCTCCTAAAATGCTAGAAAAATTATGCGACCAAATATTTTCCACTTCTCCCATAGAATAGACAGAATCCTTGCCTTGGACACAGCCTATGACCGATCGCGCTGCCCCACGAGCGGTGCTTTCTGAGAGGATGTCATATGAAGTCCAGTCAGGATGGGAAAGCCACCGCCTGGCCATCATTCTGCTACAGGCCAGGTGGAAAGGTGGTAACGCACCTGGTGTGAACAGAGGGTAAGCCAATATTTGTTAAAGATTTGTCAGTTTTAAAGTGCATCTCAAGCAAAACTTAAAAAAAAAAAAAAGTTTTAGATTCTGGAGGAGGCAGTTGAGCAGCAGTTTTCAGGCATTTAGGAGGTGATACTACACTACTGCTACATTGAATTAATTAGGCATGCAGCTCCCCCTGCCAAACATGACATGCCAAGTTAAATTTGCCACAGTGCAAAGCATCACTGTCATTGCAATGTGTGTGGCCCTGAGTGGTCATGCTATTTCATAAGTAGGCAGTTGGAGAGGGGTGATTAAAACACAGATTAATCACCTGTTTTTACTGCCCCTTTGCCGTTGTGAGCTTAGGAGTTAAATTTCCTTCCTGTTGTGTCTCTGGTACGGGAATTTAAGAGAAATTTCCCTAATAAAACACAGACTGCAAAAAACAAACAAATCGTGTTTTAACTCTTCCCTACTGGCAATGCATGCACTTTAAGCATGAGCTTACAGTGTCTACTTAGCATTTCTATGAATGGCTTTTTATCAGACCCAGAGAATGTCTGACATCTTAGGAAGTCTCTAGGGCAAATCATCTGCCATTCCCCATCTTTTAGTTGTAAAATTATTCACCACCCATGTTTAAGATATCAAAATCACAACAGGCTTCTTGAGTAGTGCCCTGCCTTTCCTTCCTGCTGTTATTGCAAAACTTTTTACCTTAATTAGGTAAGTTTTTTTTCACCTTAATGCATTCTCTGCATCAAGGTAAAAAAATAAAATAAATATACTTTTTATAGTAGCTCCCCTAAATACTCACCTGAGCCTGATCTCGATCTATCGCTGTGCATGTCCGCAGTAGCTCTTCTAATTTCACAGGCTTTGCTGAGAGCAGGGGCCAAGGTCCATTCTATGGTTTCCAGACCCTGAACACCCCATGTAGGTGTATTTTTATCATGATGAGCGAAGCCTGGACCTTAAAGTGGTTATAAACCCTAAAAAAAAAAAAAACGAAAAAAAAACCCCCTGCAAGACAAAGGCATAATGAGCTAGTATGCATAGCATACTAGAGCCCCCGCGGCCGTCCTCGTCTCCCCCTCCGGCCGCCGACATCTCTGCCGGGGCTTACTTCTGGGTATCGCGGCTCCGGTGCTGTGATTGGCCGGAGCCGCGATGACGTCACTCCTGCGCATTTGCGCGGGAGCCACCGGTAACGGCACACTGACTGAAGCAAAGGTACATACGTGCCGTTGCTTCAGTTTGCCCCAGTGCGTATGTGCCGATGACATCAGCACATGCAGGGGAGATCTCCTAAACCGTACAGGTTTAGGAGATATCCTGGGTAGCTACAGGTAAGCCGAATATAGGCCTGTACTATAAAGTGGTTTACAACCACTTTAATAGGCTTAGCATCATGGATAAGGTAAGCGAGGGTTTGTTTTTCTATGGACTGCAGATCCTGGATTTTAATAAAACTATCCACAGGCCAAAGCATGCTGTGCAGTTTTGAGGGTGGATGTTTGTGAGTTATTCACTTTATTGTGGTACTGGTAACCCATGTCATTTTGTCATGAAGGCCCCGTTAACATCTAGGCAACTCGCATTTCCACATCATGCTAAAAAGGTCAACACACTTTTGGGTGTCATTCATTGTTAATGGCACCCAAACGTGCTAAAAAAAAAAAAGATGTTTTGTCTCATAACAAACTGCTTGAAAGACGCAGAAGTTGGCTTCAAAAAGGGTAAAGAAGCTCCTTTGGGGCATTTAGGGAGCAGAGGGCAGCCTATTTAAGTCAATCATTAGTGGTGCAAAAATGCACAAAACATGATGCTCCCACATTGTCTTCTCAGCACAAGCAACTTTTTGAAATTTGGCTTACCAGATGACATGTTTCTAACCACCTGTTGCACAAAGAATGCATACAGTACATTGCTGCATTCCTAAATCCAGCTTCTACAGAGACACAGGAACTTGCTCAATGCCTGGGTTATAGCATCTCTCTGGACCAAGATATGGAGGAAAGTGTTGTAAACATTGATTTTGTACCGGAGGCAATAGAAGAGTTTCCTTCCCCTGAAGCTTATGATGTACTAATTATGGTCTCACGCCAAATGCAGTCTCCACTTTGACCGTGCATACTAGTCTTTGCCAAACAGCACCTGATTCTCTACAACCAAAACAGACCCCTGTGGGTACTAACTAAGAGATTGGCTAAGTTTAAAAATATTTTCCCATATTTTCCCATACACATGCATAGATTGATTGTGCATTTTATGAGGACTGGAACAGCCCTGAAAAGGTTTATACGGCTCTTAAACTTTTGCTGATGTTTATCCCGTGGGAAAGGATATGAAAAAAGTGGTCTGTTCTGGTAGTGGATCCTGCCATTTCAGTTCACAACAAACATTTTACAGTTCCTATTGAGAATGTTCCCTCCATGAGGGATTCTCATGATGGGTGTTTTGAGGCCTTTTTAAAGGTCTTATTTGCTCTTGCAAGTCCAGCCCCGCAGCTATGTCTATTCTATAGATTATCGCCAACTGGTCAAGAAACATGCTCTCTTAGAACAATGATACTTTCATCCCTTTTTGTTTTGTATTGATGCTGTCCTCACAATGAAGGGTTGCCCCAACTCCTTGGAGTGGGGGGACATCTGTTGGCAATTACACTACTTTGGATGTGAGACATCTTGGATTGGGTAAAAAAATTGAAATTCTCCCCCTGCTCCTTTTTACCTTCCAGTCTGCCAGCTTCAGACCAAACAGCAGATTTAGGCTTGGTTCAAACCTAATACCGATGCAGCTCACAGCAGGGGTCCTCTTCACCGTTTCAGGTTCGATTTTAAATTTGGGCTGAATTCGGCCCTGAAACAGACCAAAAGACGCGCAGGGCTCTTCTGCAAATTCGCACCGGAGCTGCATTGGAGATATGTGAACTGGCTCCATAGAGAGCCGGTCACAATCTCCTGCTATTGCGAATTGGATGCTGGGATCCCACATCCAGTTTGCAATAGTGTGACCCAAGCCTTAATGACTGCTTTTCACCAGCTTTAGGCACAAGGGGTGGTTGTACCTGTTCCTTTAGACAAATGGTTTCAAGGTTTATATTCAAACCCATTTACAATCCCAAAACCTAACAGGCATTTATCCAATACTGGACTTACCATTGTTAAACAGAATTATTTGTGTACCACAATTCCAACTGGAATGAGTGAGGTCTGTCATCGATTCCTTCAGACGAGGGGAATTTCTTGCATACAAGATGCCTAACTCCATATTCCTATTTTACCATTACACCAACGCTTCCTGCATTTTATTGTGGAAGACCAGCACTTCCAGTTCATGGCACTGTCATTTGAGCTCTCCTCTGTATCCTAAGTGTTCATGAAAGTGCTTGCCCTGCCACTGGCTCTTCTATGAACCCAGGACATTCATGCAACAGGTTACCTGGATGGCCTGCTCAGTCAGGACCTTCTCTACCAACTTCTAAAGGACCATCCCGTTCCTTCAAATCTTTGGCTAGATAATCAACTTTCCAAAGTCTGCTCTCAAGCCCTCACAATCTCTGGAGTTCTTAGGTCTAATCTTGGACATAGTCCAAGCCAGTATCTCCCTCCATAATTTAAGGTCTGGGATCCGCAGATAAACATAATGCTCTAGAGGCACCAGCACCCAATCATCTTAAAGTAGCAACATAAAACCCATGGTCTGAATACAAGTCATGTGTCCTTTACTGTATTCAAAGACAAGGCATTTGCAGGTACAGTTAGTCCCCTACTTACGAACGTGTTCTGTTCCGGGATCTCCTTCCTAAGTCCAACTTGTTTGTAAGTCCAACAAGGATCAGCGCTTGCAGACAATGACTGTGAGCGCTGATCAGTGTATTCTGGTGGTTTAAGTCCCCCTGTTACAACGCAATAGCATAGCAGGGGAGATCGCCACACCCACATTGCTTGTACTTGTACAGCGATCTGTCAGTTTTTTCACCTGAGTGCGTGAACCTAGCTTTACACTATTGGATATGCGAACACATGTTCATATCTTTGAAAGTTCACAAGTTAACCACTTGACGACCGCTCACTGTATATATACGTCATTTTTTTGAAGAGGGATATCTCGGTAACGGCAGCAGCTGCTGCCACAACCGAGATATCCATCTCTTCAGTGAGTGGTCGTGTTTACGATAATGGTGGTCTCTGCGGCGGATTCGCCGCGAGATCACCGTTATCGGCGGCGGGAGGGGGCCCCCCCCTCCCGCCGCTCTCCCGCGCCCTCCGCCGCTTACCGGAGCCGTCGGTAGCGGCGGAGGCGATCGGGTCCTTCTCCCTCTGTGGTATGGATAAGAGTGAGGGCAAGATGGCCCCCACCCGTCTCCATACCATAGCAGGGCGGAACTGACGTCAAAACATCAGCTCCGCCCATACGTCTTAAAGGGACATTTTTTTTTGTCATTTTTTCAAATGACATTTTTAATTTTATTTTTCATTTTAGTGTAAATATGAGATCTGAGGTCTTATTGACCCCAGATCTCATATTTAAGAGGACCTGTCATGCTTTTTTCTATTACAAGGGATGTTTACATTCCTTGTAATAGGAATAAAAGTGATCCATTTTATTATTTTTTTTAAAACAGTGTAAAAATAAATAGAATCCAGTAAAAAAAATAAGAACCAAGTAAAAATAAATTTTTAAAGCGCCCCATCCCGACGAGCTCGCGCGCAGAAGCGAACGCATACGTGAGTAGCGCCCGCATATGAAAACGGTGTTCAAACCACACATGTGAGGTATCCCCCCAATCGTTAGAGCGAGAGCAATAATTCTAGCCCTAGACCCCCCCCTGTAACTCAAAAGATGCAACCTGTAGAATTTTTTAAACGTCGCCTATGGAGATTTTTAAGGGTAAAAGTTTGACGCCATTCCACGAGCGGGCGCAGTTTTGAAGTGTGACATGTTGGGTATCAATTTACTCGGCGTAACATTATCTTTCACAATATAAAAAAAATTGGGCTAACTTTACTGTTGTCTTATTTTTTAATTTAAAAAAGTGATTTTTTTCCAAACAAAGTGCGCTTGTAAGACCGCTGCGCAAATATGATGTGACAAAAAGTATTGCAATGACCACTAATATATTCTCTAGTATGTTAGAAAAAAAACAATATATAATGTTTGGGGGTTCTAAGTAATTTTCTAGCAAAAAAAAATGTTTTAAACTTGTAAACACCAAATCTGAAAAACAGGCAAGGTCCTTAAAGGAGTAGTAAAGTTACATGTTTTTTCACCTTAATGCATCCTATGCATTAAGGTGAAAAAACATTCGACAATACCGCCCCCCCCCCGAGCCCCCGTTTTTCTTACCTGGCCCCTCGAAAGTCCCATGCTCGTCCCCGTCATCCTCTTCGTTTTTCTGCCTGGCCGCCGATTGGCTACACTGGATAGATTGAAAGCAGCGCAGCCATTGGCTGGCGCTGCTGTCAATCACATCCAATGACGCGGCACGCCGGGGGGCGGGGCCGAGTGATACAGTCGGCGGCTATGGCCGCCGCTGTATCACGGGAGCGCGCCCGCAATCACTCCACACCATGCGAGCTCACTCGCATTAAGGTGTGGAGTCCTTGCGGGGAGGAGCCAAGACAGCCGCCGAGGGACCCCAGAAGACCAGGATCGGGGCCACTGTGTGCAAAACGAGCTGCACAGTGGAGGTAAGTATAACATGTTTGTTATTTTTAAGCAAAAAAAAAAAAAAGGTATAGTGCTCCTTTAAGTGGTTAAGCATTTGTATGTAGGGGACTTACTGTCATTCAGATTTTTTATTGTTGTTTTTATATATTTATGTATATGTAAGGGTATACAAACTGGTTTCTTTTTGAGTTTAGTTTCATTTTCAAAGATGGCACAGCCAATGAAAGTAATTTTAGAAACCACTTTTGTATGCTGCAGGGCAAAGCAACAGGCTCACTTATAGGCCCCCTCCCCAGGTAGTATATATTTAACTGCCTGTTGCTCCCCCACTGCTACGTCTTTCTACATGAATTAAAGAGAAATACCTTGTACTTCCGGGTATGTAGGCGCATGTACTCTCTCCATTCTCCCACAATGTAGTAGTAGACAAAAAAAAAAAGAATACCTCCGCAAAAATGACGGTAAAGCACCGCTAAAAAAAATTTGCGCCACTTTACCGCCAACGCCGCCAGTGCCCCAGTGTGACTGATACTGACTGATACTGAACTCTATCTACTGCTGGGTGAACTTGCCCTCATAACTACGCTTCTGCTTGCCTAACGCCGGCACTCCAAAGTTCAAATCCACTGTTCAAGCTTCCTGGCCACTGCCACCTTCCATTGCTTTAGCAGAATTTGTACAAGAGGCTCCTCAAAAATATACTTGTATATACGTAAACAGTGTTTAGAAACCTATACCACTGTAAAGAATTTATGCACACATACATGCATAAAATATGCCAAACTACTCTTCCCTTAACACACTCTGAAAACTGCTCCAGTAAACAGAGTTAAATGCCCTATGTGCACCTGCAACGTAGCTGTGCTCAGAACTGTAAACTAAAAAATCCATTTGGATCTAAACTCTGCATTTTCAGTGCCGTGTGCATGAGGCCGTAGACTTTTTTGGGGAGGGAACTAGTTCTAATGCAAGGAACAAGGACCCTCAGACCCGGTTCACACAGGGGCGACACGACTTTGGGGGCGACTCGGCAAGGCGATCTCAAGACGACTTCAGAGGCGACTTGCAAAATGATTTCTGTATTGAAGTCAATGCAAGTCACCCCGAGTCGCCCCCAAAGTCGTACAAGAACCTTTTTCTAAGTCGGAGCGACTTGAGTCGCTCCTATTAGAACGGTTCCATTGAACAGAGCGGAGCGCAACTTGTCAGGCGGCTGAGTCGCCTGACGAGTCGCCCCTGTGTGAACTGACTCTCCTAGATGGGACTTTACATCGCAACAGATAATATGACCCAAATTTATTGCAATTTAGGGTGTTTTGTTTAAATAGTTTTTACAAAATACTTTATATCACAACAATAAAACAAACAAACAAACATATGATACATAGTTAAAATGGCTATTCAGACATATATATGTACTTCCCACTTTAAAGCACTTTAAAGTTCCACCCATATTTTAATCTTTGTATGAATCAGTCCCTTGTTACAAGCATAACAATATTTGGCATAAAAAAAATCTTGTCTTCCTGTTTGTGGCTAGTCGCTAGTTTGCCTTTCCCTTGAGCACTCATTTTACAAAGAGCTTGTTCAGGTGCAAAGAGTGGACTTGGCTGAGAGTTTTATAAACTGCAGTGTGCTGAGTGATAACAAGACCAAACTTCCTAATAGACCAAAAGGAGACAATTGGCTAGGCAGCAATTTTTTTTTATTTTTTTTTGCAAATCAGATGAACTACTACTCCTCCAGCTTACAGTGGTATAAATTTACACATAAGCTTTTGGACTCTGTAAAAAAACCTCTTTCGTTAAACAAAGAGGATAAGAGAAACCTGAAAAACATGGGAAAAGTGTAATATTTTATATATATGTAGCACTACTCCCAGTTAAGAGAGCTGCTGGTATTGTTTGGGCCTGTACCGTACTGCTGTCAACCCCCAAACTGTCTCTAACCCTCTGCTGACGCAGCTGTAAATAAATGGGATTGTGGAACATACTGGCTATAGGAACCACAATGCTGCAATAGAGCATACAGTACGATTCAAGATTGGTTTACCTGTGTTGGCCGTCTCCCTGGAACAGTTAACACTCCACACAATGTGTTTGCTTTTTTTTTTTTCCCAAATTCTCTTTATTAACCACTTGCATACTGGGCACTTAAACACCCCTCCTGCCCAGACCAATTTTCAGCTTTCGGTGCTCTCACACTTTGAATGACAATTGCTCAGTCATGCAACACTGTACCCAAATGATTTTTTTGTCCTTTTTTTCATACAAATAGAGCTTTCTTTTGGTGGTATTTGATCACCTCTGGGGTTTTTATTTTTTGCGCTATAAATGAAAAAAGACCGAAAATTTTGAAAAAAAACACATTTTTCCTTAGTTTCTGTGATAAAATTTTGCAAATTATTAATTTTTCTTCATAAATTTTGGCCACAATTTATACTGCTACATATCTTTGATAAAAATAACCCCAAATTGTTGGAAATTATTTGGTCTGTGTGAAAGTTTTAGAGTCTACAATCTATAGTGCAAATCATAAAAAAATTATCACATCTGATGTACTGGCGGCCTATCTCATTTCTTGAGACCCTAAAATGCCAAGAAAGTACAAATGCCCCCCAAATAACCCCTTTTTGGAAAGTACACATTCCAAGGTATTTAGTAAGAGGCATGGTGAGTTATTTGAAGTTGTAATTTTTTCCCACGATTCTTTGCAATATTACGATTTTGGTTTTTTTTGGGGGTTTTTTTCCTCAAAATTTTCATTGTAATAGCTTATTCCTCTCACATGGCATGTGCATACCACTAATGACACCCCAAAATACATTCTGCTACTCCTCCTGAGTATTACGATACCACATGTGTGGGACTTTTTTACTGCCTGGCCACATACAGAGGCCCAACATGCAGGGAGCACCATCAGGTGTTCTATGAGCATAAATTACACATCTAACTAGTTGACTACCTATTACAATTTTGAAGGCCCTGGAGCACCAGGACAATGGAAACACCCACAAAATGACCCCATTTTGGAAAGCTAACACCCCAATGTATAATCTATGAGGCATAATGAGTCTTTTGAACGGTTCATTTTTTTCCAGAAGTTTTTGGAAAATGTGGAAAAAAAATGAAAACGCATTTTTTTTACACAAAGTTGTCAGTTTATAAGATATCTCCAACACATAGCATTTACATAGCAAAAATAACACCCCAAAATACATTCTACTACTCCTCCTGAGTATGGCGATACCCCATGTGTGGGACTTTTACACAGCCTGTCCACATACAGAGGCCCAACATGCAAGGAACACCATCAGATGTTCTAAGGACACATAGCATGCACATACCAAGAATTACACCCCAAAATACATTATGCTGAGCAAAGCGTAAACAAAAGATTATATAAAACACAGTCATAAAAAAACTTAAATTAAAAAGTTCATAATAAAACTGCAGCAGCGCTACGGACAAAATGTTCATATGTGCGTCTTCTATATAGTTGAATATATAGGTGATGATGATAGTGATTGGTGAGTCTGGTTCTACTTGATCCTAGTTTCAGTGCTTCTTTCACCAAGGTGTAATTCACCGCGTGGGGGGTAAAACAATCCCCCTATGGGGATGCACTCACCAGATATTTGATCAATAAGGGCATATATAAACCATCCTCATTCCAATGTGACTGCAATCTTATGTTTTTTGGACACCGAAAGCATGTAGAGGTCTGTCATTTTTATCATAGGTACTCTTCAACTGTGAGACGGAATCTTTTGTTATTCTGAAGAAATCCATGTGTGTCTGTCTGTGCCGAGTAGGTCTAATGGGAGTGGTTTCTTAATTATCTGTCAGGTGTGGAGCTGCACAACACTAATGAGAAAATCTGCTGGGCCTGCATCCCTTTAGACGTGCTCCTATTGAAAGTATCTCTCAAAAATTTTTAATTTTAATTTTAATTTTTGAGAGATAACAACATTTTGTCCGTAGCGCTGCTGCAGTTTTATTATGAACTTTTTAATTTAAGTTTTTTTATGACTGTGTTTTATATGTACTTTTTGATGTTTAAGCAGCTGCTGTTATCTTATATATTCCTATTTAGCGTCTATTTCTCTAGAGATTTATCCATAAGCGCAGAGCGATACTGAGAAGGAGGGCCAGAGCATTTTAGTATCTTTTATTGAATTGTAAACAAAAGATTACCTGTGGTTTTAGTAGCGCAGTTCTACACAGCAGGATAGCACTGGTCCAGGCAGCAGGCAGGGACTTCGTCAGCAATGGCATACACAATTGTCCAGGCAGCAGGCAGGGATACTGTCCATAAACAGTCCTGGGTCAGTGCAGGCAGAAATATTGTCAGCAGTGCCAAAGATATTAGTCCTGGTAGTAGGCAGATCCATTTGGTGTGGTCAGTTCATGCGACAGGCAGAGGCATGATGGCATAGGTCCTACAGGCAGCAGACATAAGTAGGGCCTTGTTCAGGACAGAATGGGGACAGGGGTAGAGGCTTCTCCCACCCAAATCTCTTTGAAGTCTCCGAGTCTCCAGACCCTAATCTCGGATGAGAAAACAAAAAAATTGTTTTCTTCATCCAGAAAAACTTTTCTGGAGCCCCTCACATATGTGAGACCCCTGTGTTGAATCCCACTAGTCCAGTAGCAGGGTACAAGATCAATCCAAGAGGCAGGCAAAAAGCATGGTCAAACAGTCCAAGGTCAGTTCCAGATCAGGCAGAGGTAGTACAGAATCGTTAGGCAGAAGCGTGGTCGAATAACAGTCCAGGGTCAGTTCCAGATCAGGCAGAGGTAGTACAGAATCGTTAGGCAGAAGCGTGGTCGAATAACAAGCCAGGGTCAGTTACAAAGCAGGCAGTAGCATAAGGGGTGTGAAGGCAGGCAATGAGGATTACGTTTACCATACTTCACTAATAATTTAGTGAAGTATGGTAACGGCGAAAGCAGCCAATTACACAGAGGCCTGGTTGGGAAGGACACTCAGCACAATAATAAACTGTGTCTCGTCTGACTCCTCCACTGGCACACACCTTACATTTTTTTTGACGTTGTCGGCCTGTTGCTGTGGGAGGGACTTTATCAGGAAAGTGACGTTCGGAGAGTCGACTCATAACATCAGATCGGATGTTTTGGGGTGGGCCACTCTGGAATATCAGGGCAGTGGTGATTTCCTCCTGGTAGCCAAGGAAGGGTAGGGGGTTTTGGGTGGACTTGCGATAAATAATATAAGAGTTATATATGGCCAAATGAAAAAAATAAATTGCTACTTTTTTATACCAATGGTATGTCCGTCTTGTGGAAAGATATGGTTCCAGCATTTGGTCATTCAAGTCGACTCCCCCCATGAACGAATTGTAGTCCTGGATGCATTTGGGCTTTTGGATGGTGGTGCCATTCCTTCTGGGGTTTTCCACAAAGGTATCATTGTGGATGGAAGATAACATATATACATCCCTTCTGTCCTTCCACTTCACTGCCAGAACCTCCTGGTTTCGCAGACTTGCCGACTCTCCTCTTCTCAACTTCTTATTCACAAGACTTTGAGGAAAGCCCTTCCGGTTATTTCTGACCGTGCCACATGCTGGCTTCTTCTTCAGGTGCAGGTTGCGAAACAGGGGAAGGGATGTATAAAAGTTATCCACATATAAGTGGTAGCCTTTTTCCAGTAGGGGGCTGATGAGTTGCCAAACAACTTTCCCGCTTGTTCCCAAGTACTCTGGGCAATTGGGGGGATGCAGCTGGGTGTCCTTCCCTTCGTACACTAGGAAGCCATACAGGTACCCTGTGACTCGGTCACAGAGTTTGTACACCTTCACCCCATAGCGGGCCCTTTTGCTGGGGATAAATTGCTTTAGTTGAAGCCTGCCTTTAAATTTTACAAGGGACTCATCCACACATATGTGTTGGTCCGGGGTATATAACTGGGGGAATACTTCTGAAAAATAATTTAGTAAGGGCCGAATTTTGAAAAGCCTGTCATAATTTGGGTGATTTCGGGGAAGGCACTGGGTGTTATCGTTGAAATGGAGAAACCTCATGATCATGAGGTACCTGGTTCTGGGCATTACGCTGGAGAATATTGGCATGTGATAGATGGGGCGTTTGGACCAAAAGGAACGAAAAGTGTTTTTTGGGTTGAGTCCCATGCAAAATGTGAGGCCTAAAAAAACCTTCAACTCCTCCACCGTTAGGTCTCTCCACTCGAAGGGACGGGCATAATCGGATGTAGGATTACTTGCAATAAATTGCTGGGCATATAGGTTGCACTGGGTGACAATGTTGGCTAGCATGTCCTTGGTAAAAATTAGATTGAAAAAATTGATGGGGGACAAATTGTCCGTATTCACCTGGACTCCTGGCTGGGCAGTGAAAGGGGGAATGTTGGCTTCTCCTGAATTAGGAGGAAGCCACAAGGGGTTCTGGAGGGCATAGGGAAGGCCGGCATGGGTCCTTGGCCTTTCTTGCTGAGGCACTGCGGTGCTGGTGGATGGCACTGCGGTGCTGGTGGATGGCACTGCGGTGCTGGTGGATGGCACTGCGGTGCTGGTGGATGCTACTGCTGCCTCAGCAGAGCGCCTTCTTTTGGCGGGCCGACTATCTTCCTCCTCTGAGGCTGTCTCTGTTCCACTACTAAAGACTGGCTCATAGTTTACGTCCGACTCAGAACCTGAATCGGAATCTGAAAAAGAGAGCTCCCCGTCGCTCTCAGGCGTGGAAAGAATTTGGTATGCCTCCTCGGCGGTAAAACACATTTTTGACATCTTTTGGTTGCTGGCGGTGGTGATGCGACTTCACAGGTGTGTGGCGCAGATGGGCCCTGATTGATTGCACAGATGTGCACTAATAAGGCGGCACAGATGGGTACTGAGGTGGCACAGATGGGTACTGAGGTGGCACAGATGGGTACGGAGGTGGTGGAACAGATGTACACTGATGAGGCAGCACAGATGTGCACTTATTGATGGCAAAGATGGCACTAATGAGGCAGCACAGATGGCACTAATGAGGCAGCACAGATGGCACTAATGATGCAGCACAGATGACACTAATGAGGCGGCACAGATGAGGTGGAACAGATGTGCACTGATTGCACAGGTGGGCACGGATGAGGTGGCACAGGTGGGCACGGATGAGGTGGCACAGGTGGGCACGGATGAGGTGGCACAGGTGGGCACTGATGAGCACAGATGTGCACTGATCACAGGTGGCACAGATGGCTACAGGTGGGCACAGATGGCACAGGTGGGCACTGTGTTTTCACTGTGTTTATACTGTATTTATACTGTGTTATGGGCACTGATTGGGCACTGATGGAAGCTGACAGAAGCTCAGACTCACTCACACAATGACAGATCACTCTCTCTCCTCACACGCGGTGTCTGTGTGAGGAGGGAGAGCAGGCACTGAGAGATGATCTCATATGTTTACATTTGAGATCATCTCTCATTGGTCTCCTCGATCGCGCTGTAAATAGCCGCTGTGATTGGCTATTTACCGCGATCTGTGAATGGCTGTGTCCAAGGGACACGGCCAGCACAGAAGTTCCCCGATGCGCGCTCGGGAGCGCGCGCGGGGAACGAGGAAAGGGGAGGCCGTATAATAACGGCCTCCCGGCATTGTAGAGCCACATTGTGGCCGTGAAATCTCGTATGCTGGGCGTGAAGGGGTTAAAGTTTTTCTGTATTATTGAGGCACAAAACAAGGCCATTGAGGCATACCCCGGCCAATCCTCGCACATAACCATGTGCACATCAAAAAAAAAAAAAAAAAATATTAACATCACATCCTTACACTAAATATATCTAACTAAACACAACATGGACACCTCTCGGGTTACACCTGATAGGAGTACAACAGGAGTTATTATTCCTTGTGGGACCTCTACTCATTCCTAGATGTCTGGGTTGAACTTAACAGGAGCATGTAGGAGTAGGTACTATTATCTTTTGAACTATGCTTACACCTCCGTTTACCTATTCAGAGTACGGACCTCAGCTCCTAAGAGGACAGATGAGTACAGAGGAGATACGTCTGTCACTCCTCTGGGGGTTGGTCATCTGTTGTGGACTCTGAATCTGTCCACAAATGCCAGACTTTTTCATATTTCTTTCTCGTACATCACGGGACACAGAGCGGCATAGTCATTACTATGTGGGTTATATAGATACCTTCAGGTGCTGGCACTGGCAACTTCCAAAACCGGAAGTACCCTCCCCTATATAAGCCCCTCCCATCCGGGAGCACCTCAGTTTTTTGCCAGTGTCTAAGGTGTTGGCCAAGAAGTAACATGTGTTTTTCACTGAGCTTGCGTACAGGTTCTTTTGGGCCTCAGTAAGCTATTCCGGATCCGACCAAAAAAGCTTCATAGCTAAACGGTCGGTACCCGGGCCTTGCAAAGAGAAGAGCAAGGTTTTGCCTGTAATGCCTCTCTTAGGAGGGCTGGACCCTGGGATCCAGAGCTCTGGTCATACCCACGACCAAGATGTTTTCTGTGCAGGGTGCTATACAGGTCCAGGGGAGTGGAATCCTTGGGAACCCGGTCCCTGAAGGTTTAATTACAATGCCTGCCGTGATAGGTGAAGTTTGGGCTTCTGTGGACCAAACAGAGTCCTGCGGCGAGGAAAAGGTAAGTGGGGGCCCTCAGGAACTTGGTTCTATTGAGGGACCCCCAAGCCTATTTTGTCTTTCTGCCTGTTACCTAAGGTATTCCCGCTAATATTCTGTGTATGCCTGTTACTACTGAGAAAATGTAAAAATTTTAATAGTAGGCAAGAAAAAAAATAAAAATAAAAAATGTGTAAGACCGCGGTACCTGTGTTAGACACTAGAGGCCGCTATGGTTCTTTTTCTTGTAATGTGGATTTTTTTTTCTTCCAGAATCAAATCCAGGCAGTTGGTAAGTTCTCTGCTGGGAAGCTGTCTCCTCTGCCCTGTTGCTGCACTCATCCATCCCGGGCCCTGCGGCAGGGACCCTGGCTCCCATCTAGCTCCTTATTTTTTCAAAAAAGGCGCCGAAGGCGCACGTGCCCGCGTGCACGCGCCTCTATATATAGAGGCAATCTGGAAAAAGGGGCGGAGCGGGTGGATGACGCTCGGTGTGCGCCGCGGCGCTACTGCGCATGTGCGGGCGTCCAGCGTGTTTTAAAGCACAATCATAGCTGGCTATTGAAGTGCACAGACAGAGCTAGCAACAGTAAAAAGGCACACAGAGGCGGTTGATGCAGGCATCCCCTAGAAAGGCACTTTAGTAGACACCAACTGTTATATAGCAGAAATTGTGCTAGACTATTCTCAGTAAAAGTGGTGTATTACGGCTGGAATACCTCAGCTTTAGGCTTAGGAATATGCCGTCCAGAAGCTCCGGAACTGAATCTTCCAGGAAGCGAAGGGGGTCTCATCGGGCTCTGAGGATCTTGGGCATGCTTCTGCTGCACCAGTCTCCCCTGAAGTTCAGAGGTAAGTGACCGTAGAGACCCCGCAGGGGTACTTGGTACTGTGGCTGTCCTCAGTTCACCGCTCCCTGTGTATGTAACAGAGGAGGTTTTTTCCTTAGCTCTGGGAGGATTAGAGAGAGATTGTCAACATTGATCGCTGCCTCCCTGTCAGGGAAAGCACGCCCGATCTCCGTCTCCTCCTTCAGAGTGCCTGTTAGCAGAGCAACAGTCCCATACAGGGATCGACCTGCCTGAAGGGGATCAGGATGAGGTTTATTCTGTTATAGAGGAATCAACAGTGGAAGAACCTTTTCTCAGCATCTCAAGCTGAAAGATTATGGGTTCAGTCTCTGACTAACATGGTCCGATCAGCATTTAAAAATGCACCTTGCGGAACCATCAACCACTACTGTATCCTCGTTGGGGTCACTAGAAGCCCCCAGACTGTCTGTTCTTTTCCACTTCACCCTTTACTGAAAGGGGCTCATTTACCAGGATTGGGAACATCCTGAGAAAATATTTATTCCCCCCAAGAGATTTCCGGTGGTCTATCCCATGGAGGATAAGTTCATCAAAAAATGGAAGGTCCCTACAGTGGACACAGCCATCTCTTGTGTGTATAAATCACTGACATGTCCAGTGGATAATGTCCAAATGTTCAAGAACCCAATAGATAAAAGATTGGAGTCCTTATGAAAATCTGCTTCTTTCTACAGCAAGCTTGGTGACACAACCAGCAGTGGGGTCTGCTAAGCAGTGAAGGATCAGTTGAAACAGGTCTTGAGGGACTTGACAGATCAGCAGGCCCTTGCCCTAGCTGATCTACCTAGAGCCTTAGGCTTTGCGGTTGACGCCATAAAGGATTCAATCCATCAGGCCTCCCGCCTTACGCTGTCTGTAGTACATATGCGTAGGCTTCTATGGCTCAAAAACTGGTCTGCTGAAGCTCCCTGTAAAGAATGGCTGGTTAGCGTCCCATTTCATGGTGAACGCTTATTCAGGGAAGACCTGGACAAATATATCCAGAAAATTTCCAGCGGTAAAAATACACTCTTGCCGGTTAAAAACAGAGTTAGAGGTCCCTCTTTTAAGAGGCCTGCTTCTCCAGTCCCTGGGGCATCGGCTGTGTAACAGTTCCGACGGCCTCCTCTGTCAAATCCCGGGGGTAAAAATCAGGGACAATCGCAGGGTAATGAGAAACCCTGGGTCAGGAGAGGTACAAAACCTCCCCCAAACTTAAATTCATTGAAGGGTTGCCCCCACTCAGTCGGGTGGGGGGAAGACTCCAGTTGTTCGCAGAGACCTGGCGGGACGCGATCAGAACAGATAGGTGCTCTCCGCAGTATGTTTGGGATACAGATTGGAGTTAAAAGACTCTCCTCCTTCCCATTTTTTGAGGTCAAACGTGCCAAGGGATCCCCGGAAGAGAGAGTCCCTCCTGTCGGCACTAGAACAACTATTGCTCCAAGGAGTAATTATTGAGGTTCCCCTGGAATGGGGGTTCGGGTTTTACTCAAACCTCTTTACAGTCCCGAAGCAAACGGGGACGTGAGGCCCATATTAATTCTAAAAGGGCTAAACAAATTCCTGTATATCAGGACTTTTCCGGATGGAGTCGATCCGATCGGTGGCCACTGTCCTACAAGGGGAGGAATGGTTAGCCGGGATCGACATCAAAGATGCTTATTTGCACATTCCCATCCTTCCAGTCCACCAAAAATTTCTACGCTTTGCAGTAGAAGGGCGCCATTTTCAGTTCAGAGCCTTACCCTTCGGTCTGGCCACAGCACCGTGAGTGTTCACAAAAATTCTGGCCCCATTATTGGCCAATCTAAGAACGCAAGGTGTAACGATAATGGCATATCTAGACGACTTGTTGCTGATAGACCACTCAGTGAAAAAACTAGAAGTGGTCGTTCACAAGACAATCAAGTATCTGGAATCTCACGGTTGGATTATCAACCGAGACAAGTCAGCCCTAAAAACCAGTCAAAAGTCTGGAATACTTGGGGCTAAGGTTGGATTCAGGCCAGAGAAAAATATTCTTGCCTCGAGGAAAGGTGTTGTCTTTGAAAGATTTGATCCACTTAGTGGGTACAAAAAGACAGCCGTCCATACGCCTGTGCATGAGGCTGCTGGGGAAAAATGGTGGCATCATTCGAAGCAGTACCCTACGGTCAATTCCATTCAAGGAATTTGCAAAGGGCCATACTGTCAGCCTGGAACAAAAAAGTTCAGGCCCTAGACTTACAATGTCCTTGTCCCCTTCCGTTCGCAAGAGCCTCCGTTGGTGGTTGGTTCTCCAGAATCTGGAAAAAGGGAAATCCTTCAGTCCGATTTCTTGGAAGGTGGTCACTACAGATGCCAGCCTTATAGGCTGGGGAGCAGTACTGGAGCAATGGTCTCTCCAGGGCAGATGGTCGGATGCAGAAAAGGCCCTGCCCATCAATCTCTTAGAGATACGAGCAGCCCGGTATGCCCTAGTAGCATGGACATCCAAACTCCAAGGGTCCCCTGTCAGAATTCAATCAGACAATGCCACAGCAGTGGCATATATCAATCATCAGGGGGGCACCAGGAGTTGTGCAGTAAATTACATCCTGAAATGGGCAGAAAGATATGTCCCAGCCATATCTGCGGTATTCATTCCAGGAGTGGAGAATTGGAAGGCGGACTTTCTAAGTCGCCAGCAATTATGCCCAGGGGAAGGGTCCCTTCACCCCGAGGTTTTCTGGACAATATGTCAGCGGTGGGGAACACCGGATGTAGATCTTCTAGCATCCAGATTCAACGCAAAGGTGGACAGGTTTGTCTCTCGGACAAGGGATCCCCTAGCTTGCGGCTCGGATGCCCTAGTGTTCCCTTGGGATCAGTTCAAGCTGATATATGCATTCCCACCGCCACAATGGTTACCTCGATTACTCCGCAGAATCAGGGTAGAAAAGAAACCAGTGATTCTGGTGGCTCCAGCGTGGCCCCGAAGAGCGTGGTACGCGGAGATTGTAAAATGTCAGTGGGGAGTCCTTGGACTCTCCCACGTCGTCCGGACCTGCTTTCGCAAGGACCGATATACCACCCTTCCTTACCAGCCCTAGGTTTGACGGCCTGGCTATTGAAGCCCACATTCTAAAAAAGGGAGGGCTCTATAATCCTGTGGTATCTACCATGATCAATGCCAGGAAGCCGGTATCCAGGCAGATCTACTATAGAATCTGGAAGGCGTACATCGCGTGGTGTGAGGCCAAGAAATGGCATCCACGTAAGTACGTAATAGGTAGGAGTCTGGACTTCCTACAGTGGGCTGTAGATAGGAAGCTTGCCTTGAGTACTATCAAAGGTCAGATTTCGGCCTTGTCAATATTTTTTCAAAGGCCCTTGGCTTCGCATTCACTAGTCAAAGCCTTTAGACAAGGAGTGATGCGTATTAGTCCTCCGGTTAATATTCCCATATGTCCATGGGATCTAAACCTGGTTCTGTCGGTTCTACAGAAACAACCATTTGAACCATTACAGCATATTTCCTTGGTTCTTCTCACCAGGAAATTGTTTTTTCTAGTAGCCATTTGTGCGGCTAAAAGAGTGTCGGAATTAGCAGCTATGTCCTGTAAAGAGCCATATCTGGTTATCCATAAGGACAGAGTAGTGTTACGTCCTCATCCAGCCTTTCTTCCTAAGGTGGTATCGAGGTTTCATTTGAACCAAGATGTGGTTCTTCCTTCTTTTTTCCCCAAACCTAGTTCGGTAGAGGAAAAGTTATTGCATTCTTTGGATGTAGTAAGAGCAGTTAAAGCTTATCTAAAGCCACTGCTCAGATTCGCAGAACGGATACTTTGTTTATTCTGCCGGAAGGCCCCAGAAAGGGTCAGGCAGCATCAAAATCTACTTTAGCCAAGTGGATTCGACAGGTCATAATGCAAGCCTATGGCTTGAGAAGGAGACCGCCTCCGTTCAAAGTTAGGGCGCACTCCACGAGAGCAGTTGGAACTTCATGGGCAGTGCATCACCAGGCCTCCCTGGCTCAAATCTGTAAGGCCGCAACACGTTTTACTAGGTTCTACCAGGTGGACGTTAGAAGTCAGGAGGATGGAAGTCAGGAGGATGTCGCCTTTGGGCGCAGTGTGTTGCAGGCGGCAAAAGATCCTCATGTCTGATAGCGCTCAGCTTATGTATGGTGTATCCCCCCCCTCATTGGGCATTGCTTTAGGACATCCCACATAGTAATGACTATGCCGCTCTGTGTCCCGTGATGTACGAGAAAGAAAATAGGATTTTTATAACAGCTTACCTGTAAAATCCTTTTCTTGGAGTACATCACGGGACACAGAGCTCCCACCCCTCTTTGGGGACACTTATTGCTTTGCTACAAAACTGAGGTGCTCCCGGATGGGAGGGGCTTATATAGGGGAGGGTACTTCCGGTTTTGGAAGTTGCCAGTGCCAGCACCTGAAGGTATCTATATAACCCACATAGTAATGACTATGCCGCTCTGTGTCCCGTGATGTACTCCAAGAAAAGGATTTTACAGGTAAGCTGTTATAAAAATCCTATTTTTTTGGGGCATCCACGAGACAGATACGTCGCTTTATAGAGGGGTACCACTGTGTTAACTAGATGTTACCATGAGGTTAGGGTGGGGGGGTGTGGTTGACTTCCACTTTAATACTATGGCTTTTCTTGCGTAGAACAGAAGGATACCTATTAGGGTATGTGGTGCTTTGGCAAGTGCCAGTTGCTCCACCAGGCCAAGGAGGCAAACACTAATTGTCAGGGGAATAGAAATGGTAGTTAGGCTGTGGATAAATTGAGTTACCTAACGCCAATAGTCCCGAATCCGTGGACAATCCCAGAATATATGCGTGAAGTCTGCAGGAGTATAAGCGCATCTCCAGCAGTTAGCCGGCAGGGCCGGGTATATGCGATGGAGGCGTTGGGGCGTGTAATAGATTCTGTGGAGGATCTTGAATTGGATCAGTTTGTCCCTAGTAGCCACCAGCGACTGAAATGGATAGTCCCACATATCTTCCCAGTCCAGCTCCTGCACCTCCGCCCGCCGCAGACCACGCAGACCATCTAGACCAACCTGTATGGACGGTAGGAGTGCTCGATAAATTTGGGATAGTGGTTTTGAAAGCTCAGCATCGTCTAGGAGAATTTCCAAGATGTCAAGTTACAGCCGAAGCTGAACTGACTTGAATTGCGAATTAAAGGCGTGGCGGAGCTGCAGGAACCTGAAAAAGAAAGAGTTCGGAAGCTGGAATTTGTTCTTTAGCCTATCGAATGTAAATGGCCCCAGCTCATCTCAGATATCCCTCAAATACTTGATGCCCTTACTGGCCCACAAACCCGGATCCTGTAAAGAGTGGAACTCCCTCAGCCTCGGATTGGACCAAAGTGGTGTATTAGGGGACCATTTGGCCTTTGCCAAATTAGGTTTAATCACTACCGTGTACCATGCCTTAATAATCGCTTTCATAGCTAGAGTTGAGGGTACCGCAGAGCCCCCCGACCCCCTATAGAGTGCATTGCGAAGGGCCTCAAAGGATCCTAAGTGTCACAATGTGTTTGCTTAACCACAAAAGTATTTTTACTGAATAAGAGATGACTGGTTAAACCTATATGCATTTGATTATGCAGAGCCCTGCAAAGCCAAAGTGATAAACATATAAGGATACCAAATATAATGCAATACTATAATACTAAATGTCTTTGAACTAACTTTGCTCGCGAGCTTTCCCCTTGTGGGCAATATGGCGCCCACACAGTGTCAAAGTGAGTTCCAGTCAGGCCTGACTACCTCCAAACACTGTCATTCCAATGAAAAGGATCTTCACTAGCAAAATGTTGGTGCACTTAATGTTTGTAATCCAAGGGATATCAAATAACGTTAGCTGAACTCCGGCTATAATTAAGACGTGAATTCACGGGTGATAAAATGCTCAGCCTTAGCCAAAAATGTCGGGCCTAATTATAGTTAAAAGTCCTGGGCAATTGCCCTCTCACCCGACCAGGCCCAGTGCGTCCTGCTGGTTCTGTGCTGGTGCTCCAGGACATGATCTCTCCACAACCCGTAGTCTCCGGTCCCTCAGACAACCGTATGTATGTCGATAAATGGGTCGACTCTTGGATGCTCCGGGATATCAGCAGGCTCCTCTGATGAGATCCCTCTCTCTGCAACGAGCAGGCTTCCCAGATTCTGTAGGCCGAGGCTCTCCGGCCTAGACAAGCACAACAGGCCCCAACGCAGGCTCCGACTTGCTGCGCGGGTGATGTCCAAAGAGACCGCGCGTTGCACCTCCTCCCCTTAAATTACCCTTCCCCAGCAGACCTTGTGCCGGGCAATGCACTGTGGGTGTACAGTTGCACTGTGGGTACAGTAGTCTATATAGTATCCACGGCATTAGAGTCCATCTCTCTCTGTACTACAAGTCTCACTGTGCACCTTTTCTTTCAAGTCAAACAGTAGTCAATAGAGTTTCGGAGGGATCTGGGTGCATTTGTGTATAAAATAGTCCTTATAACATACCAATAGGCAACACCCCGCTACATATATACAGTGGGGCAAAAAAGTATTTAGTCAGCCACCAATTGTGCAAGTTCTCCCACTTAAAAAGATGAGATAGGCCTGTAATTGTCATCATAGGTATACCTCAACTATGAGAGACAAAATGTGGAAACAAATCCAGACAATCACATTGTCTGATTTGGAAAGAATTTATTTGCAAATTATGGTGGAAAACAAGTATTTGGTCAATATCAAAAGTTCATCTCAATACTTTGTTATATATCCTTTGTTGGCAATGACAGAGGTCAAACGTTTTCTGTAAGTCTTCACAAGGTTGTCACACTGTTGCTGGTATGTTGGCCCATTCCTCCATGCAGATCTCCTCTAGAGCATTGGGATCATTGTCATGCTGAAAGACCAAGCCAGGTTTCATCTTCAATGCCCTTGCTGATGGGAGGAGGTTTGCACTCAAAATCTCACGATACATGGCCCCATTCATTCTTTCATGTACACGGATCAGTCGTCCTGTTCCCTTTGCAGAGAAACGGCCTCAAAGCATGATGTTGCCACCCCCATGCTTTACAGTAGGTATGGTGTTCTTTGGTTGCAACCTTAGCATTCTCTCTCCTCCAAACACGATGAGTAGTATTTCTACCAAACAGTTCTACTTTGGTTTCATCTGACTATATGACATTCTCCCAATCCTCTTCTGGATCATCCAAATGCTCTCTAGCAAACCTCAGATGGGCCCGGACATGTACTGGCTTAAGCAGGGGGACACGTCTGGCACTGCAGGATCTGAGTCTCTGGTGGCGTAGTGTGTTACTGATGGTAGCCTTTGTTTTGTTTTTTTTACCAACAAAAATGTGTTTATTGATTCAAAGGTGGTACACAGTCATATACATCAAAAACAATAATCAGCACTTCCATGCACATGACCGATTGATACAAAACAGGGTTAAAGTAGCAACCTCATAATACTTCTCGTCCTACAATATAGCATTCACAAGCAGAGTGTTCCCCCCCCCCCCCCATGACTAGCCCAGTAATCTGTCCGCGACCAGGTCCACCGGGGCAAGCCCCGGTGTATCCAGCCACGGCGCCCAGAGATTTTCATATTTCTGCATGCTCCCCCTGTGCTGGTAGATGAGCTTTTCCATACGTAACATATCCCCTATCTTACATATCCATTCCCTCGAAGTTGGGGCGCCTCAGATTTCCAATACAACATAATCAGCCTCCTAGCTTGGAACATCACCCTCAGAACTGCCTCCCTGGGGTGCACTTCTATCACATGTTCTTCCACCACCCCCAAGAGGCATACCTTGGGATCTACTGGTAAAGATATCTTGAACACAGAATTGACCACAGTCACCACCTCATTCCAATATAAATGCAGTTTGGGGCAACGCCATAGGAGGTGAATAAGATCCCCATGGTCCCTCCTACATCTGGTACAGGTACCATCTGTCTGCAACCCCATCAGCTGTAGTCTATGCGGCGTGTAGTACACCCTCAGAATAATATACAGTTGCGTGAGCCGCTGGGCCACATTTAGAGAGCACACACTTACCCCCTGAAATATCTCCTCCCACTCCTCCCAGTCCATTTGACCCACATCTCTCTCCCACCTCTCCCTCACCTTCAGGGGATGCTGCCCCAGGAAGTATTGTAAAAGGATATTGTAGCTTTGGGAAATAAATCCCTTCGAGGTCACAGCATCTCTGATGAGGCTGAATACAGGAGTTGAAGACAAGTGCCACTCTGAAGATCTACTCCTGTGCTCTAACCGCATGTTGAAGATATTGGAAGAACATTGAGGACGGCAGGCCAAACTCCGCCTGCAGATCCGCAAATGTCCTAAGAATACAGTTCTTAAAAATGTGCCTAACATGGGTAATCCTGTGTGCTATCCATCTAGCCCCTCCCTGCAATTTAGCCAGTTCCGCATAAGTCTCGTTATGCCAAAGAGGGCTATATTCAGTATACCCCTCGGCCTGTTGTATATACTTGCACTTATTCCACACTTTTTGTATAAGATTGTATGTAGGATACATCTTATTCGGCCTGGCAAATGCCAGGGCCTCCAGTGCCAGAGGAATGGGACCTGCATCTATTGTGAGGAGCATGAGTGCCCGGGAAGAGCCAGCCGGCTCAGTCCCAAAGCACCGCACCAGGTGCTGTAACTGGGCAGCCAGGTAGTACAACCACGGGTTGGGCAGTGCCAGCCCGCCATCGTCCCTAGGCCTTTGAAGATGTTCTTATTTTATCCTCGGGGGTTTATTCTTCCATATTAAAGTACGAAAGATGGAATTAACCATTCTAAAAAATTTTAAAGGGACCACAACCGGGGCATTGTGAAGACAGTAGAGTAGTTGAGGCATAAGAATCATCTTCACCAAATTTACCTTGCCCGCCACCGACATGTAAAGGCCGTTCCACATCCTAACTCTCTCCCTAAACCTCTGAAGCAGGGGCGAGATATTCAGTCGGCTAAAATCCCTCGGGTTAGAAGTGATCTGAATCCCCAAGTATTTAAAGGAAGTAGTGACTGGGATGGGGCACGATGGGGCTATCGTCTGTGTGGCATCCCCGTTTAACAGTAACAGGGCAGATTTTGACCAGTTAATTTGTAAGCCCGAGTATACCCCAAATTTTGTAATGGTTGCCATGGCCTCCCGCAGGGACTCGTCAGTATCTCCCAGCATAAGCAGGGTGTCATCTGCGTATAGCATTATCTTCTCCTGCAGGGGACCATAGCAAAATCCCACAATGCGCTCATTAGCCCTTATCTCCATGGCCAGGGGTTCAATAGCCAATGCAAAGAGCAGAGGGGACAGCGGGCATCCTTGCCTCGTCCCCCCCCCCCCTCAATGCAAAATCCTGTGACAGGAAACCGAAGGCCCGAATAGCAGCCTCAGGTCCGCTGTACAGGAGGCGCACCCACGCTATATACGCTTCGCCGAATCCAAAACGCTCCAGTACCGCCCACAAGTATGTCCAATCAATACTGTCAAATGCCTTAGTGGCATCCAAGGACAGCAGGGCCCTGCATCCCGGATTGTCGACGTCCGATTGCATATTCAAAAATAACCGCCGCAGGTTAATGGCCGTGGATTTATTTGGCATAAACCCTGCCTGATCATCATGTACGAGGGAGGCTATAACCTTATTAAGTCGCATTGCTAGCACTTTCGCAATAATTTTAATATCGCATTGTAACAAAGAGATTGGCCTGTATGACCCAGGTTCAACTGGGTCCTTACCTGGTTTAAGGAGCAATACAATATTGGCTTTTGCCATAGAAGGTGGAAGGACTCCCACCTCCAAGGCAGCGTTAAACACCCTCAATAAGCGTGGTAACAATACTTCCGCATGCTGCTTGTATACTTCCATGGGAATCCCATCCTCCCCCGGTGCCTTACAATTAGGGAACATGCCCACTGCCTCCTGCATTTCCTCCACCGTAAGAGGCGCATCTAACTCCTCCCTCTGTCCCGCATTAAGTCTAGGGAAGTTCAACTCGGTTAAGTACCGGTCCAGATCCGCCCGATCATAGGCTGCTCCGGGGCGGTACAACTCCTCATAAAATCCCGCCAACTCCTGCATGATAAGTTCCGGGGATCTGACCAGCGGCCCAGCCTTGGATTTAATAGCCCCTATAGTTGGAGACCTCTGCTGGGCATTCGCTATTCTAGCCAGCAAGCGCCCCGTTTTCTCCCCCTCCTCAAAGAAGGCCTGTTTGGTAAAAAAACGTTTTTTCTCGGCAGTTGAGAAGAGCACCCGCTCGTAAGCTGACTGAGCAGCCTGCCACTCCTCCCGTGCCGAGTCAGAGGGGTCCATGACAAAGCGTTGCTCAAGTTCCTTCACTCTATTCTCCAGTTCCACCACAAAGGCAGAAGATTCTCTTTTTACTTTAGTAATTTCAATGGTCAAAATCCTCCTCAAAAATGCCTTAAAGGCCTCCCACTGCTGCATACAGGGACCCTCAGGGTCCTGAGCAATGAAAAACCCACACATGCTCTCCTCTATAATTTCAGGGGATTTAAATAGTTTCAGCCAGAAGGCATTGAATTTCCACGGCGCCCTTGGGAGCGCCACCGGTTGAGAAACCACCAGGTGCACTATCAATGGGGAATGGTCCGACACACTACGGGGCCTGTATTCCATAGCGTCTACATATTGGAGCATGTGTGCGTTTCCCACCACCAAGTCAATCCTAGACAGACTGCCATGCGCTTTGGAAAAACATGAATACTGTCTTACCCCCGGGTGACGGTGTCGCCAAACATCCACTCAGCCCACCTCTTGCAACAACCGTGCCAGGGGGGTACCCCTGGAGAGGGCAGAGGCTCTTACGGCCGGGTGTCTATCCAGCGAGAGGTCCAAACAACAATTAAAGTCCCCGATCACTAGCAGCGGTACCTCCGGCCTATCATCCAAGTAGGATATCAAGGCCCTCAGCACCACCGCAGTGAAAGGGGGGGGGACATATACTCCAGCAATTACACACGTTAAGGCAGGGTTCCCCAACCCCCGGTCCGCGGCCCACTGCCGGGCTGTGGCCTATTTGCAGATGGGCCGCGAAGGCTGCACTGTGTGAGGTGCGGCAGCGGGCAAGCAGAGAGATGACATCTCTCACCGCCCGCTCGGATCACGGCACTTCTGCCCACACAGCTGGGCTCCTACTGCGGTGTAGGGTGCCCACGTGTCCCGGATTGCCCGGGACTGTCCCTGATTGGAGATTTTTGTCCCGTGTCCCGGCCAGTTCATTCCGGGACAATACAGAAGTCCCGGAATGAAAAAAAACCACAGTGACCAGTCCACACCAGTCCGCTCCGCCAACTCCGCCTGTCCGCCGCCGCCACCTTATAAAGTTTAACACATCTCTCCCACTCTCACACATGATGACAGTCTGGTTGCTAGGCTAGGGGCCGCTCCGCATCTAGCAACCAGTGACGTCAGCTGAAGCCTGTCTGAGTGACTGTCTGACTGTCCTCTTCCAGCCCGGGATGGTTGTATGTATTTCCCTCCCCCGGCTCCTCCCCCTTCCTCCGCGCTCTGCGAATCTCATGCATGCAGCGGCTGAGCAGCTCCCTGCTCTACTCCCTGGGATGGATCGGCCTGTAATGGAGGACTTGCCTGAGGTGCCACGCCATCGAGGAGCCAGTCTACCACAGCATTAAGGTACTGCAGTCTGCATGACACTGACAGCATCCTGGCCGTGATGTCCAGACCGAGGGAACCCCAGCCGCCCGTGACCTCACAGCCCTAAGTGACGTGAATCTGATAATCATAATCCTCCTCCTCATCATTCCTGGCATGACATCCCACTACCCTATCTCCTGTCATCATACTTCCTACCAATTTACCCCCTGTCATCATTTCTATCCTCACCATAATCCCCCTGTGCCTGACATCCTACTACCCCACCCCTGTGTCATCTTCATCCCCCTGCACCCCACTGCAGCTTCCTACCGCCCCATCCCCGTCATCCCGCCTGCACCCCACTGCCAGCTTCCTACCGCCCCACCCCCGTCATCCCGCCTGCACCCCACTGCCAGCTTCCTACCACCCCACCCCGTCATCCCGCCTGCACCCCACTGCCAGCTTCCTACCGCCCCACCCCACCCCGTCATCCCACCTGCACCCCACTGCCATTTTCCTACCACCCCACCCCCATCATCCTGCCAGCTTCCTACCGCCCCACCCCCGTCATCCCGCCTGCACCCCACTGCCAGCTTCCTACCACCCCACCCCGTCATCCCGCCTGCACCCCACTGCCAGCTTCCTACCACCCCACCCCATCATCCCGCCTGCACCCCACTGCCAGCTTCCTACCGCCCCACCCCACCCCGTCATCCCGCCTGCACCCCACTGCCATCTTCCTACCACCCCACCCCCGTCATCCCGCCTGCACCCCACTGCCAGCTTCCTACCGCCCCACCCCCGTCATCCCGCCTGCACCCCACTGCCTGCTTCCTACCACCCCACCCCGTCATCCCGCCTGCACCCCACTGCCAGCTTCCTACCGCCCCACCCCCGTCATCCCACCTGCACCCCACTACCACCCCACCCCGTCATCCCGCCTGCACCCCACTGCCATCTTCCTACCACCCCACTCCCGTCATCCCGCCTGCACCCCACTGCCAGCTTCCTACCGCCCCACCCCCGTCATCCCGCCTGCACCCCACTGCCAGCTTCCTAACGCCCCCGTCATCTTCACCCCCCCTGCACATCACTGCCAGCATCCTACTACCCCACTCCTGTGTCATCTTCATCCCCCCTGCAGCCCACTGCCAGCTTCCTACCACCCCACCCCCTGTCATTATTATTCCCATCACCCCCCTGTAACCCACCTCTGGCATCCTACCACCCTGCCTCCTGTCATTATCATCCTCCTTCCTCCTGTACCCCACCTCTGGCATCCTATCCCCCTACCCATTATCATTATAGGGAAAATATGATCTCAGCCTCTCACCCCAATGCTGCCACCATCATCCCAAACTGCATCCTGTCATTCAACCAACTGTACCCCAACAGTTGCATCACACCCCACAATACTGCCCTGCCACCCAGCGAGAGGTAATAATGTGCCGTAACCTCTAGTAACCAATCAGTGAGTGATAATGATAAGCAGTAACCTATAGCAACCAACCAGTGAGCAGTATTAATGTGCAGTAACCTCTATCAACCAATCAATGTGCGGTAATGATGTGCAGTAACGTCTAGCAACCAATGGGTGGGCAGAAATGATGTGCAGTACCTCTAGCACCAATCATTGAGTGGTAATATTGTGCAGTAACCTCAAGCAACCAATCAGTGAGCAGTAATGATGTGCACTAACCTCTAACAACCAATCAGTGAGCTTGGAGCAATCATTGAGTGTGAATCAGACTTTTATGTGTACATTAAGTTGTTTTTTTAGATAAGTCTATGTGCATGTTTGTTTTTTGGGATGTTGGGGTGGAGAGCGAAATTTCTAGGGGTCTATTGCTTGATTTTTTTTCCCATTATGGGAGTTAGTAGGGCCTCATGTCTAAGATTTGCCTAAGGCCTCATAGAGCCGCCTCTGGCCGGCACCGTGTGTCACTGTCTTCACTCTGCATAGTGTTGGCGCGTAACTGCAGAAGGGACATCAATGCTGGATTGTTTATCCACAGCCGACCGGGAGGAACAGATGCTGCAGGAGACCAGCCACAGTAAGAGAAACGCCGACCTGAGGAGGAGAAGGAGGGGGGGGGGAGTTCTGAGGATTCTCTGATCTGTGTAGTGAGAGATGATTTTGTCAGTCAGGGCCGGCGCCAGCATAACACAGAGTGCCCTGTACATGAGGGAGAATAGTGTCCACTCCACATGTCCTCCGCCTGTCACACTGTCTTCCCCCCCCCCAATGTTTCTATGACCCCCCCCCCTTGTCACACTGTCTCCCCCCAATGTTTCTATGACCCCCTCCTGTCACACTCCAGAGTGCTCCCTTACCTCCCCTTACTTTCTCCAGAGTGCCCACTTACCTCCCTTTACTTCCTCCAGAGTGCTCCCTTACTTCCCTTTATTTTCTCCAGAGTGCCACTTTACTTTCTCCAGAGTGTCCCCTTGCCTCCCTTTACTTCCTCCAGAGTGCTCCCTCATTTCCTCCAGAGTGCTCCCTTACCTCCCCTTACTTTCTCCAAAGTGCCCCTTTACTTTCTCCAGAGTGCCCCCTTGCCTCCCTTTACTTTCTCCAGAGTGCTCCCTTACTTTCTCCAGAGTGCCCCTTTACTTTCCCCAGAGTGCCCCTTAGTACAGTAGTACTAAGGGGACACTCTGGAGGAGGATGTAAGGGAGCACTCTGGAGGAGGATGTAAGGGGGCACTCTGGAGGAGGATAGGATGTAAGGGGGCACTCTGGAGGAGAATGTAAGGGGGCTCTGACTAAGAACCGCCAGAGTGCCCCCTTACATCCCCCCCCTTACAACCTCCAGGGTGCCTCCAGAGTGCCCCCTTACATCCTTCGGAGTGCCCCACCACCAAGGTGGTATAGCAGTGGCTGACAGACTATCAGGAGGTGGTATTTCACTCCTCTTCCTCCTCTCTCCACTAACTACCCCCGCCATACACTCTGCACTCCTCTCATATACATACTACCCACCGCCATACACTGCACTCCTCTCCTGTACATATTACTCACCACCATACACTCCGCACTCCTCTCCTGCACACGGGCCCGCTGATTTCATGATACACCCCTGCCCCAAAAATCTGCATTTTTTTGGGTCAAAAATCATCATTTTGGGGGAGGGGGGGTGTCCCTGAATGGCAGTTTGGAAATGTGGTCACCCTACTGCGGTGAGGCGCGGGAGCAGAGAGATGAGATCATCTCTCGCTGCCCGCCTGGAAAGCGGCACTTCTGCCCACACAGCGGGGCTCCTATACTGCGGTGAGGCGCGGGAGCAGAGAGATGAGATCATCTCTCGGCGCCCGCCCATAACGCGGCACTTCCGCCCACACAGCAGGGCTGCTATACTGCAGCGAGGCGTGGGAGCAGAGAGATCATCTCTCACCGCCCGCCCCGCATTACCGCTGTTCTCCCTCACCTGCCTGTGCTGCCACCACGGCAGGTGACAAAAAAATCTACTGGCAGGTGGCAAACCACCTCTGGTGGCAGGTGGCAATCCACACCTGGTGGCAGGTGACATGGCAAATAGCAATCCACACCTGGTGGTAGGTGACGTGGCAATCCACACCCGGTGGCAGGTGACGTGGCAATCCACACCTGGTGGCAGGTGACGTGGCAATCCACACCTGGTGGCAGGTGACGTGGCAGGCGACGTGGCAATCCGCACCTGGTGGCAGGCGACGTGGCAATCCGCACCTGGTGGCAGGTGTAGTGGCAAGCGACAATCCACATCTGGTGGCAGGCGAGGTGGCAAGCGACAATCCACATCTGGTGGCAGGCGACGTGGCAATCCACATCTGGTGGCAGGCGACGTGGCAATCCACACCTGGTGGCAGGTGACGTGGCAAGCAACAATCCACACCTGGTGGCAGGTGACGTCGCAAGCAACAATCCACACCTGGTGGAAGGCGACGTGGCAAGTGACAAACCGCATCTGGTGGCAGATTCTGCATTATGGTGAGTTTGAACTATTTCATTTTATATTACAATGCAATGACAGAAATAATGCGCTGCAATCATCCCAACACCATATCAGCCATTGTTCTGTGATGATTGAGGCGCTAACACTAGCCATTTCCCCGACAAACTGCCCGCGAAAAGCTACATAACAACCCAACCCCCCCCCCCCGGGCCTTGGCACGATTCTATTACACAACGCCGGTCCTCGGTGACAAAAAGGTTGGGGACCACTGCGTTAAGGCACCCAATCTGCAATGTAGAAACACAAATCGACCCTCAGGATCAATTAAACTGTCCATCTCTTGGTAGTCCAAGGAGCCGTGAATCAAAACACTGACCCCTCTAGAATACGAGGTGTGAGTGGAGTGGTAAGCTTTAGTCACCCTATTATACTGTATACACCCCACTGTCTCAGGCGTCAAATGTGTTTCTTGGAAGCAGAATATCCCAGGCTGAAACTTTTTAAGGCACATGCGCACCATAGTTCTCTTGAGGGGGGAATGAAGACCCCTCACATTCCACGATACTATAGGAATCCCTGCCATTTGACAAAGTTAAACATAGGAACAAGCATGGAAAATGTCACCAGGCCCAGAAGTCTGGCAGTTCTGGAATAAATTATCAGGTCATGAAGAAGTGTATATGGATCAGTCATAGTGCCCACCTGAGAAGCATTGCCGTCATGCCGCTCATCAAAAAAGGGAAAAGGAAAAAGAAAAAAAGAAAAGCAGGGGAGGCAACAAGCAACCCCCTCCAGTAACTTATAACCATGTCCTGTCAACAGGGCAGGACAACCGTGTTCCCCCGGAAACGCACTCGGGGGGTCTCTCAAGTACTCAATTTGTAAATCCACGTTGACGATGTCTGAAGCTCTTGTCTTGATATGATGCAAGATAATGTCCCTCAGCCAGGGTTTATCTGGATAAGATCAGAACAAAGTCTCCCACCAGATCAGATCACCCCAGGAACCGTGCGGAGATCCAGCATCTTTTGCGGGTCAGCCCACCTTCATCATTCCTCCTCTCCATTCTGGTCACGCCGCCTCAAGGCTTGTTCGTTACGGTCCAGCCAGTTAACTGCCTCCTTGGCAGACTCAAAAAATTGCGCCTGGCCACGGACTATCACTCGTAGCTTAGCCGGGTACAACATAGCATAAGGGAGCTGCATCTGTCGGAGCCTGCGCTTTATATCAAAAAACTTTGCCCGGCGTTTCTGCACCTCAGCCGAGAAGTCAGGATAAAAGGACACTCTGGTTCCATTATGTTGTATGTTGGCCCGTTCCTGTGTGAGTCGGAGCACTGTTTCCCTGTCCCTGTAATGTAGCAGTCTTGCTAGTATTGACCTGGGGGGCCCCCCAGGTTGAGTGGGGTGAGATGGCACCCTGTGAGCGCGCTCCACCGCAAACAGAGGGGAGAAGGCATTCTTTCCAAAAATGTCCAGTAACCAGCCCTCCACGTATGCTGTGGGATCCCTACCCTCCGCCTTTTCAGGGAGCCCCACAATGCGAATGTTATTCCTCCTGAGGCGGTTCTCAAAATCTTCTGCTCTGTCAATAGCCTCCCTCGCAAGTTGATAAGCGGCCTTGGCATCTCTCTCAATGGGGGGTAAACAATCCTCAATTTCACTCACCCTACTTTCCACTGCAGTGGTGCATTCCCGCATTTTTTGCATATCTTGTCGCAGCAGCGACAGTTCTTCTCTCATGGTGGCTACCGAGGCATTGCCAATGTTAACTGCCCTGAGGATGTCTGCCAGTGTAGGCTGAGCAGTCCCAGAAGTGTCCTGTTCACCATTCTCAGAGGCCCCAGAATCAGAGTGATCATTCTCATCTTGCTCACTGTGTGCAGCCAAGATGGCTTCCCCAGCCTGCGTGTCATGTGAAGCATGCTCTATGTGCTGTGAGTGTCCAGCCTCCTCTGTCCCCATCAGCCCATTCATTTTCTGGGTGTAATACACCATATCTCTAGGTGCATCCCTACCCTGACTCCTGGGCTGCCTCTGTCCTTTGGGTCCCAGCTCCTTCCCCCTGTCAGCTCCTCGTGGGGTCCCCTTCACTGTGGACGCGGTGGCGCCATCTTGGACATCGGGACCCATGTCAGACAGAGTTTTCCGGGTCATTCCTCTGGTGCAGAGGGCTGGCGGAGGTTCCCCTGTGATCCCGGGGTCAGCAGCTTGCAGCATATAGTCGCAGAAGACCGGTTATGTGGCTGAGGGAGGATCGGTAACGGATCAAGCTCAGGAGCTGTGAGAGCTGTGTCCTCTCACATGCTGGTCCAGGCCACGCCCCCGATGGTAGCCTTTGTTAGTTGGTCCCAGCTCTCTGCAGGTCATTCACTAGGTCCCCGTGTGGTTCTGGGATTTTTGCTCACCGTTCTTGTGATCGTTTTGACCCCACGGGGTGAGATCTTGCGTGGAGCCACAGATCGAGGTAGATTTATCAGTGGTCTTGTATGTCTTCCATTTTCTAATTATTGCTCCCACAGTTGATTTCTTCACACCAAGTTGCTTGCCTATTGCAGATTCAGTCTTCCCAGCCTGGTGCAGGTCTACAATTTTGTTTCTGGTGTTCTTCGAAAGCTCTTTGGTCTTAACCATAGTGGAGTTTGGAGTGTGACTGTTTGAGGTTGTGGACAGGTGTCTTTTATACTGATAACAAGTTCAAACAGGCGCCATTAATACAGGTAATGAGTGGAGAACAGAGGAGCCTCTTAAAGCGGAGCTCCGCCGAAATTTTTTTTATTAAAAGCCAGCAGCTACAAATACTTCTGCTGCTGACTTTTAATATTAGGACACTTGCCTGTCCTGGAGTCCAGCGACGTCCGCACCATCCTTAGTGAGGGAACCAGGAAGTGAAGCCTTGCGGCTTCACTGCCCGGTTCCCTACGGCGCATGCGCGAGTCACGCTGCGACGTTCTGACTGGTCCTCTTGTGTTCTGGGAGCAGAGTGTCTCCCAGAACACTACGGGTATTCTGCGGGAAGTGACGTGCTTCCCGCAGATTTCCCGCAAAGAGGACTCCCGGAAGTGGGTGCAAATACAAATAGACAGGTATCTGCACCCCCCTGAAAGGTGTCAATTGTGACACCGGAGGGGGGGTGGGTTCCGATGAGTGGAAGTTCCACTTTAGGGTGGAGCTCCGCTTTAAAGAAGAAGATACAGGTCTGTGAGAGCCAGAAATGTTGCTTGTTTGTAGGTGACCAAATACTTATTTTCCACCATAATTTGCAAATAAATTATTTCCAAATCAGACAATGTGATTGTCTGGATTTGTTTCCACATTTTGTCTCTCATAGTTGAGGTATACCTATGATGACAATTACAGGCCTCTCATCTTTTTAAGTGGAAGAACTTGCACAATTGGTGGCTGACTAAATACTTTTTTGCCTCACTGTGTATATGTATATTGTGACAGCAGGAAGGTAAAGTCACCTGGTTGCATCCAGGGGGGTAGGTATATTTCTCCCAGATTCAGGCTTTATGCCGACTTATACAACTAGGGAGAGAGTTGATGAAGCCCAGCTGAGGCTAGTGGGCTCATGGATGATTCATACCTCTAGGGAGAGTGCTGGGCGTCGTGCAGGCAGGGAGTTTATGAGACCAGCTGAAGCTTGTCAGCTCGTTTAAGGCCTCTATAAAAACTCCCAGCTTCATTAGGTGTTTGCTCATGCCTGGAACCAGACCTGTGTGGACTGTCTAGGGAGAGTGAACCCCTGTGCGGTGAGACAAAGCCTGTGTGGCCATTTGTTTGGACATTTACTAAACCAGGGACTTAGGGACTAGGACAGCACCAGGCTGATCCCAGTTGTTAGTTAGGGAAACCTGCATGTTTAGTCAGAGGTCAAGCTGACCAGGATTTATTTTGTTTATGTTTTTTTTTGCTTTGCTGTGTTTTTGTCACTGTAAATAGAGAAATAAACCGCACCTTTTGATCTTGAAAACCACAACCTCCGTCTGCTGGGCCTGTTTTTGTGTGGGGAGCCCATCCAGGGGGTCACACACCCCCGCTACCGAGCTAACCCCCTCACAGTTGGTGGAGAACCAGTGGCAGTTTTTTTTTAAGCCAGCATGGAGGAGATACTGAAACAGCTGGCTCTAGCAAATGCCAATCAACAGCAGACAAATGCAGGTTTGCAAAAGAGCTTCGCAGCCCAGCAACAAGCCCAGCAGCAATCTGAGGCCCGCTTCATAGACCTGTTGCAGAAGCAAGAGCAGAGACTACAACAACAGATGGAAGCAGTAATGCAGCAACGTCCGCAGACCAGTGAGGAAAGCCGTCCCACTAATACCGCGTCCTTTGGGGTGAGTCGTTTATTGACAAAAATGACTGGAGAGGATGATCCAGAGGTATTTTTGACCACATTTGAAAGGACTGCTGAAAGAGAAAAGTGGCCTGAGGAGCAGTGGGCTGGACTGGTGGCTCCTCTGTTAACTGGTGAGTCGCAGAAAGCTTACTATGACCTAGAGCCTGACCAAGCAAAAGACTATGTGATGCTAAAAGCTGAAATATTGGCAAGGCTGGGTGTCACCCTGGCTGTCCGGGCTCAGCGTGTGCATAACTGGACTTTCCAGCTTGGAAAACCCCCCAGGTCTCAAATGTATGATCTCATTCACCTGAGCAGGAAGTGGCTACAGCCAGAGACTTTGTCCGCACCGGAGATTGTGGAACGTGTTGTGATGGATCGTTTCTTGAGAGCTCTTCCTACCGCCATTCAAAAGTGGGTAAGCCATGGAGACCCAGAAACGGCCGGTAAACTTGTGGATCGTGTAGAGAGATACTTGGCTGCAGAGAACCTGACGGCCTCTTCCAGAGACTCTCGGACTTTCCACCCTAAGACCAGACCATCCCCAGGGGCGGATAAGATGATTCCAAGGGGTGAGGGTGGAGAGAGTGAGAGGGTGGGAGCTCTGCGCAGGGTTTGGCGAGAACAGCCTGGGAAGTCGGGGGCTCAAGAGGCAGCCAAAAGGATTGTTTGCTACCGCTGCCGGCAAACGGGACATATTGCAGCAAATTGCCCGGTTGTGGAGGAACCCATGCAATGTGACTTTCTGACGGACAGACGTCAGTCGCTGTGTGCGACAGTCGCATGCACTGCCATTCGGGGAACTGAGAAACATTTATGCAAAATGCGTATTAATGGTAGAAATGTTGCGGTATTACTGGATTCAGGTAGCCTTGTGACCCTGATAAAGGCTGAATTAGTTAAAACAGAGGTCTCTGGGAATAGCAAGGTAGCTGTTATTTGTGTGCATGGAGACACCCGAGAGTATCCAGTGACTACAGTGTGTTTCAAGACCCCCAAAGGTACCCTCTCTCATCCAGTGGGGTTAGTATCTCAATTACCGCATGATGCCATTGTGGGAAGGGATTTTCCGAAGTTCTGGGAACTGTGGGATGATCCTGAGCCCCCCACTGGTGCCCCTATGTACCAGGAAGGTGATAGCCAGAACTCCTCTGAGAGTGGTGAGGACTCTCCAGAATTTCCCTTGTCAGTATTGGCAGGCGAGACTCAAGAAACTGGAGAGGAGCCCACCTCCTCAGACGAAAACCTACCGTCTGTGGAGTTTTCTGATCTTGAGGTTCACAGGGAAAATTTTGCTACAGAACAGTTAAAGGACCCCGCCCTAATAAAGGCACGGGAAAACGTAGTGGAAATAGATGGCGAGTTAGTGAACCCAGATAATACCTGCACTTACCCATACTTCAGCGTAGAGAAGGACCTACTGTATCGGGTGGCAAAAAGGGCAGAAGAAACCGTTGAGCAGCTTGTGGTGCCCAAACCTTACAGGAAGTTGGTGTTAGAGTTGGCCCATGGGCACATTCTTGGAGGTCATCTGGGGACAGAGAAAACCCGAGAGAGGGTATTACAGAGATTCTATTGGCCTGGGGTGATGAAGGACATAGAAAATTATTGTTCCTCCTGCCCTGTGTGTCAGAGGTCGGCCCCGATGCCACATTTCCGTAGCCCGCTGGTCCCTCTACCCATCATTGAGGTCCCGTTTGAGAGGATCGCAATGGATTTGGTAGGTCCTATAATCAAGTCCGCTAGGGGGCACCAGTACATATTAGTTATAATGGACTATGCCACCCGTTATCCAGAAGCGATCCCTCTCCAAAATACCTCGGCCAAAACCATAGCCAAAGAGCTATCTCTTGTTTTTAGCCGGGTGGGTATTTGTAAAGAACTGCTTACGGACCAAGGTACACCCTTTATGTCCCGGGTTATGAAAGAGCTGTGTAAATTGTTCAAAGTGACGCAATTGCGTACGTCTGTGTATCACCCCCAAACCGATGGGCTGGTTGAAAGATTCAACAAAACCCTAAAACAAATGTTGAAGAAAGTGGTGGATAGAGATGGAAAGGATTGGGACTGTCTACTTCCTTATTTGATGTTTGCTATTAGGGAGGTGCCCCAATCCTCTACGGGATTCTCCCCCTTTGAGTTACTGTATGGGAGACACCCAAGAGGGCTGTTGGATATTGCCAAGGAAACTTGGGAAAGTGAGAGTTCTCCCCACAGGAGTGTGATTGAGCATGTCGCCCTGATGCAAGATCGAATTGCACAGGTAATGCCCATCGTGAAGGAACATTTGGCCCAAGCGCAGTTGGCACAGCAGAGAGTGTACAACCGTGGAGCCAAGACCCGTACCTTTTCCCCGGGGGATAGGATATTGGTACTTGTCCCTACGGTTGAAAGTAAATTCCTTGCCAAATGGCAAGGCCCCTACGAGATAATGGAAAAAGTGAGCGAAGTGAATTACAAGGTCAGACAACCAGGAAGGCGAAAGCCCGAACAGATCTATCACGTTAATCTGTTGAAAGCCTGGAGGGATAGAGAGTCCCTAGTCGCAGAAACTTGGTCACCAGCTCAAACTGGTTGCGTGATTCCGGAGGTTGGAATAGCAGCCACCTTGTCACAACCCCAACAACAGGAGGTTAAGGAGTTTGTGCTTCGCAACAAGGAGGTGTTCTCTGAGCTGCCGGGACAAACATCTGGGGTAGAGCATGATATTATTACCCCGCCCGGTGAAAGGGTGAAGTTAAAACCCTATCGGATCCCAGAGGCCCGACGGGAGGCAATACGGGAGGAAGTACAGAAAATGCTGAACTTAGGGGTGATAGAGGAGTCCCAAAGTGATTGGTCTAGTCCCATTGTGTTGGTGCCTAAACCGGATGGGAGCTGGCGATTTTGTAACGATTTTCGTCAGTTGAACAAAGTTACAAAATTTGACACCTACCCCATGCCACGTATAGATGAGTTGATCGACCGGCTGGGAACAGCCCGATACATGACGACTCTTGACCTCACAAAAGGGTATTGGCAAATTCCCCTGGCCAAGTCGGCCAAAGAGAAAACCGCATTTGTAACCCCAGACGGGGCGTTCCAATATAAGAGAATGCCGTTCGGGTTACAGAATGCGCCGGCCACATTCCAGCGGAAAATGGACCAGATACTGAGGCCCCATCGGAAGTATGCTGCGGCTTACCTGGATGACGTAATTGTCCATAGCACAGATTGGGCCTCACATCTGCCAAAAGTGCAAGCAGTCCTAGACTCTATCCGGGAAGCGGGGTTTACGGCTAACCCCAAGAAGTGTACCATTGGGCAGGAGGAGGCCAAATATCTTGGGCACACCATTGGCAGGGGAGTAATAAAACCCCAACTCAACAAAGTCGAGGCCATCCAGAGTTGGCCACGTCCCAACAGCAAGAAGCAGGTACGAGCCTTTCTGGGAATCGCGGGTTATTATCGGCGCTTCATTCCCCACTTTGCTTCTAAGGCTGTGCCCCTAACCAACCTGACGAAAGGGAAAGGGTCGGTCATGATTAAATGGACCCCCGAGGCTGAGGCAGCATTCCAATTCTTGAAACAAGCCTTATGTAGCCAGCCAGTGTTGTACTCACCCGACTTCTCTAAAGACTTTGTCGTACAAAGTGATGCGTCAGATGTGGGGTTAGGAGCAGTATTGTCCCAGCTCTGGAACGGGGAAGAGCACCCAGTCATTTACCTCAGCAGGAAGTTGAAGTCCCATGAGGTAAATTACGCCACGGTTGAAAAGGAGTGTTTAGCGGTGAAGTGGGCTCTAGATTCCCTTCGGTACTATCTGCTAGGTAGGCACTTTGACATGGTTACGGATCACGCTCCGTTAAAGTGGATGGCTCAAAACAAGGAGACAAATAGAAGAGTAAATAGGTGGTTCCTGGCCCTACAGGAATTCAACTTCACAGTAAAGCATCGCCCTGGCGTTCAAATGGGGAATGTGGATGCTTTGTCTCGAGTACATGAATGCCTGATTGCTGGTGTTCCAACCCCAAGGTTAAAACAAGAGGGGGGGGTATGTGACAGCAGGAAGGTAAAGTCACCTGGTTGCATCCAGGGGGGTAGGTATATTTCTCCCAGATTCAGGCTTTATGCCGACTTATACAACTAGGGAGAGAGTTGATGAAGCCCAGCTGAGGCTAGTGGGCTCATGGATGATTCATACCTCTAGGGAGAGTGCTGGGCGTCCTGCACGCAGGGAGTTGATGAGACCAGCTGAAGCTTGTCAGCTCGTTTAATGCCTCTATAAACACTCCCAGCTTCATTAGGTGTTTGCTCATGCCTGGAACCAGACCTGTGTGGACTGTCTAGGGAGAGTGAACCCCTGTGCGGTGAGACAAAGCCTGTGTGGCCATTTGTTTGGACATTTACTAAACCAGGGACTTAGGGACTAGGACAGCACCAGGCTGATCCCAGTTGTTAGTTAGGGAAACCTGCATGTTTAGTCAGAGGTCAAGCTGACCAGGATTTATTTTGTTTATGTTTTTTTTTGCTTTGCTGTGTTTTTGTCACTGTAAATAGAGAAATAAACCGCACCTTTTGATCTTGAAAACCACAACCTCCGTCTGCTGGGCCTGTTTTTGTGTGGGGAGCCCATCCAGGGGGTCACACACCCCCGCTACCGAGCTAACCCCCTCACAATATGTATATGTATGTATATATATATGTGAATATGTGTGTGTGTGTGTATATATATATATATATATATATATATATATAAAAAATCCAGACCATAACAAATAAAGAACATATGTTCAAAACCACTATACTTTCCCGTAGCAGCATTAAAAAAATCGACTCCTACAGAGTGTCACCTTTCTGTCTCTATCACCAGTAGGAAGTGGCCCGTGCTACTCAATCATGAAATCATGGATACTCAAAGTTGTTTACCAATAGAAGTCAAATTTGAAAATATGCGAAATTAACTAGGTCACATTCTCCTTTTAAAGACACTATACAGAATATAAGAAAGATAGTGAATTGAAATACAATTTTACACTGGCTTACACAGATGTCTAACATTTATAAACCTCAATTATTCACTTGAGAGAAGTAAAAGATGTGAATCATTTTTAGACTAGGATGGTTCATTACATTTTTATTGCAGTCCGTAAGAATGTTATACTGGAAGTGGTCTTTTATTTTTCCATTTGAAGATGATTTTTTATATCCAAATGCAAGAAAAATCAAGAGGGACTCGTTTTTTCAGAGTTTTGTGGTCATATAGGGGCCTCTTGGAACCTTTGTTTACAATGGTGTCTTTTATCTATGACAGATACTTTTTTATGGAAGAGATATAGAAACAATATATATTTTATTATTTGCTCAGGGAATCAATCACATGTCATATGTATCTGTTCCATTCCAGTAATTTTATGTTCAACTGGTGGCACAGAAAAGAACCCAACAAAAAGGTTCCATTAAAAGTTAAGTCCATCTCAGTGAATTATTCTTAGGGTTTATAAGGGCATAAGAGACCCAAACTATTTATTTTGCAAATAAAACTACTATCCCCCCCCCCCCCACCCTATTTATTTCCATATTCATCCCTTGGTAGAATGTATATAGTTCTCACCTGAATATATTCCATATTCAACCAAATAGCTAATTTTCTGTTCATACTGCTGCCCAGCCACATCCCTCATGTAAAATGTAAATATACGTTTTTATTCATTCAGACCAAGCTTTAAAGCAAAACAGTGGTGAGAATATGTATTTAAATATTGGTGTATGAATATTGGAGGACTTCAGGTGCCTGCTTGCAGTATTCTATCATCTGCTTACCTTCTCTGCACCCCTGGAACCTCAACAAGTACTGAGCAGCCTTCTGGTCATTAGTTGTGCTCCTGTGCCCTCATACCATTGGTTGGTGTAGCAGCCCCTCACAGTAGTGAATTGCTTGAGGCACTCTGATGCTTTTAAAGATGAGTTCTACCCAGATTTATTCTTTTGTCACCCGTTCTGCTTCTAGAAATTAAATACTGTAAACCATGTGATTAATAAAATCGCCATTCAATTACATAATTTTTTTAATTGATTTACGTTTGTTTTGTGCATTCCTGAGTGCTTCCATCTTCATTGTGGGCATGTGAAGCTCACTAGGACTCTGTTCCAGGATAAGGTGCTGCTGGCTACCCAGCGTGCACCTTCCAATCTCGCTCGTGCGCATTCTACACGGGGCGTAGCGCAGGAATGTTATCTATGGCGATGCCCACTGACTTCTGGAAACGATGACACACATCTCCCAGGAGCCAAGGCGCCGCAGGATATGACGTACATCGCGGTGGCACGGAAGAGGCAGATTACAAGGGCAATGTCTTTTTACTATGTGGTAAACTGACATTGCTTCTTGATTGCAAATCCCTGCAACACAGTTTACGTACTAATCTGTACTCTATCACTGCCTCTCTTCTCTGTCAAAAGTCCTTGCTCTGATGCTCCCATATATAACCACCTTCATTGACAGTACTTTGGCCTGAGTGGCCATAGTCCCTAAATCGGCAGGCGAAAACATATGACAGTTTCCTTATTTGGCCAGAAATGCTGATCTTATGTCTGCGGGTGCCTGTTTCTGCCACTCGATGTTCATTCTCAGGGTAACTTCAAATAGACAGGTTAGAAAACATGTCATGAATGTTATTGTTCCCCATAATAAGCCATTGCTATCAGCATCATCCTCCCATTTCCATGAAAGTAAACTTGCATGTATGAATGACAAAACCTAGCAAACAAGTTTATAAGGTTCTCTGCTGCACTCTGAAGATACTTTAGCCCAGGGATGTCATACCTTTTCATCTTCCTGGGCCTCATTGGAAGAAGAAGAATGGTCTTGGACCACACATAAAATACATGAACAATAGAAATGGCTGATGAGCAGAAAACGTTGGGCAGATCACAAGTTAATGATCACTGATATAGATAATGTACATACCTGAGAAATAAAACAATATATTTTTTATTATAAAAGTAAAAGAGAGAAACATAAAACTAGTGCGATATTTGACACTGTTTTTGATAAATGAACGCATTAATATCTAGTTAGAATGATGTAGTAGCAATTCTTCCTTGTCAAAATATTTTATTGGACATATATATTAGTCACATACAGATCATATGTAATACATGTTGTTGATATTTGTCCAATTATTACAAATATAGAAAAATAACAAATAATAGGGTCTACAGAATATATCCTAATGAAAGTTATAAGGACTTAAATGAGATGGAAAGTAAATAAATCCTTGTACTAATATATTCAAGACTGTAGTTGAAAGAAATATTTAACATATTAATTATAAATTGATCGGTATCTTCGAAAAAAGTAATGTAGAGTAATACTTTGTTGTAGCTTCAATAAGGTGCGTTATGAAGTAAGAATAATAGAGAAAAGAAAAGAGAAAAAGAAGTAAAGATATCAAAATAAAATAGGGTAGTAGCAATTCTTAGGTGCTCATCAGATATTTTGGTTTTCATTTTGCCCTTTGTGTGCTTCATCTGTGAAAATAGTTGCTCACAAAATTAGGCGCTGCAGAAAACTGATGACATCAATAAGACGCGATTGTTAAGAGTGGGAGATTTTTCTTTGAAAACATAAAACGTATAAAAGTCCAGTAAGGACACAGTCACATTTTTTTTGCCCGCATGTGTCCGCTTAGTGTAAATGCATTTTTACAAAATATCCCCCTCCCCCCCTTTGGAAAATCAACATTTTTAAGTTAGTTTACGATTTTGTGTTGGACTGCATTCATAGACGCAAGTCACCTCCATCAGATCATCTCCCGCAGCTATTATCCTTTTTTACCACTTCCCCCCTCCCCTTAGTCTGTAAGCTCCATGAGCAGGGCCTGCCTATTCCTTCTGAATTGAACTGTATTGTAATTGTACTGTCCCCCCTCTACATTGTGAAATGCTGCGTAATATGTTGGCGCTGTATAAATCCTGTATACTACTAATAGCCATCTGTGTCCACAGGTGGCCCGTGGGCCCTTAGGTTGGACACCCCACATTAGCCTATAGCTTGAGCACAGCTGAACATCCTCAAAAATCTAGTACTAGCCTTTTAAAAAAAATGACTTATTTTCTAGAAACCTCTTGGCTCTAATGCAAATTCATTTGTGTTTAATAATAAGTGGAATTGTTCAGATCCAGGATTGTATTGATGCCATTACCCTATCATGTAGCACTCTTCCAAAACCGTCCTGCGCATGAATCATTTTTCAAAACATATTTACTGCATAAAGCTGCAAAGATTGTAAAAATAAGAGGATTTATTCTTCTGACTTATTTGAGATGGCAAGTTCTAGGTCAGTTCATATTGAGAGGAATAATTATGTGTCTGTGAAGAATGAGTCGTTTTTCCCTGGCTGCTAAATTAGACAGCTGCTATGGATTACATGTCATGCTTCTTCACACACCAGTTTACTTCCCACTGCTAATCCTAGAGCTACTTAGAAATGTATGTAATTAACATCATCACCTCTACTTTATCATATATGAAACTCTGTCACATTGCTTTATTTGCGCTTGCTTCCGTTCCAAATAGTTTTCCTGAGCGCACTTTCTTTTGGGCCTTGTATTACAAAGTTTATGATATGTATATTTAAGGGAACAAGCAACTCCACTAGGATTAGAAATGTTATATTGGAGAACTGCTACAACAAACATCAGGAAATATATATGCCTGAAGTATAGGATGGTGACTTTGTTTCAAAGCAAACGTTAATAAAGGCACATAAACTCGTAAGAAATTGTGATTCCTTTGGAATTGTCTGGATTTCTACATGAATGGTGACTAGAATTTGATCTGTTCTTTGTAGTCATAAAAATAAAGGCAACACAGGCAAAGGCCTTCCTAAAGACTGATAAATTAAGTCATTCCATGCAATAAGGATTTCACAGAAATTATTCATCATTCACTTTCTTCTTTTTTTTTTTTTTTTAAAGTGGAGGAACAGAAAGACATATTAATTTTCCAATTGTTTTCATATGAATGTATGGTAAAATGCAGTATTATGGATTTAGTTGTATGTATAGCGAAATCTATTCTTGTTTAGGCTTTGATAGATCAGGGAAGGGTTAAAGCCTCTTTAAGTTTATTTTTCGCTGTCCCTGGCTTGTTGGGGAGCATTCCCTTCACTTTATGTCCCGGAGATCCAGCAGAAAGTGGGAGAATATTTCTACAGAGTGAGGGGAGAATATTTCTACAGAGTGAGGGGAAAAACCCTCTTATGCGGCGTACACACAATCGTTTTTCATGCCATTTTTTAAACCGACGTTTTTCTCGTAGTTTTTTTTTTCATGTTTCCTCTCAAGCCTGTCTTGCGTACACACGATCATTTTAAAAAACGTTCAAGCAAAGCGCAGTGACGTACAACACGTACAACGGCACTATAAAGGGGAAGTTTCGTTCGGATGGCGGCACCCTTCATGTTAGTAAAGTTTGTTGAGCGACGATTCGCGCTTTTCAGCTTCGTGCTTTTCAGCTTCGTGCTTTTCAGTCCGTTACAGCGTGACAAATGTGCTATCTCCATTACGAACGCTAGTTTTACCAGAACAAGCGCTCCCGTCTCATACTTAATTTCTGAGCATGCGCGTTTTTTTTCACCTCGTAAAAGCATACACACTATCGTTTTTCACGTCGTTAAAAAAAACGACATGAAAAACGACGTGAAAAAATAGAGCATGTTCGAAATTTTTAATGGCTGTTTTTCATGTCGTTAAAAATGCTCTGGAGCATACACACGATCGGTTTTAATGCCCATTTTTAAAAATGGCATTTTTAACAGCATGAAAAACGATTGTGTGTATAGGGCATAAGGCTCCATTCACACTTGTGTGACTTGTCATGCTACTTTGGACATCAAAGGCACTTGACAAGTCGTTCCCCATGTTTTCCAATGATAACCATTCATATATGTTCGACTTGAGGGCCATAGACTTCAATTTTAACCCTCAAAAGTTGCATGAAAGTTGTATCTGAATGATATACAATGCAACAGTTGTGCAACAGTTATCCATTATTACTGGTAAGAGCCAATGTCGTACCCAAGTTGCACCCATCCAAAGTTGCGGCAACTTTGGAGTCGTACAAGTGTAAATGGAGCCTTAGATAGTTTTCACCAGAACAGGTGTGCCCATTGGAAGACCACTACTTCTTGGTATGGGGACAAATGTAAAGTTTTTCATTTCCGACTTTTGTCTTGGTTACAGTGGTCATCAGAACAAATAGAGAGGGTAAATCTCCCTAGCAGGGACACAGATAAACATCTGTGTCAACACCTATTAAAACTTTTTTCATAATTTTTAGCTGGTCTTGTGCCATAAGTTCACAGGCCCTCTAATGAGGCCCTAGTCATTGCACTGCTTAACAGTTTTTTTTTTTCTAAGGTATGACCCTATGGGGTTGATTTTTGTTCACACTTTACGGATGCAGCTGCTTAATAAACTTGAAACAATAAAGAACGTTTATCTCAGCCAACATGACAAATTAAAGGTCAGGCATATTGGGGGAAAAAAAAATAGTCTAACACAAGTACAAGTCACTAAGTAAGCAACATCAGTAGTATGATTGCATAACAATGAGGTAAAGAAAGGCATATAATGGGTATTTGGGCATCCTGGAACCTAAGGCGGGTACCAGGAGGTCCACGGTCCCCAAAGGCAGGAAGGATCTTGGACAGGGGTCCTCAAACTTTTTAAACAGGGGCAAGTTCATGGTCTCTCAGACTGTTCGGGGGCCGGACTATAGTTTAAAAAAAATATGAACAAATTACAATGCACACATCTTATTTGTAGTGCAAAAAAACAGGAAAAAAACTATTTTAATCAACATAAACGTATTAGTATTTCAGAGACTCCCCTCATCACAGAACCCCCTCATCACAGAACCTCCCCATCACAGAACCTCCCCATCACAGAACCTCCCCATCACAGATCCCCCATCAAAAAGCCCCCATATAAGGTCATCCATCACAAAGCCCCCCATAAAAGATCCCCCATCACAGACCCCCATCACAAATCTCCCCAACACAAACTCCTCTCCATCACAAAGCCCCCGTAACAGACTCCCCCCTCACAGATCCCCCTATAATATTCCTCCCATAACACACTCCCCCATCACAGATTCCCCCCCATCACAGTCTTCCTCCAACCACAATAGAAATATGTGTATTCTAGAAAGTTTAACAATCAGCAGATAAAGATAATACAGGCCTCTCATCTTTTTAAGTGGGAAAACTTGCACAATTGGTGGCTGACTAAATACTTTTTTGCCCCACTGTAGTTGTCATATAAATACCAGTAGGTATATTGTGAAATTCCATCACATTAATGGAATGGGCACAGTTTGCTAGTTATTTACAAATTGTGTCTTTTACTGTAAGAGACTCTACTCCAGGGGTCCTCAAACTTTTTAAACAGGGGGACAGTTCATGGTCCCTCAGACTGTTGGGGGGGCCAGACTATAGTTTAAAAAAAATATGAACAAATTCCTATGCACACTTCTTATTTGTAGTGTAAAAAAACAGGAAAAAACAATTTAATATTTAAAATAACAAACAATTTTAATAAACGTATTTGTATTTCAGAGACTCCCCTCATCACAGATCCCCCATCACAGAACCCCCTCATCACAGAACCTCTCCTCACAAGATCCCCCATCACAGATCCCCCATCAAAAAGCCCCCATATAAGGTCATCCATCACAAAGCCCCCCATAAAAGATCCCCCATCACAAATCTCCCCATCACAAAGCCCCCTAACACAAACTCCTCTCCATCACAAAGCCCCCCGTAACAGACACCCCCATCATAGATCCCCCATAACAGACTCCCCCCTCACAGATCCCCCTATAAGATTCCCCCCATAACAGACTCCCCCATCAGACTCCCCCATCACAGTTTCCCCCCATCACAGTTTCCCCCCATCACAGTCTTCATCCAACCACAATAGAAATATGTGTATTCCAGAAAGTTTAACAATCAGCAGATAAAGATACTCCAAACACCTGGTGTTAGCGCTTCAATCATCCCGGCACCATGGTTGTTATGGTGTCAGGGTGATTGAAGTGCATTATTTCTATTATTACATTGTAATATAAAATTAAATAGTTCAACTCGCCATAATGCAGAATCAGTCGGAGCTCTGATGTCAATGTCCCCAGCCAGCGGAGTGCTTCCTTACATCTCAGGTGTCACTGTCCCCAGCCAGCGGAGTGCTTCCTTACATCTCAGGTGTCACTGTCCCCAGCCAGCAAAGTGCTTCCTTACATCTTAGGTGTCAATGTCCCCAGCCAGTGGAGTGCTTCCTTACATCTCAGGTGTCCCCAGCCAGTGGAGTGCTTCCTTACATCTCAGGTGTCACTGTCCCCAGCCAGCGGAGTGCTTCCTTACATCTCAGGTGTCACTGTCCCCAGCCAGCGGAGTGCTTCCTTACATCTCAGGTGTCACTGTCCCCAACCAGCGGAGTGCTTCCTTACATCTCAGGTGTCACTGTCCCCAGTCAGCGGAGTGCTTCCTTACATCTCAGGTGTCCCCAGCGGAGTGCTTCCTTACATCTCAGGTGTCCCCAGCCAGCGGAGTGCTTCCTTACATCTCAGGTGTCCCCAGCGGAGTGCTTCCTTACATCTCAGGTGTCACTGTCCCCAGCCAGCGGAGTGCTTCCTTACATCTCAGGTGTCACTGTACCCAGCCAGCGGAGTGCTTCCTTACATCTCATATGTCACTGTTCCCAGCCAGCGGAGTGCTTCCTTACATCTCAGGTGTCACTTTTCCCAGCCAGCGGAGTGCTTCCTTACATCTCAGGTGTCACTGTCCCCAGCGGAGTGCTTCCTTACATCTCAGGTGCCCCCCCATTGGAGCCCTTCTATATCCCAGCAGCGGTGTCTCCGCCGCCATTACAGAAGGCTGAGGGGGAACAAATTATATGCGGGCATTTTCAAGAAGACCACAGACAAGTTATTAACAAGAAGGGAGCCTGCCGAGTGGCTACAATAGAAATAGAGCTGCGGCACCGCCCACCCGCCACCCCTTTCCACAACAGGTCACAGATGACAGACAGGCCAGGGGCTGGGGGTGGGCGGTGCCGCAGCTCCATTTTTATAGTAGCCACTCGGCAGGCTTCCTTCTTGTTAATAACTCGTCTGTGGTCTTCTTGAAAATGGGCGCCGGCGGAGACATTACCTCCGCCGGCCGGACCTCTAGCGGCGGCGAGAAATTGTGAAAAAAAAGGTCAGGGGAGGGGGATTGCTGCAATGTTAAAGGGGCAGTCCGCGGGCCGGGTAAATCACACTGGCGGGCCGTATGCGGCCCGCGGGCCGTAGTTTGAGGACCCCTGATCTTGGATATGGAGTCAAGGTTTTTTTATAAAAGTAATGTTGTTGCGTAACATTCACAAAAAAGGGTCCACTACCCCCACCTATAACTGGCCATAACAGTAAGCAGCATTGGAGGGCAAATAGATATAAAGGAAAAATTCCAAGCTTACTTACCAACCAGCCCGCGGACAACTGAATCAACCTGTCTAACAGTATGTGTTAAAAACAGGGGTTTAGTCTGCACACATTTGCAAATACATGCGTAAGCTACAGGCCACGTCAAGGCCCCTTGGTATCTGTAGTTTCTATCACTGACTGATGAGTGACTCCACAGTGGAAGCACATGCATTCTGATAGGGATGAGCTCCGGCGTGTTTGCACTGAACACGTGCAGAGCCCGCCAGGAAGTCGGCACTGCGCTGCTCTAATCACAGCCAGGGAGACATTTCCCGATCTCTGCAGCCGAGCATCGGGAAATGTCTTCCTGCTTGTCATTAGCGCAGCACGGTGCCGACTTCCTGGCCGGCTCTGCGCGTGTTCAATGCGAACACGCCGGAGCTCATCCATACATTCTGATGAGTAGGTGGAGGGCAGGTGGACTGAAGGACATTCACAGCCTCTGATGGATTAGGATCTTGTTTCCAATACCTGGTTAGAATTTGTTTGGCTGACAGTAGTACGTTGGCAACTATTCCTCGGAATTGGGTAGGGAATTGCTTAAAGCGGAGGTTCCGCGGTCCCTCGTTTTTTTTTTTTTCTAGGTGCATGCAATGGGGTTACAGAAAACATGTAAGCACTCACTTGTCCTGCGATTAGAAACAACCCCCGTCTATTTCAGTTATAAATTCTGACTTTTATAAATTGATCTTCTTTTTGCCATTTTGCTTGTGGGCACTGTGAAGCCCACAAGCAGAGACTTCCGGGATGCGGTGAATGCATCCCAGCATTCACCGCTGTATCATCAGTATTGTCGGCGAGCGAGCGAGGTTGCCATGATAACGGGTGACGTCATTCAAAGGGCGCCGGGGAAAGAAAAAGATACGCCCACTCCCGCGGGAGGAATACCCGGAAGTCCTGATTCAGAACGACTAATTCACGGTAAGTACAAGCGCAAAAAAAAAACCAATAGGCATATGTATATGTATCTGCTACATAGATTAGTATAATATAATGTCAGGATTTAGGGTGAACCTCCGCTTTAATGCCTAGATTAAGTAGGGCTAATGCCGAATTCATTGGTATGAATACTTTTCCAAGGCACTGTAGCTAAACCCAAAAACAAACATTTAATATATTGCAGATGACCGATCTTTAACCACTTAAGCCCCGGACCAATATGCAGATAAAGGACCAGGCCCCTTTTTGCGATTCGGCACTGGGTCGCTTTAACTGACAATTGCGCGGTCGTGCGACGTGGCTCCCAAACAAAATTGACGTCCTTTTTTTCCCACAAATAGAATTTGGTGGTATTTGATCACCTCTGTGTTTTAATTTTTTGCGCTATAAACAAACAAAATTGCTATAATAAATATCACCCAAAAATATATAAAAAATAGGGGACTGTTTTATGGCATTTTTAATAATATTTTTTTTTTTTTTACTAGTTATGGCGGCGATCAGCGATTTTTTTTTTTTTTTGACTGCGACATTATGGCGGACACATCGGACACTTTTGACACGATTTTGGGGCCATTGTCATTTTTACAGCGATCAGTGCTATAAAAATGCACTGTTACTGTGAAAATGACACTGGCAGTGAAGGGTTTAACCTCTAGGTGGCGCTGTAGGGGTTAAGTGTTCCCTAGGAAGTGATTCTTACTGTAGGGGGGCGTGGCTACACGTTACACATCACTGATCGTCTGTTCCGATGACAGGGAACAGATGATCACTGACATGCCACGGAGAAGAACGGGGAATGGTTTGTTTACACGCATCTCTCCCCGTTCTTCAGCTCTGTGACCCGATCGCGGGACACCGGCGGCGATCGGTTCCCCCGGGCGCAGTCACAGAGCTCAGGACCGGGAATGTCGACGTATATCGGCATGAGGCGGTCCTCAAGTGGTTAAAGTGGTTGTAAACCCACAAAAAATAAAAACCTGCAAGACAAAGGTATAATGAGCTAGTATGCATAGCATACTAGCTCATTATGAAATACTCACCCTAGATTGAAGCCCGCACAGCGGTCTCTGCACACTGCTCTGGCCGGCGGCATGTCTCCCAGAGTTATTTCCGGGTATCGTGGGCTCCAGCGCTGTGATTGGCTGGAGCCACGGTGACGTCACTCCTGCTGATACAGGAGATAGCTCCTAAACGTGCAGGTTTAGGCGATATACATGGTAGCTACAGGTGAGCCTTATGCCGCGTACACACAATCAGAAATTCCGACAAGAAAAGTCCGATGTGAGCTTTTGGACGGAAATTCCGACCGTGTGTAGGCTCCATCTGACTTTTCCTGTCGGAATTTCCGCCAGCAAAAATTTGAGTGCTGGTTCTCAAATTTTCCGACGGAAGAGATTCCAATCGGAAATTCCAAACATCTGTAGCAATTCCGACGCGCAAAGTTCCGACGCATGCTCGGAAACAATTTGACGCATGTTCGGGAGCATTGAACTTTCTCGGTTCGTCATAGTGTTGTACGTCACCGCGTTCTTGGCGGTCAAAAGTTCCGAGAACTTTTGTGTGACCGTGTGTATGCAAGCCAAGCTTGAGCGGAATTCCGTCGGGAAAAAACCATTGTGTGTACGTGGCATTATAGGTTTACCTGTAGTGAAAAATGGTTGGAAAGGATTTACAACCACTTTAAATGTGGTTAAGTTCAGGTGTTTCCATGTGAAAGGTACGGTTAAGGCTACATACAGCATACAGATCAAAGACATTTTAGATGATTTTGCACCCAACCTAAAAAAAATAATATAAAACCAGTCCTGCGCTACTTGGTGTTACTAAACCCACAACAGTAAAATCAGTCTGTGTGTGCAGTAAAAGCATGCTTGTTATACTCACATTGGAACCTAAGGGGTTAATCATTTTCAATGTGTAAAAAAGGCTGTTTTATCTTATCTTCTCTTTTTCTCCCCTTCTTCCACAGTCCCCAATCCATCTCCTAATAGGACAGAGTATTGGGGACAAGCTGCACATGCTTAGTTTGGTGTGTATTGCTAGAGAGTTTTTTTGTTTCTTGGGAGAGTGCATGTGATCCACACAGGGCCAATCAGTACTGCCCAGACAGAGGGTTAAGGGTCCTGCAGCCTTATAGGCCAGTCAGAGGAGAATGAAAACTTCCTACAAGCGTTAACCAGACACTGATAGACACAAGACTGCTCTATTGACATGCGCACTGCCGAAAAATTAGTTTTTTTTTCATTTTAGTTTCATTCGTTTTTATCGGAAATTCGGGAAATTCAAAAAATTTGTTTTTTTTGTATTCGTTTTATTTGTTTTTTTGCTTTTTTCGGAAATTCGAATTCCGAATTTTAGAATTTACCGAATTCCAAATTTCCGAATTTCCAAAAAAGCAAAAAAACTAAAAAAACATATTTTCGAATTTCTGAGTTTCTGAAATTCTAAAAATTCGGAATTCAGAATTTCGGAAATTCAACTTTCCATATTTCCCATTTTCGAATTTTAGATTTTCTAATTTTAGATTTTCGAACTTTGCAATTTCTAATTTTAGAATCTCGATTTTCTGAAATTCCCAATTTCCGAAATTTCCAATTTTCGAAATTTCTAATTTTCAAAATAAGCAAATTCGGAAATTCGAAATTTCGGAAATCCGAAAATCCAGAAATTGAAAAATTCGGAAATTTCGGAATTAACGAATTTCTCAAAATTCGTTAAACTAATTTGAAGATAAACTAATTGCACATGTCTACTGCTCTAACTGCTGATGAGAAAGGGTATTTAGCAGCTTATATTTACAAAAATGTTTGCATTTACATGTTCTGTGTACTCTAGGAAACCAGATATAGTGAATACAGGGTCCTGGATTTAGTAACACTTTAATATAAATCACACTTGTTATGAAAACCAGTGCTATAAATAATTTTCAAAATTTAAACCAGCACGCTCAAAAAATGCATAAAAATCATCAAATATGCTGAGAAATGTAAAAAATATAAACAAAGTGTACCTGCAGTAATTAATCCTTTGTGTATCATATAGCTTATGTGAAAAATTTGCAAATATCCAGTACTTTCAAGCTTCACCAAAATATTCAAAAGCTAACACAAAATAGCCAAACCAGGATAGAAATGATTTCAAAATAATTTTTACAGTGTCTCATAAATAGTGTGTTTGTTGACAAATTATCTTTCGTGATCACTGCACACTACACTTGTGTTCACTTCGTGACCACCGCCAATATGCACACTCCTGTCCTCCACTTTGGATTTGACCTACCGGTATATAAATGTACAAGTCAAATTTAGCTTGTTCTCCTTTAAAGCTATAGTACTTTCAATCTTCTCCTTAATCCTTTAGTAGGGTCCAGTATGGCTCAAAATAAAAGATAATCACTCCACTCGCAATATGTATAAAATCATCCATTTATTAAAATCAATTAGTATACTCACATTAAAATGTGCACATGCTGGTGCACTGCAGAATCGCTCATACAATGTAAATCCCCTCAGGGTTGCTGTAATCGGCACTGCTTCAGCGTTGTACCTGACTACTTCCTTGTTTACGTGATGGCCTTACCCAACTCTGCCCTATGCGTTACATCACAGAACATGCAACTTCCTTGGGTGTTTTATATACAGTGGGGCAAAAAAGTATTTAGTCAGCCACCAATTGTGCAAGTTCTCCCACTTAAAAAGATGAGAGAGGCCTGTAATTGTCATCATAGGTATACCTCAACTATGAGAGACAAAATGTGGAAACAAATCCAGACAATCACATTGTCTGATTTGGAAAGAATTTATTTGCAAATTATGGTGGAAAATAAGTATTTGGTCACCTACAAACAAGCAAGATTTCTGGCTTTCACAGACCTGTATCTTCTTCTTTAAGCGGCTCCTCTGTCCTCCACTCATTACCTGTATTAATGGCACCTGTTTGAACTTGTTAACAGTATAAAAGACACCTGTCCACAACCTCAAACAGTCACACTCCAAACTCCATTATGGTGAAGACCAAAGAGCTGTCGAAGGACACCAGAAACAAAATTGTAGACCTGCACCAGGCTGGGAAGACTGAATCTGCAATAGGCAAGCAGCTTGGTGTGAAGAAATCAACTGTGGGAGCAATAATTAGAAAATGGAAGACATACAAGACCACTGATAATCTCCCTCGATCTGGGGCTCCACGCAAGATCTCACCCCGTGGGGTCAAAATGATCACAAGAACGGTGAGCAAAAATCCCAGAACCACACCGGGGGACCTAGTGAATGACCTGCAGAGAGCTGGAACCAACGTAACAAAGGCTACCATCAGTAACACACTACGCCGCCAGGGACTCAGATCCTGCAGTGCCAGACATGTTCCCCTGCTTAAGCCAGTACATGTCCGGGCCCGTCTGAGGTTTGCTAGAGAGCATTTGGATGATCCAGAAGAGGATTGGGAGAATGGCATTAGGTCAGATGAAAACAAAGTAGAACTGTTTGGTAGAAACACAACTTGTCGTGTTTGGAGGAGAGAGAATGCTGAGTTGCAACCAAAGAACAACATACATACTGTGAAGCATGGGGGTGGCAACATCATGCATTGGGGCTGTTTCTCTGCAAAGGGAACAGGGCGACCGATCCGCGTACATGAAAGAATGAATGGGGCCATGTATTGTGAGATTTGATTGTGAGAGTGCAAACCTCCTCCCATCAGTAAGGGCATTGAAGATGAAACATGGCTGGGTCTTTCAGCATGACAATGATCCCAAACACACCGCCCGGGCAACGAAGGAGTGGCTTTGTAAGAAGCATTTCAAGGTCCTAGAGTGGCCTAGCCAGTCTCCAGATCTCAACCCCATAGAAAATCTTTGGAGGGAGTTGAAAGTCTGTGTTGCCCAGCGACAGCCCCAAAACATCACTGCTCTAGAGGAGATCTGCATGGAGGAATGGGCCAACATACCAGCAACAAAAAGGAATAAGGGCCCCAAGGGATAGTGTGGGTGGGAAGGTAGATTCAGAACAACTCAGTAGAAATAGTATAAAAATTTATTTAATTGAAAAAAGCAAGTACTAAAAACAGTCACAGAGTAACAAAATGAAGCAAAACAGCTGCTCTAGGGCGTATTGTATGGATACACTGATGCAAATCAGAAATAACTAATACAAACGACCAATTCCAATAATCATAATCAGATTCTACAAATCTGTAAAAAGTACTGGCATTTGCTAACATCAGATCCAGCAGTTGGACCTTTTGTGCCTACCAACCCAATGATCGCCTACAGACGAGCCGCTTCTGTAGGTGATCGGTTGGTCCAAAGTGAATATAGGGGTTCCAATAGAGGCGATCCCTGCAAGATATTAGGAACCTTTCCATGTGGGTCATGCTCATATTGCAAATATATGGACACCAGAAAAGACATCTATTTACCCAATGGTGCACAATTTTTTGCAAGACACTACTCCAATTGTCAAACCACCAATGTAGTGTATTTACTCCTTTGCAGTTGCAATTGCTTTTATGTTGGCAAAACTATACAGAAACTCTGGCAGAGACTGTATCGCCACGTAAAGGCTATGCAAACTGCAAACCCTGATTTGCCACTTGGCAGACATGTCGCACAGACACATGCTGGAATTTGTCCCAGAATATCGGTACTTGTTCTGGACCTTATCCACCCAAGTACCAGGGGGGGGCGACTTGAACAAAAGTCTCCTCCAACGGGAACTTCGGTGGATATCAAACCTCAATGCCACCTGTCCGCCAGGCCTCAATGAGGCATTTAATCTTAGACCCTTTTTACCTGGATTTTCAACTGGAGGTTTTGATAGGGACCAATGATAAATATAGGGTTCACTTGTGCAGCCCCCCACCCCCCTTTCTCTTTCCCTTTTCGGCCTTCTCCCCCTTCTTTCTTTCTTCTTTTTTCCTCTCTTTTTTTTTTTGTTATTCCTAATCTTTACCATTCATCTTTCACTTTTTTTATCCATCTATTATTATTTTCTGCTTTTTCTCCCCCCTTTTCTTTCCCTTCCCCCTTATTCTTTCCCTTTCCCAACCCCTTCAGTCACTGTTTGTTGATCATTATTCACTCTTTCTATATATTTTTTCTTCTACATATCCTCTGTATATATACTTTTTCATGTACCTATGCATTAATTATTTGGTTGATTGTATACATTTTATGTACGTTTATAGCCAGTTATCACTCAATGTATATGTAAAAACTGTTAATGCATACTCTTCTGCTATGATGTTGAGTGTTATTCTGTTATTTTATTTATAATTTTTTTTATTCATCCTCTCATTGTTTTCTATGTAAACAATACATATTTACCAAATCAAAAAATACAATATTACAACCCATGCTTGTGCATATATATATATATATATATATATATATATATATATATATATATATATTCCTTACAATGCGAATTTTGATGCACTTGGATTGGTGCTCTAGGATTAGTGTTGTATACAATATAAATTCTACCATTGTACCCCTTTTTTCCTTGGCTGGGAGCGTGGGGACCTATGGCAGTGGCGGTACGTCGGATCTCCCCGGCACAGGTAAGCCTCCATGCCCTTTTGGAGCTGGAGGCTTTTGCTTGTGGATCGTGGCCTATGCCAAGATGCGTCGATTTTTCGACGCATGCGCTCGGGTTTTTCCGACTACCGACACAACGGCCGTGCCCCCTCCTGTGTCGGCGGCCGTGTCGTAGTTTGACGTCATCGCGCATTGTGTCGCGGTGACGCCGGACGCCGCATTCGGCCGGGGAGCGATAGTGGCAGGGCGGATGGGATTCGGTCGTCACGTCCATGTGACGCGCAATTGCTAATTCATCCCTTACAGGTGTGGTTATCCAGAGCAAACCGAGATGCAAGTATATCTGATTGGCCATTCTTCTAAACACTACAGGTACATAATCAAGGCTGATGCAGCTCACAGGTGCTGCACAGCCAAGTGTAATCTGATACGCACTTTGAACGAACCATTCCATGAGGTAAGACGCACCATCCAGCTCTCCTGCATGGATACACTCCAAGCAAAGCCCGTAGCAATTTACAGGCCACTGGATCCTTTTTAAATACCTCTTAAATTTTCTGTTTTTGCTTTTTACCCACCAGGTCCCTTTCCTACTCTGCCTTTGTTACTCGCTCTTGTGAGCCCTGACGTTGTTGCCGCTGTTTTTCTGGGCCCCTCATTCCCAGCCACCATTATAGCTATCACGCTATAAGGAGATTTAACATCCAAGTATTCCCTATAAGGTCCAATTATCTCACCGGGTGATAAGTGAATGCGAACTCGGCATTCTCCCGGCTTTCAAAGATGGTTGGAAATTAATATTGGTCTGGTCTTTCTTTGGCCCGTATCCGCAACACCATCCACTTGTATTAACACTGTGCACTGATTATTCGTATGGAATACAAGATTTGTGAGTATTTTTGGAAAATATTTTCTTTTTCTTGTTCTTTTTCTTTTTCTTATTCTTTTCTTTTGGTTGGGGTAAATAATTAAATATTACTTGTATATGCTATTTATATCCAAATCCCCTATTTTTATAGAAACATACCAGCAAGCTCAACTCAAATCCCTGAAGAAGGAATATACCTATCATAACAGGATTAATGTGCCTTTATGCTTTTCCGAAACATGTAGGATTGGTCGTTTGTATTAGTTATTTCTGATTTGTATCAGTGTATCCATACAATACGCCCTAGAGCAGCTGTTTTGCTTCATTTTGTTATTCTGTGACTGTTTTTAGTACTTGCTTTTTTCAATTAAATACATTTTTATACTATTTCTACTGAGTTGTTCTGAATCTACCTTCCCACCCACACTATCCCTTGGGGCCCTTATTCCTTTTTGTACACAAAATTGGGATGTGGTGGGAATTTTCAGTAACTACATATGTCTCCAACATAGTTTCCCCCTTACATTTTTCAACATACAAGCAACAGTGTGTGACAACCTTGTGAAGACTTACAGAAAACGTTTGACCGCTGTCATTGCCAACAAAGGATATATAACAAAGTATTGAGATGAACTTTTGATATTGACCAAATACTTATTTTCCACCATAATTTTGAAAAAACAATTCTTTCCAAATCAGACAATGTGATTGTCTGGATTTGTTTCCACATTTTGTCTCTCATAGTTTAGGTATACCTATGATGACATTTACAGGCCTCTCATCTTTTTAAGTGGGAAAACTTGCACAATTGGTGGCTGACTAAATACTTTTTTGCCCCACTGTAGTTGTCATATAAATACCAGTAGGTATATTGTGAAATTCCATCACATTAATGGAATGGGCACAGTTTGCTAGTTATTTACAAATTGTGTCTTTTACTGTAAGAGACTCTACTCCAGGGGTCCTCAAACTTCTTAAACAGGGGGACAGTTCATGGTCCCTCAGACTGTTGGGGGGGCCGGACTATAGTTTAAAAAAATATGAACAAATTCCTATGCACACATCTTATTTGTAGTGTAAAAAAACAGGAAAAAACAATTTAATATTTAAAATAACAAACGATTTTAATAAACGTATTTGTATTTCAGAGACTCCCCTCATCACAGATCCCCCATCACAGAACCCCCTCATCACAGAACCTCTCCTCACAAGATCCCCCATCACAGATCCCCCCATCAAAAAGCCCCCATATAAGGTCATCCATCACAAAGCCCCCCATAAAAGATCCCCCATCACAAATCTCCCCATCACAAAGCCCCCTAACACAAACTCCTCTCCATCACAAAGCCCCCCGTAACAGACACCCCCATCATAGATCCCCCATAACAGACTCCCCCCTCACAGATCCCCCTATAAGATTCCCCCCATAACAGACTCCCCCATCACAGTTTCCCCCCATCACAGTTTCCCCCCATCACAGTCTTCATCCAACCACAATAGAAATATGTGTATTCCAGAAAGTTTAACAATCAGCAGATAAAGATACTCCAAACACCTGGTGTTAGCGCTTCAATCATCCCGGCACCATAGTTGTTATGGTGTCAGGGTGATAAAAGCGCATTATTTCTATTAATACATTGTAATATAAAATGAAATAGTTCAACTCACAATAATGCAGAATCAGTCGGAGCTCTGATGTCACTGTCCCCAGCCAGCGGAGTGCTTCCTTACATCTCAGGTGTCACTGTCCCCAGCCAGCGGAGTGCTTCCTTACATCTCAGGTGTCCCCAGCCAACAGAGTGCTTCCTTACATCTCAGGTGTCACTGTCCCCAGCGGAGTGCTTCCTTACATCTCAGGTGTCCCCAGCCAGCGGAGTCCTTCCTTACATCTCAGGTGTCCCCCCCCCCATTGGAGCACTTCTATATCCCAACAGCGGTGTCTCCGCCGCCATTACAGAAGGCTGAGGGGGAACAAATTAGATGCGGCCATTTTCAAGATGACCACAGACGAGTTATTAACAAGAAGGGAGCCTGCCGAGTGGCTTCAATAGAAATGGAGCTGCGGCACCGCCCACCCGCCACCCCTTTCCTCAACAGGTCACAGATGACAGACAGGCTGGGGACAGGGGGTGGGCGGTGCCGCAGCTCCATTTTTATAGTAGCCACTCGTCTGTGGTCTTCTTGAAAATGGCTGCTGGCGGAGACATTACCTCCGCCGGCCAGACCTCTAGCGGCGGCGGCGAAAAATTGTGAAAAAAAAAGGAGGGGGATTGCTGCAATGTTAAAGGGGCAGTCCGTGGGCCGGGTAAATCACACTGGCAGGCCGTATTCGGCCTGCGGGCCGTAGTTTGAGGCCCCCTGCTCTACTCCCACAAGAATTTGTTGGGGCCACTAGGGATGTACATGCTGTTTTCACAGAAGGCATTGTTTGCATCTTTTTTTTATTATATAGTCAAGGTTTGTGACAGGTTTACTGTATATAAACTGTATCTGGTCTGTCAATAAGTGGTTTTTGATGCTTGGTTGCTGATGGGACTGTGACAGACCCAACCGGTACAGGGGCTTTTGGAGGGGACTGCAGGCTAGCCTCTTGCCTACTGACTATGGGCCCTGGCATTTGAGGGGCTCTATTCTTTGGGGTGTGTGTGCCTGGGGGACCTTTTAGAGTAGTTTTACTTTGGATTCAAGTCCATGTCTCCCCAGAACACACAGACTTTGGGAACTGGAAGACCGGAATACAGATTTGGGGCCTCTATGCCCAAACCAGCATTGTCAACTCTTCCTAGACTCAAAGCAGATGTTGCTATAATCTGCTCAAAACAACCTGATGCTGGGGGTCCCTGCTATAATCTGTTTAAGGTGTTATGTGCTAAGTGTCTTTGCCTCAGCGTGTCCCTCCTAGGTGTAAATCCACATTGTTGATTGAGTCACCTATTTCTTTCTGTCTGCTAATCCTTTTAGAGATTTGGACAGCCCTAGGTCTTACTGGGGAACCGGTGCAGAATGGTCTGGGCACCTAGGCTTGTTTAAGTGACTAATTAGCATACTGTTTATGTTTATATGACTAACCCCCAGACCATGGCACTCCCATGACACTCCCACCACCATGCATGACTGTAGGCAAGACACACTTGTCTTTGTACTCCTCACCTGGTTGCCGCCACACACGCTTGACACCATCTGAACCAAATACGTTTATGTTGGTTTTCACTTTCATTTTCATTTTCACAGCGGTTTAGACATTAATGGCTGTGTGTTAAGTTATTTTGAGGGGACAGCAAATTTACACTGTTATGCAAGCTGTACACTCACTACTTTACATTGTAGCAAAGTGTAATTTCTTCAGTGTTGTCACATGAAAATATATAATAAAATACTTACAAAAATGTGGAGGGGGGAACTCACTTTTGTGAGATACAGTGTGTGTATGTGTGTGTGTATATATACAGGGATGGACTGGCCATAGGGACTACCGGGAGTTTCCCGGTGGGCTGATGGCTCAGTGGGGCGTTATAAAAAACAAAAACTTTTTTCTTTTTTTTTTTGTAGGCCGTTTTTTTTATGCAGTTCTGCGGCAGCGGGAGCGTGGCAGCAAACAGCAGCCCTCACAAAAAAAAAAAAAAAATTTGTGGCCCGATTTTTTTATGCAGTTCGGTGGCAGCGGGAGCGTGGCAGCAAACAGCAGCGGGGATTCGGGGAAGGTGGCCATCGAGGAGGGCAGTTGGATGTAAAATTCAGAGGGAGAAGAGCTCCACCCCCTCCCTGAGCACCAAAGAGGCGGACAGTAGCGAGCGCGGCCACCCTGGCGCTCCCAGAACCTCGATTCCTCCACCTCCTCTCTGCTCCAGGAACCATGCGGCCTGGGCCGGAGGGCAGGCTGACTGGGAGCCCGGAGGAAGAGAACATGCGCCGCTGTAAGGAGCAGAGCAGCGTGAGCACCCACCCGGATCAAGAGGGAGACTCGGCGCTGCCGCTGATGGCCATCAGGTACCTGGCATCCTACACAAACATGCCAGAACACCGAGACAGCGGGGAGGTGAGCAGAGGAGGGACTGCAGAAAGGGACAGTGCTATGTGGTCTGTCTCAGCCCTCCCCTCTGTCTCTCTGCCCCCTCTTTCTCTCAGTCCCCCCCTCTGTCTCTCAGTCCCCCCTCTTTCAGCCCCCTCCTCTGTCTCTCAGCCCCCCCACTATATCTCAGACCCCCCCTCTGTCTCTCAGACCCCCCCTCTGTCTCTCAGACCCCCCTCTGTCTCTCAGACCCCCCCTCTGTCTCTCAGCTCTCCTCTGTCTCTCAGCTCTCCTCCTCTGTCTCTCAGCTCTCCTCCTCTGTCTCTCAGCTCTCCTCTGTCTCTCAGCTCTCCTCCTCTGTCTCTCTCAGCTCTCCTCCTCTGTCTCTCAGTCCCCCCCTCTGTCTCTCAGTCCCCCCCTCTTTTATCCCCTCCTCTGTCTCTCAGACCCCCCCTCTATCTCTCAGACCCCCCCTCTATCTCTCAGACCCCCCCTCTATCTCTCAGACCCCCCCTCTATCTCTCAGACCCCCCCTCTATCTCTCAGACCCCCCCTCTGCCTCTCAGACCCCCCCTCTGTCTCTCAGACCCCCCCTCTGTCTCTCAGACTCCCCCTCTGTCTCTCAGACTCCCCCTCTGTCTCTCAGTCCCCCCCTCTTTTATCCCCTCCTCTCTCTCTCTCAGACCCCCCCTCTGTCTCTCAGACCCCCCTCTGTCTCTCAGACCCCCCTCTGTCTCTCAGACCCCCCTCTGTCTCTCAGCTCCCCTCCTCTGCCTCTCAGCTCCCCTCCTCTGCCTCTCAGCTCCCCTCCACTGTCTCTCAGCTCCCCTCCACTGTCTCTCAGCTCCCCTCCACTGTCTCTCAGCTCCCCTCCACTGTCTCTCAGCTCCCCTCCACTGTCTCTCAGCTCCCCTCCACTGTCTCTCAGCTCCTCTCCACTGTCTCTCAGCTCCCCTCCACTGTCTCTCAGCTCCCCTCCACTGTCTCTCAGCTCCCCTCCACTGTCTCTCAGCTCCCCTCCACTGTCTCTCAGCTCCCCTCCACTGTCTCTCAGCTCCCCTCCACTGTCTCTCAGCTCCCCTCCACTGTCTCTCAGCTCCCCTCCACTGTCTCTCAGCTCCCCTCCACTGTCTCCCAGCTCCCCTCCACTGTCTCTCAGTTCCCATGTCTCTCAGTCCCCCCCTCTTTTATCCCCTATTCTCTCTCTCAGCTCCCCTCTGTCTCTCAGACCCCCCCTCTGTCTCTCAGACCCCCCCTCTGTCTCTCAGACCCCCCTCTGTCTCTCAGACCCCCCCTCTGTCTCTCAGACCCCCCCTCTGTCTCTCAGACCCCCCTCTGTCTCTCAGCTCTCCTCCTCTGTCTCTCAGTCCCCCCCTCTGTCTCTCAGTCCCCCCCTCTTTTATCCCCTCCTCTCTCTCTCTCAGCTCCCCTCTGTCTCTCAGACCCCCCCTCTATCTCTCAGACCCCCCCTCTATCTCTCAGACCCCCCCTCTGTCTCTCAGACCCCCCCTCTGTCTCTCAGACACCCCCTCTGTCTCTCAGACACCCCCTCTGTCTCTCAGACACCCCCTCTGTCTCTCAGACCCCCCTCTCTCTCAGACCCCCCTCTGTCTCTCAGTCCCCCCCTCTTTTATCCCCTCCTCTCTCTCTCTCAGACCCCCCTCTGTCTCTCAGACCCCCCTCTGTCTCTCAGACCCCCCTCTGTCTCTCAGACCCCTCCTCTGTCTCTCAGCTCCCCTCCTCTGCCTCTCAGCTCCCCTCCTCTGCCTCTCAGCTCCCCTCCACTGTCTCTCAGCTCCCCTCCACTGTCTCTCAGCTCCCCTCCACTGTCTCTCAGCTCCCCTCCACTGTCTCTCAGCTCCCCTCCACTGTCTCTCAGCTCCCCTCCACTGTCTCTCAGCTCCCCTCCACTGTCTCTCAGCTCCCCTCCACTGTCTCTCAGCTCCCCTCCACTGTCTCTCAGCTCCCCTCCACTGTCTCCCAGCTCCCCTCCACTGTCTCCCAGCTCCCCTCCACTGTCTCTCAGTTCCCATGTCTCTCAGTCCCCCCCTCTTTTATCCCCCCCTCTGTCTCTCAGACCCCCCTCTGTCTCTCAGACCCCCCTCTGTCTCTCAGACGCCCCTCTGTCTCTCAGACCCCCCCTCTGTCTCTCAGTCCCCCCCTCTGTCTCTCAGTCCCCCCCTCTTTTATCCCCTATTCTCTCTCTCAGACCCCCCCCTCTGTCTCTCAGACCCCCCCCTCTGTCTCTCAGACCCCCCCCTCTGTCTCTCAGACCCCCCCCTCTGTCTCTCAGACCCCCCCCTCTGTCTCTCAGACCCCCCCTCTGTCTCTCAGACCCCCCCTCTGTCTCTCAGACCCCCCCTCTGTCTCTCAGACCCCCCCTCTGTCTCTCAGTCCCCCCCTCTTTTATCCCCTCCTCTCTCTCTCAGACCCCTCCTCTGTCTCTCAGCTCCCCTCCTCTGCCTCTCAGCTCCCCTCCTCTGCCTCTCAGCTCCCCTTCTCTGTCTCTCAGCTCCCCTCCCCTCTCAGCTCCCCTCCCCTTGGTCCCAGTCCAGCCCTGTGTATGTTGTGTGTGTGTGTGTGTGTATGTTGTGTGTGTGTGTATGTGTATGTATGTGTGTATATATATATATATATATATATATATATATATATATATATATATATATATATATATATATATATATTGTGACAGCAGGAAGGTAAAGTCACCTGGTTGCATCCAGGGGGGTAGATATATTTCGCCCAGATTCAGGCTTTACGCCGACTTATACAACTAGGTGGAGAGTTGTATAAGCCCAGCTGAGGCTAGTGGGCTCATGGATGACTCATACCTCTAGGGAGAGTGTGGGGCGTCGTGCAGACAGGGAGTTGATGAGACCAGCTGAAGCTTGTCAGCTCATTTAGGCCTCTATAAGAACTCCCAGATTCATTAGGTGTTTGCTCATGCCTGGAACCAGACCTGTGTGGACTGTCTAGGGAGAGTGAACCCCTGTGCGGTGAGACAAAGCCTGTGTGGCTATTTGCTTGGACATTTAAAATCAGGGACTTAGGGACTAGGACAGCACTAGGCTGATCCCAGTTGTTAGTTAGGAAACCTGTATGTTTAGTCAGAGGTCAAGTTGACCAGGATTTATTTTATTTATGTTTCTTTTGCTTTGCTGTGTTTTGTCACTGTAAATAGAAAATAAACCGCACCTTTTTGATTTTGAAAACCACAACCTCCGTTTGCTGGGCCTGTTTTTGTGTGGGGAGCCCATCCCGGGGGTCACACACACCCGCTGCCGAGCTAACCCCCTCACAATATATATATATATATATATATATATATAGTGTGTGTATATGTATGTGTGTGGTCTTACACTTTAGCCCAAGGCGCGCGCTGCTTCTGCTGTGATTACTCACATCAAAAGCCGATCTGCGGGTGCCGGCCAATGGATGTCCGCTGGCACCCGCCGATCGTCGAGCAGAGACGCAGAACAGAGTTCTGCCTATATAAACAAGGCAGAGCTCGGTTCTGACAGGGGGTAAGTGATGGATTTTGTGTCCCTGTAAAATCCATTACTTCCCTTAGCAAAAGCAGCACATGGTTTACACAAAAACACTGGTTAGGCACACAATTAACCCTTTAATCGTCCTAGATGTTTAACCCCTTCCAAGCCAGTGTCATTAGTACAGTGACAGTGCATATTTTGAGCACTGATCACTGTATTAGTGTCACTGGTTCCCACAAAGTGTAAAAAGTGTCCAAATATCCGCCGCAATATCGCAGTCCCCCTATAAGTCGCTGATCGCCGCCATTACTAGTATAAAATAAATAACTAAATAAAAATTCCAGTATATATTCGATAGTTTGTATACGCTATAACGTTTGCACAAACCAATCAATATACACTTATTGGGATTTTTTTACCAAAAATATGTAGCAGAATACATACTGGTTTAAAATTATGAAGAAATTTGATGCTTTAAATTTTTTCATTGGATATGTTTTATAGCAAATAGTAATAATTTTTTCAAAATTGTCAGTCTTTTTTTGTTGATCGCGCAATACCACCAAAAGAAAGCTCTATTTGTGAGAAAAAAAAAAATACATACATTTTATTTGGGTAGAACTTTGCTTGACCGCGCAATTGTTAAAGTGACACAGTGCCATATCGCACGAAATGGCCTGGTCATGAAGAGGAGGTAAATCTTCCAGAGGTCAAGTGGTTAAGGTTCCATCCTAATTATATCTTCTAGGTTGTACATCTAGGGTAGTGATGAGCCGAACACCCCCGGGTTCGGTTCGCACCAGAACCCGCGAACGGACCGAAAGTTTGCGCGAACATTAGAACCCTATTAAATACAATGGATGCGAACGTTCGGATTCTAAAGTGCTAATTATAACGACTATTATCCATGTTATTGTCCGAAACAGAGTTTGGGAACCCGGGTTCTGCACCAGGGGACATGTATCAATGCAAAAAGAAGTTTTAAAAACGGACGTTTTCCGGGAGCAGTCATTTTAATGATGCATAAAGTGAAAAAAAAAAGTCAAATATTCCTTTAAATATTGTACCTGGGGGGTGTCTAAAGTATGCCTGTGAAGTGCCACGTGTTTCCCGTGTTTAGAACTGTCCCTGCACAAAATAACATTTCTAAAGGAAAAAAAAGCCATTTAAAACTGCTTGCGGCTTTAATGTAATGTCTGGTCCCGGTAATATGGATGAAAATCTTTAAGAAAAATGGCATAGCTACCCCATGACCCCCCCCCCCCCCTACCCCAGCCCATTACCAGCCCCTTTGGGTCCTGTATGGATATTAAGGGGAACCCCGCACACAAAATAAAAAAGGCCCTATATACTCTGAACAGCCGTATACAGGCGGTTCATACAAGACAGGGACTGTAGGTTTGTTCTTATGTAGAATCTGTTTGTAATTTTGAACAGCTGCATTGTTTAAGTGTAGCTCCATGCCAAATTCCTTTTTTTTAGCTTTTTGTAAAACATAGGGAACGGTTATCACCCCTGTCACATTTTTTTTGCTGTCTGTGCCCCTGTTCAGAACATTTCACCTCACTTTGCGTCCCAATGACAACTGTTTTTGAAATGTGGTGTTTGTATTGAAACAAGGATTGGTGATAAAGCATCAGTAGAGAGGAGACACCTTTCTCCCATATTAATTCTTACAGGAGAGAATTTTCCTTCCAAGGGGTAGATTTCCTCTCACTTCCTGTTGTCTTCTTCCGTTTGCAAGTAGTAGTAGTTTGTAAGTTGGATGTTTGAAAGTAGGGACCTTCCGTATATACTCTGCAGAAATTGGCCCCTTAGGTGTTGGTGTTGGCACAACACTGAAAGCACTCACAGTTATTCTTGGTGGGTGCTGGAACGCCCTGCTGTCAAGTATAATATCAGGAATTGTAATAACATATAATTGTTGATCAGTGGTAGTAAAAATTGGGCCTTTGATGGTGGTGCTGGTGCCACAACACTGTAAGGCCTGACAGTTACTCTTGGTGGGCGCAGCAATGGTCCCTGCTGTGAATTATTAGATCAATAATTATAATTGCATGCCCCTGTTGAACAGGGGCTGAAAAACTGGGCCTTTGGTGGTGGTGGTGATGGTGTTGCTGGTGCCACAACACTGTAAGGCCTGACAGTTATCTTGGTGGGTGCAGCAATGGGCCCTGCTGTGAATTATTAGATCAATAATTATAATTGCATGCCCCTGTTGAACAGGGGCTGAAAAATTGGGCCTTAGGCACTGGTGGCACAACACTGCAACCCCTCACATATACTGTACTTGGAGCACAGCAATGAGGCCTGTTGCAAAGTATTGCATCAAAAATTTTAATTACACGCCCCTGTTAAACAGGGGCTGAAAAATTGGGCCTTAGCCACTGGTGGCGTCACCCATAAACCAAAATGATCTTCCAAGCTATCATCGTTAATCGTATCATTGAGGAGGAGGAGGATAATAGCCAGACAACATAACAGCACAGGCACTCAGCATCAGTCTTGAAGGGATGTGACATTTTAAAATCAATTAGTCTGTTATATCAGCATCTGGTGTGTGGTAGCTGGTGGTGATCCAAGACTGGTTCATCTTGATGAAAGTCAGTCGATCAACCGAGTCAGTGGACAGGCGCACCCTGTGATCCGTGACAAATCCTCCAGCAGCACTGAATGTGCGTTCTGAAAGAACGCTGGATGCAGGACAGGCCAGTAGCTCAATTGCATACTGTGCAAGCTCTGGCCAGTGATCCATCCTCAAGACCCAGTAAGCCAGAGGATTTTCGGTGGGGAAGGTGTCCAAGTCTGACCTTGCCCCTAGGTATTCCTGCACCATGTATATCAGACGCTGGCGATGGTTGCTGGAACCGATCATACTTTGGGGCTGCGGACTAAAGAATTGTCTGAACACATCGGTCAGACGGCCACCTTCCCCACAGCTCCTTCTTTGACTGCCCGAAGCCTCAGCAACTCGTTGTCCAGGACCAGGAGTTTGTAACCTCACAGTCTCTGGGAACGCGTTGCACAGACCTTTCTGCAAGGCCTCCCGGAGTTGTCTCATCCTCTGCTCCCTCTGCGACGGTACGATAAGGTCCGCAACCTTACCCTTGTACCGTGGATCAAGGAGAGTGGCCAGCCAGTAATGGTCCCTCTCCTTGATCCGAAGAATACGAGGATCCTTCCGCAGACTTTGCAGGATCAGGGAGGCCATGCAGCGTAGGTTAGCATTTAGTCCGGAGTCCTCTGGGTCACTAAGGACGACATGATCCGCAGCCACCTCCTCCCAGCCACGTACAAGTCCACTGGTTTCTTGGGACTGTAAATCATCCCTAAAAGACTGCTGCTGATGATACTGAGTGCCAGCCTCCACCTCCATGCTGACACAATCCTCCTCCTCCTCCTCCTGTGCGATGGGTGGGACAGAAGGAACACTGTCTGGGTAAAGGGGGCCTTGAGAGGCAAGGAAGTCCTCCTCTTCCTGCCTCTGTTCTGCCTCAAGTGCCCTGTCCATTATTCCACGCAGCGTGTGCTCCAACAGGTGGACGAGGTACAGTGTCACTGATGCATGCACTGTCACTGCTCACCATCCCTGTGGCCTCCTCAAATGGTGCCAGGACAGTGCATGCATCCCTGATCATGACCCACTGGCGTGGTGAAAAAAACCCGAGCTCCCCTGACCCTGTCCTGGTGCCGTAGTCGCACAGGTACTCATTGATGGCCCTCTGCTGCGTGTGCAGCCGCTGCAGCATGGCCAACGTTGAGTTCCACCTGGTGGGCATGTCACATATAAGGCGGTTCTTGGGCAGGTTCAACTCCTTTTGAAGCTCAGCCAGGCGAGCACTGGCATTATAAGATCTGCGGAAATGCACACAGACTTTCCTGGCCTGCCTCAGGACATCCTGTAAGCCCGGGTACCTGCCCAAGAACCGCTGCACCACCAGGTTAAGGACGTGAGCCATACAGGGCACATGGGTCAGTTGTCCCTGTCGGAGGGCGGAGAGGAGGTTGGTGCCATTGTCGCAAACCACCATTCCTGGCTTAAGCTGGCGTGGCGTCAACCACCTCTCAGCCTGCCCCTGCAGAGCAGACAGGACCTCTGCCCCAGTGTGGCTCCTGTCCCCCAAACACACCAGCGCAAGCACGGCATGGCATCTTTTTGCCTGCGTAATTGCGTAGCCCCTTGAACGCCTACGGAGCACCGCTGGTTCCGAGGACAAACCACAGGAAGAGGCCATGGAGGAAGAAGAAGAGGAGGGGGTGGAGGAGAGAGGTGTGTCACAACCAGTAGTAGCATTTTGGAGGCGTGGGGGTGGAACAACCTCCAACACTACTGCACCTTGTCCTGCATCCTTCCCAGCTGCCAAAAGAGTGACCCAATGGGCCGTGAAAGAAAGGTAACGTCCCTGTCCATGCCTGCTGGACCATGAGTCAGCGGTAATATGCACCTTACCGCTGACCGCCCTGTCCAGCGAGGCCAAGACATTGCCTTCCACATGCCTGTAGAGAGCCGGAATAGCCTTCCGTGCGAAAAAGTGTCGTTTGGGAACCTGCCACTGAGGAACCGCACATTGCACAAACTCACGGAAGGGGGCCGAGTCTACCAACTGAAAAGGCAGCAGTTGAAGCGCTAGCAATTTAGCCAAGCTAGCATTCAACCGCTGGGCATGTGGATGGCTGGGAGTGAACTTCTTTCGACGGTCCAGCAGCTGGGGCAGGGAAATTTGCCTGCTAGAATCGGACGTTGGTGTACTGCTAGCAGAGTGCCCGCAAGTACTTGCCTGTGACACACCTAATTCTACACCTTCATTCCTCTCAGTGCAGGTTTCAGAGAGGAGTGAAGGTATAGTGGGGTTGGAGATCCCAGCTGATGCGGTGCAAGAAGAGGTCAGCTTTGTTCTTTGGTGTGGGTCTTTAAGGTAGGCTTGCCAACGAGCTGCATGGCAGGTCAACATATGTCTGATCAAGCATGTGGTGCCCAAGCGGCTGATGTTTTGGCCACGCGATATACGCTTGAGACATATGTTGCAAACAGCAGCTGTGCGATCTGATGCACTCGCCTCAAAAAAGGCCCACACCAAAGAACTTTTTGAATGACGGGCGGAGGCAGCGCCCTGCACAGGCGGAGCTCTGCGGTGTGATTCCGTCGGTGTGCTGCCCATACGCTGGCCACTCAAGGGCATCCTGCCTCGTTGGAGATGTGCCTCCTCCTCATCCTCCTCCTCCTCCTCTCTCCTATTAGGCACCCACGTGGAGTCAGTGACCTCATCATCCCCTCCCTCCTCATCACTGGAGCCAATCTGGCAGTATGCTGCAGCTGCTGGAGCATGACTGCCAGATTGGTGTCCTTCTTGAGCATCCCCTCTCTCTGCTCTCACGCTGCTGCCTTCCTCTAGCTGGGTATCATCATCAGATCCTTCCAAACGCTGGGCATCCTCCTGGAGCATGTACCCAACACTGTGCTCAAACAGTTCGGGGGACTCCTCAGGAGGAGGGCATGGTGGGTCTAGGGAAGGATTGACTAATGAAGATAATGATACCAGAGAAGAGGACGCTTTGGCAGCTGCTTTGCCACTACCCTGAGCCTGGGTGAGAGAGGATGAGGAGGATGAGGTGGGCTTGGTCATCCACTCTACCAAGTCTTCGGCATGATGTGGCTCAACATGTCCAGCTGCCGAAAACAAGGACAAGCGTGTCCCATGGCCATGTGCTGATGACAATGCACCGCGTACACGACCAGCACTGTTGCCCCCAGACACAGAGCCTGCTTGCCCTCTTTTTTTGCCTCCTGACTGTCTGCCTCTCCTTGGTTGCCTTCCAGACATTTTAATGGATGGCCTGCAGGGAGATGGGAAAAACAGCAATAAGGGCTACCTTCAGGTGTATATTGTGCAGGAGGCTTAGCAACAATGACACTGACACTGTCCCCTGCCTATCCTTCTCTGTCCCTCAACTCAAGGATTGAAAATATGGTTCAGCAAAATAGTTTTAGAACAGAATAGCACACTGTCAGTTTCCCTCACTGTAGCTCTCTGTCCCTCAACTCAAGGATTGAAAATATGGAACAGCAAAATTGATTTAGAACAGAATAGCACACTGTCAGTTTCCCTCACTGTAGCTCTCTGTCCCTCAACTCAAGGATTGAAAATATGGAACAGCAAAATTGATTTAGAACAGAATAGCACACTGTCAGTTTCCCTCACTGTAGCTCTCTGTCCCTCAACTCAAGGATTGAAAATATGGAACAGCAAAATTGATTTAGAACAGAATAGCACACTGTCAGTTTCACTCACTGTACCTCTCTGTCCCTCAACTCAAGGATTGAAAATATGGTTCAGCAAAATAGTTTTAGAACACAATAGCACACTGACACTTTCCCTCACTGTAGCTCTCTGTCCCTCAACTCAAGGATTGAAAATATGGTTCAGCAAAATAGTTTTAGAACAGAATAGCACACTGTCAGTTTCCCTCACTGTAACTCTCTGTCCCTACAAACAAGGATTAGCACAGAATAGCACACTGTCACTGACACTCTCCCTACCTATCCTTATTTGTCCCTAAACACAAGGAATCCAGGATTATGTAAAGGAAAAAAAATGACACTGTCCCTGACTATGCTTCTCTTTCCCTGCTCCGGAACACACTACACAAGGCCGCCGCGCTGGCGGCCTTTTATAGTGTGGGGCGTGTACTAAACCCCATCAGCAATAATTGGCCACAGGCATCCTGCCTGTGGCCAATCATTGCTCTCCTCGCTGCCGGCGCTGTGATTGGCCAAGCATGCGGGGTCACAGTGCATGCTTGGCCAATCACAGCGCCTGGATGACACTGCGATGGCGTAGTGCATTGTGGGCCGTTCGCGTCACTCGAATTTGGCGCGAACGGCCCAAATCGTTCGATCTTCGTCGAACGATCGAACAGCCGATGTTCGAGTCGAACGTATGTTCGACTCGAACACGAAGCTCATCCCTAATCTAGGGGTGTCTGAAGTTTGTCAGCATCTACCACAGTTGAGAACAGCTTAGTCTGCACAGTGCTGTATCTTGGTTTATTTGAAGTGTCTGGGCAGAACTCCTGCTAATTGAGGAATGTTGCCATCACAGAGTAATGCACACTGTTTTTTAATTTGCATCACTTCATATTAAGCAGTGCCAGCTCATACACAGCAGTTGTTTTTCCCAATCACTTCTTCATATGTAGAACTGTTTTACCATAACACGTTATTTAACTATTAAAGAGAAGCTCCAGCCAAAAAAGAAAATCTGTTTTCAACCAGCTGTAAAGCTACTGCCTAAAAGCAGAAGATTTGCTCATTTGTTAGTGATTTAACGTTCTATATTTCCATTGCTACATTTAACAAAGCTTTTTAGAGGGCCACTGGGCAGGAACACAGCTTTTTCCCAGTCATTCTGTAGATCTTCCATCTTTTCAATATGAATCCTTTTTTGAATTGCTTCCTGTGGAATTCTGTATTGGTTGACCAGCAACAAGAATAGTTTATTAAAGCGGAAGTAAACCCAACGATTTAACCGTTTCAAAAAGCAGTTACATTCCCGGCATGCCGGGAATGCCAACTGTCACATTGGTTGTGCTCTCAACCAAACTGTCAAACCATCCAATGGCTGGTGTCAGAGCTTTCTTTTGGTGGTATTTGATCACCTCTGCGGTTTTTATTTTTTGCGCTATAAACAAAAATAGAGCGACAATTTGGAAAAAAATTCAATATTTTTTTACTTTTTGCTATAGTAAATATCCCCCAAAAATATATAAAAAAAAAAGTTTTTCTCCTCAGTTTAGGCCGATACGTATTCTTCTACATATTTTTGGTAAAAAAAATCGCAAAAGGCGTTTATTGATTGGTTTGCGCAAAAGTTATAGCGTTTACAAAATAGGGGGTAGTTTTATGGCATTTTTACTAGTAATGGCGGCGATCAGCGTTTTTTTTTTCATGACTGCGACATTATGGCGGACGCATCGGACACTTTTGACACATTTTTGGGACCATTGTCATTTTTTACAGCGATCAGTGCAATAAAAATGCACTGCTTACTGTAAAAATGACACTGGCAGTGAAGGGGTTAAGTGTGCCTAGGGGAGTGATTACTACTGTGTGGTGGCGTGGCTACGAGTGACACGTGAACGATCTCCGCTCTGATTACACAGAGCGGAGTTCGGTGACATTGTCAGTAGGGGAGCGGGGAGATGTTGTGTTTACACTAACATCTCCCCGCTCCATGCCTCCGTGAGATGATCGCGGGGATCCCCACGGTGATCGAGTCCGCAGGACCCGCGGTCCGACTCACGGGGAAGGCAGGGGGGTCGCGAGCGCACCGCGGGTGGCGCGCACGTGACCCCGACGTCGGGCAGTTAAAGGGGATGTACAGGTACGTGATTGTGCCTCTACAAGCCATTCTGCCGACGTATATATACAGTGGCTGGTCCTTAAGTGGTTAAAAGCATACAAAAACATCTAAAAAGAATATACCAAAAGTCATATCTTGCACATTCAGTTCTATGCAATTACAGACGGGTTTAACAGCAGAGGAATGATAATCACCCAAATCATGTCCCATCTATTAAATACTTATTGATGCTCTACATGTTTTGCGGGGAACACCACCGCTTCTTCAGGAGCTTGTAGTACAGTATTTATAGAGTGAAAATCATATTTTTTTGGCTCCAAATTAGAAAATAGGAAAATGACGTAAAGTCAGGTAAAATGCCTGCAAGTACCTTTTTGATACCCTTTAACCACTTCAGCCCCGGAAGAATTGGCTGCCCAATGACCATGCAATTTTTTGCAATTCGGCACTGCGTCGCTTTAACTGACAGTTGCGCACTCGTGCGCTGTACCCACAGGTCCTTTTTTCCCCACAAATAGAGCTTTCTTTTGGTGGTATTTGATCATCTCCGCAATTTTTTTTTTTTTTGCGCTATAAGCAAAAAAAAGAGCGACAATTTTGAAAAAAACACTATTTTGTACTTTTTGCTATAATAAATATCCCCAATTTTTTTTTAAAAAAAAGGAAATTTTTTCTCAGTTTAGGCCGATATGTATTCTTCTACATATTTATGGTAATAAAAATCGCAATAAGCCTATATTGATTGGTTTGTGCAAAAGTTATAGCGTCTACAATATAGGGAATAGATTTATAGCATTTTTGTTATTATTATTTTTTAACTAGTAATAGCGGCGATCTGCGTTTTTTTTAATTTTTATCGGGACTGCGACATTATGGCGGACACATCGGACACTTTTGACACATTTTTGGGACCATTGGCATTTATACAGCGATCAGTGCTATAAAAATGCACTGTTTACTGTATAAATGTCACTGGCAGGGAAGAGGTTAACACTAGGGGGCAATCAAGGGGTTAATTGTGTTCCCTAGTGTGTTTCTAACTGTAGGGGGAGGGGACTGACCTAGAGGAAATGACAGATCATGGTTCCTAGCTATTAGGAACTCACGATCTGTCATTCCTCACAGAACAGAACAGAACACGTCCCTGTTCTGCATCTCGTGCCCGCGATCGCTCGTGGCCGGCGGTCATCGCTGCTGGTCACGAGCATCGGCACCCCCGCGATGCAGCAGGCGCGTGGCCCGGCGGACTAACCTGCTTAAAGGAGCCGAAGTACAGCTACGACGGCTCGCGGGATCGTGCTGACCTGCCGCAGTATAATGACAGCGGCTGGTCGGCAATCGGTTAAAAAGAACTCTGTGTCAGTCTTCAAATTAGTCCCTGTGGAGCCTCTTGGATGCTAGTCCAATTTTGTAACATGGGGTAGATATGGCTTTACCATTGCACTTCTGCCACCACTGTACACCCCAGCACACTTCTGTACCCCCTAACACACACACAATGTTCCCCTCCTGCACACCTCTGCTACTGCAGCACCCTCGCACACCTCTGCCATCACTGAACCCCCTTACAGATTTATGTATCTTTCAAGACTCTTTTGCTACCACTGTACCTTCCCCTGCACACCTCTGCCACCAATGAACCTCCCACACATCTCAAGAACCCACTAACACACACCTGGCACCACTGCATCCCCTTACACCACTTTACCTCCCAGCCCACCTCTGGCAATACTGTCTCCCCAGCACACCTCCCTATTCCCTGCAAACAACCTCTGAACCTCACAGCACACCTGTGTACTCCACAGCACACCCCTGCAATTAATGTCCCACCAACATACCTCAGCACCCCAAACACACCTCTGTATCCCCCAGAACACCTCTGTATTCCCTCACATACCTTTGTACCTCACAGCCCACTTCTGTACCCCCCAGAATACCACTGCCACTAATACCCCCCCCCCCGAGAACACCTCTATACCCCACAGCACACCTCTGTACCCCCAACACACCTCTGCCACTATTGTACTACCCCTTCACGCTTCTGCAGCCTACACTTCCTGTGATCTTTCAGGCAGAAGTACACAGCTGAAGGTGGACCTAGGGGGTGAAATTCACATAAGAAAGTTGTGCAGCTGCCTAGTACAGGCACTTCTCAACTTGTGTTGTGAAGCTGGTGCCTGCTTGGGAAAGATGCCCCACCTCACCTACCAGTTGTGTGCGTGCGCTGGTGACATTCATGCAAGAGTTCTAGAAGGAGGTCCCAGGCAGCAGTGTGCTGACTGATATGCACAGCTCAATGAGCTGGCACGTTAACGTTAATAAGCCTCAGGTTGTGAGCCCAGAACACTTGCTGAGAGACAGCTGAAACGGGACAGGTAACTCCTGTCCCGCTTACGGGATCGCTGTGATTTGCTTTCACAGTGGTCAAATGATCAGGTACCCTTCTGTCTCTGAATACAGAGAACAAGAGCTGTTGGTGACAGCTCTGCCATTGTGCTGGAAGCAAACAGTGAGCGTGTTATCAGCAAAAAACCTTAGAGCACATGTGGTCTGCATATGTGTGATGACTTGGCATCAAAGCTAAATATCAGCAATTCAGAAACTTTGTAAAAAGTTCAGACATACTATGGTATGGCATCCCGTGGATTTATCTCTTTAATTTACATCTGACAAGTTTATTGTGCTCCAGAAAAATAGCTGCCAGAGCTCCTATGCTGGATGCTCTGGTCTCAGCTACTTCAAGTACAGAGGTAATGCAGCTTCTATGCCCGCCTCTCCCCTTCTTCTGTCCAATCACAGAAGCCAATTTTTTTATGTGAACTCATTTAGAAAGTACAAAGGCTTCTGTGAATAGGCAGCAGAGCGGAGGGGCAGGCATAATTGCTATGTGTGCTTTTCTTCTCTCCGAGTGTATCCTCTGGGAGTGCCATAAACATGTCAGATGTAAATAACAGAGATAGGTCTAGGAGGTGGTATGCACCTCTTTGGCCTTAGCTCACAGCATGTCTGCACATTTTCAAAGTGGCTGAATTCCTGGAATTCAGGCTAAAGGCATACTTGCCCTGCTGCACATACTGTATGCCTTGCGTGGTCACTCATTAAGAGGTGAAATAAAAGCAGGACTGTCTCAGCAAATCGGGGACAGTTACCAAATATGATGGGAACAAAAATGTTCTGAGGAGGAGTGCCCAGTCACATTCTGCCTGCATTTTCATAAATGACTTACATTGGCTTGCAGGGAGCAGATAACAATAATCACTCTTCATTAACCACTTCAGCCCCAGGAAGAATTGGCTGCTCAATGACCGGGCCATTTTTTGCGATTGGTCACTGCGCCGCCTTAACTGACAATTGCGCGTTCGTGCGACACTGTACCCAAACAAAATTGACATCCTTAGATTTATAGCATTTTTATTATTATTATTTTTTTACTAGTAATGGCGGAGATCTGCGTTTTTTATCGGGACTGCAACATTGTGGCGGACACATCGGACACTTTTGACATATTTTTGGGACCATTGGCATTTATAAAGCGATCAGTGCTATAAAAATGCACTGATTACTGTAAAAATGTCACTGGCAGGGAAGGGGTTAACACTAGGGGGCGACCAAGGGGTTAATTATACCTTTTGCACAAACTAATTAATATACGCTTATTGTGATTTTTATTACCAAAAATTGACCTAAACTAAGAAAAAAATAAAATAAATTGGTGATATTTATTATAGCAGAAAGTAAATATTGTGTTTTTTTTTTTCAAAATTGTCGCTCTTTTTTTGTTTATAGCGCAAAAAATCAAAATCGCAGAGATAATCAAATACCACCAAAAGAAAGCTCTATTTGTGGGGAAACAAGTTTGTTTGGGTACAGCGTCGCACGACCGCGCAATTGTCAGTTAAAGCGACGCAGTGCCGAATTGCAAAAAATGGCCCGGTCATTGGGCAGCCAATTCTTCTGGGGCTGAAGAGGTTTAAGGTTAAACCGCTTCTCCTCGAATCTTATTGTGAGGCCCCGTGTCCTCTTACACTCCTTGAGGCTGAAAAGTTTTTTTTCCTACCCTGGGATCACCATTGAGGTATTTAAATATCGCTATCATATCTCCTCTCCTCTCTTTTTATTTTATATCCCCTGTGATTTTATTAGTATATATTCATCACAAATATTACCCAATATTGTATTGCCCAATAATCAGTTTTCCCCACCCATAATTGGGATTTCAAACATTTTGGTCTTGTATCACCCTATAATTCACCAGGAAATATTAGTGTAGAGCCCCTTTACTTTTCAGGGGTGCTATGCGCCTAAATTTAAGGTTAGTCTGAGCTGGTAGCCAGGCTCTGACCACTTTGATTGTTAGGCATTTGCTTCTGCCTATGTGATGCTGCCTGGTGTATGGTTCCCGTGGCCTGTAGGTGGCACTGCCGTATCAGGTCAGGGTTGAATCATGGGTGACATTGCTACGCCTTAGGGTGTCCTCTCTCGGCAGCAGTACAGTGGGCGTGGTCAACCTGCTGTGCATGCCAGGAGAGGGTACATAAGGGGCAGACGCCATCTTTCGGGAGGAGTGGAGGAGGAGAGTGTGACACACACGCGTACCCCAACTTCGGTGGCCCTCATGGACAGGGGTGAGTGTGGGTGTGATAAGTCCCAGGCACCTTTAGCCTGGTGCTGCAACTCTACCAATAGGCCCAGCACCTTTAGCTAAGGCCTACCCCCGAAAGAAGAGTCCCAGGGTGCCCGGGAGAGGGTGACCCATTCTAGACGAGAGAGAACCAGGAGTTTCGGTGAAAGGAGTCGCCGCCTCGGATGAGGCCTGGTTATCTACTAGATGGATTCAAAGATCCGCCACAGGCCTTGTGACGTGCTTCAGTTGCACCTTGTTCTACTGTTGCAAGCGCCGGGAAGTTCGGGACTTGGAACTGTTCCTGATCGTATCCCAAGGAAACTTAAGTGAATATTCAAGCATCACTCCGGCTGCTAGGACTGTGAGAGAGGACTATCTGGGTGAGCTAAACCCACTTGGGATCGAGTGGTGACAATTCTACTAGTTTGTGCCTGGACCAAATTCCCCAAGTTTGCTATTCTTTCTCTCATCAACTTCTTCTTGTCTACTAAGCAATCATAGAAAATGAACTCATCATTTGAGTTAAAGTGGTGTGGACATTGGCCTTCTTGGGAAGAAATAGAGACTTGTCCCTATACTCTGGGGATGAGAACCAGTGGAAAGAGGTAACTTGCTGCAGAACCCAAAAAAAACTGTTAACACCGCTCAACCTCTTCAAACAGGAGGGTACGGGCATATAGCACGGTGTGCCTTGACCTGCAAGTGAGCCAGGCAGGAAAAGGAACTGTGTGCTACATTAGCATAGAGAGATGGGTTTCCTACTTGCCCTATGACCTACTCTATTGCCAAAAGTATTGGGACACCTGCCTTTAAACGCACATGAACTTTAATGCGTCTTAGTCCATTGGGTTCAATATTGAGTTGGCCCAACCTTTGCAGCTATAACGGCTTCAACCCTTCTGGGAAGGCTGTCCAGAAGATTTAGGAATGTGCCTTTGGGTGCGTTTGACCATTCTTCCAGAAGCACATTTGTGAGGTCAGGCACTAATGTTGGATGAGAAGGCCTGGCTCACAGTCTCCGCTCTAATTCATCCCAAAGATGTTCTATCAGGTTGAGGTCAGGACTCTACAGGCCAGTCAAGTTCCTCCACCCCAAACTCACTCATACATGTCTTTTATGGACCTTTCTTTGTGCACTGGTCCAAATTATTTGGTGGAGGGTGGATTATGCCGTGGGGTTGTTTTTCAGTGGTTGGGCTTGGCCCCTTAGTTCCAGTGAAGGGAACTCTTAAGGCATCAGCATACCAAGACATTTTTAACATGGGATGGAGTCCAGCGGAGACTGCGAGCCAGGAACTTGACTGGCCTGCACAGAGTACTGACCTCAACCCGATAGAACATCTTTGGGATGCATTCGAGCGGAGGCTGCGAGCCAGGCTTTCTTGTCCAACATCAGTGCCTGATCTCACAATTGTGCTTCTGGAAGAATGGTCAAATATTCCCATAGACACACTCCTAAACCTTGTGGACAGCCTTCCCAGAAGAGTTGAAGACTGGAATGCCATTAAAGTTCATGTGTGTGTAAAGACAGGCGCCCCAATACTTTTGGCAATATAGTGTATTTCTAAAATAGACCATAGATGTTTGTACCCGGTAATTTAATTATAATAAAATGTCTTCTGTTCTGGGTACTGCTTTAATGCCAACAATTGTACAACGATCCTATGGTTTATGCACCTAACTTTGACAGGAACAATTTAAATGCAATAACATTCACTGTCAAGTAAATCCAACTCGCTTATTTGCATTTTTATATTTTTTACTCCGCTTCTAAGTGTTTGAATCTCAAGGTTGAGGTTGATTGATCACCACATAGGGCTGTGCGCTTTTTGCAGATTTCTGAACATTTGATGTGTCCACTAAGATCGTAATGGTTTCTAACTGCAGAAAATATGCAATTGTAAAAATATCTTTAGGTTAATTTGAAGAAACTATGTTTCTAAATGACAAGGATCTGCCTGAACCAGTGGAACTGCATATATCAAACAATATTGTGCCGTAGATTTCAGATATTAAAAGCCAAATTTGGATAGACATTTAGCTGTCCTTGTTCTGTGAAACGGTTCTTTTTTTAATTTTTTTTATTTAGCTTTTCATCATTTTTGCTTTTAACTCATGCTATTCTTGAAATGCGCATCAATGCAAAAATATATTTCAAATTCAAAGTGCTTGTCTTATCTATTCAGCTGCTTCAAAAAGAAAGGGTTTAGCTATTCTAATTTTTGAAATTATATGACCTACAATAGCATCATACGAGGTAAGATATTTGACCAGTAATGGCTACTCACTGAAAATGCTAAATACCGTATATACTCGAGTATAAGCCGAGTTTTTCTGCACATTTTTTCGGCTTATACTCAAGTCTGTGTCCATCTTCAACTTTGTGCGCCTGATACCGGCCAGCCGTAGGTCCTCTGGATCCCAAACTTGGCACACATGTAGCCCCACTCTTCCTCTATAAGTGTGCAAAGTTTGTTGTCCGGGGGACCTACGATCGGGGAGCACCGATTTTTCAAAGCCGGGCACCCCTTCCATAGACTCCCATGTTAAACGTCCGTCTAGTCACACAGCGCCGGAAATCAGGTAGGGAGATTGTACACAGTGAGGTATGTGCACAGTGACAGTGAGGCATGGGCACATTGACAGTGAGACATGGACACAGTGAGGCAAAGTGAGGCATGGACACAGTGAGGTAAAGTGAGGCACAGTGAGGCATGCAGATGGACTCCCTTGGCTTATACTCGAGTCATCATTCATTTTTACCATTTTTTTGTGGTAAAATTAGGTGCCTCGGCTTATATTCGGGTCGGCTTATACTCTAGTATATACGGTAATGGATAAGTAAACAAAATCTAAAAAAACACATTATTTTTGTTTATAGCGCAAAAAGTAAAAACTGCAGAGGTGATCAAATACCACCAAAATAAATCTCTATTTGTGGGAGAAAAAAAGGACGTCAATTTTGTTTGGGAGCCATGTCGCATGACCGCGCAATTGTCAGTGAAAGCGACGCAGTGCCAACTCGCAAAAAGTGGCCGGTCATTTGACAGCCAAATCCTCCGGGGCTGAAATGGTTAAAGCAGAATTAAACTCTTCTATGCTTTACAGCCAATGAAGCTTTCTGTTTTGATCTGCAACTGCCATGGTGCTGCACATGTGATCAGATATGACAACAGCCATTTGATGGTTTGACAGTTAGGTTGAGGACACAAGCAAATGTGACAGTTAGCAATCCCGGAACTCCAGAAATGTATCTTTTTTTGAAACTGTTAAATCAATGGGTTTAGTTCCACGTTATGATTTACTGCTGTTCAGGGGCTCTGGGCTTCAGCAAAATGGCAGCCTCCAGCAAGAAGAAACGGGAGCAATGCTGGAGGCAATTTGCAGAACACCCAAATTTTGGTAGCATAATGATTAATGTGGAGTGTATGTTTCTTCCTAAAGAACATTATCTTTTATCAAGTTGTTATGGGTTCATCTTTAAGTTAACGACACCCAAAAACCGTTTGCAAAACACAGTGCGATTGGCTGAATTGGATTGCATGCAATCCGATTCCAGTGCAGAAAAAAGAAGGTGCCTGCACCTTTCGTGTGGGTGCAGTGCGATTTGAACCATATGAAAGGAAGGGCTCAAACGGGACTGCAAAGAATTGCATGTGGTTTGAACAGGAATGCAGTGTGATTCCTGTCCAAATCCCATGCATTTTTTCGCACTGCAATAGTGTGAACCGTAAACTCTCAGCATTTTAGCTTGGCACAATAAACACAGTAATTTAAAGGAGTTGTTAAAGGCAAAATGTTTTTTATTTTAATGCATTCTATGTGTGTAGCAGTCCCCCCCAGCACCCCCAACACTTACCCTGAGCCCCTTCTCTTTCCAGTAATGTCCACAATTCCCTCTGATGTCCTGGACTCGCCTACTGATTGGCTGAGGCACAGCCGCGGCGCCATTGGCTCCCATGGCTGTCAATCAATGTCAGTTGGCCAATCAGGGGAGAGAGGGGGTGGGGCCCAACGGCAGCTGCGTGAATGGATGCACAGGGCTGCAGCTCGGTTCGTGTGCACCCAAAGCAAGCTTCTGGTCTATGGAGGGAACTTGTCGGGAGGGAGGGGCTAGGAGCAGCGAAGAGGGACGAGAGAAGAGGAGGCTATGGGCTGCTCTGTGCAAAACCAACTGTACAGAGCAGGTAAGTATAACATGTTTGTTATTTAAAAAAAAAAAAAAGCGCGACTTTACAGTCACTTAAAACCTTCCCCAGTAAGGCTGGGAACCCACGAGCCAGGAACCGGACGACATTCGGCCCGTGTGTACATCTGTCTGATGGAAACCGGTCTCTTGACTGTGTTCTGTCGAACGGGCATGCTGGAAAAACCAGCATGCGACTGCCATCTGATCAGCACTCGCAGCGAAGGACTGATCAGTGTGTTCTGGCAGGGGGGCAGTCCCTCTGTCCGAACACAAAATTACATTGCTTGTGTTAGTGTGGCGATCTGTCAGTTTTTGTCCCAAAACTTCTCGTGTGTACTCAACTTAATGCTCGGTTCACACTAATTCAATGTGATTTCAGTGCATCTATGTAGTGCGACTTGCTTGAGAATTTGTTGCAACTTTATTCAAAGACACTTTGATAAAATCTGTGTTTTTTTTTTTAACCCTCTTTTGTCCTCTCAAGTCATCCTTTCTGCCTAAAAAATCTCCTCGGAAGGAAGAAAAAATCCTGAACGGCCGCCCACCGTTGAAAGCATCTTTATTGATATCTTGTGTAGCAGATGAAATCCAATACAGTCACTTCATGTTGCAGAAAACAGGAAAAGCTTTGATGCGTTTTACATCGTTTGAAGGTGCTTAATCATACAGTAGCTAAAAAATCTCCTCCTAAGCACATTCCATTCACACCTGAGGGTAGCGGAAACGTGCATTCCCACTTGTATTTTTTCTTTCTTTTTTTTTCATGCATAAGCATGCGTCGCGCATAGGGCCGAACATTGCTTGTAATGGGCTGCTCTGCGCATTACAAACGCCCCAAGGTAGCTCAAGAACCTTTTTAGTTGTGGAGCATCGTGCATTTTTTTTTAGTGCATGTTTTGGCGCATTTGTAGCATGTTTTATTGCAGGCAAACGTGCAACAAATCACGTGTCTGCTAACCGTGTCATGAACAATTAGCCTGCATTTACGTCTACTCATTTCTGAACGCACGGTGAACCACAGTATATGCAAACGTGCATTGCTATTGTGTCGTCATAATGGTATGATAATCACGAATGGGCTGTCATTAACAATTAGGCTGTATTCACATCTGCGTGTTTCGAATGCACGGCAAAGCATTTCTCTGTGTGGGTTGCTGCGTGTTCAGAACCACGCAGATGTAAATGCAGCCTAGTTATTAATGACACCCTAATCATGCTTGGCAGACGTGAGATCTGCTACATGTTTGTTGAATGACAAAACATACTACAAATGCGGCAAAACACACACTGAAAAAATGCACGACACAGCCCATTCAAGTGACATCATAATAGCAACTCAAGTGTGATGCACGTTTGTATCTCTTTTCCAAAACGTGTGGGGCAGCGCATGTTTTCGATGCGGGATGTCACACATTTGGAAAAGTGCAGATGAATACTGCCTAATTGTTAATGACACTCCAATCGCAACTAGTCTGCCATTATGGTAACTCACGCACGGTGCGCATCTGCAGCGCGTCTCCAAAGCGTGAGGCAAAGCATGCATTTCTGTGCGGGTTTCAAGGCGCTCGGAAACTCGCAATGTGAATGCATGGCAATGCACGCACGATGCATGTTTGCAACGCGTTTCCAAAATGCTCGCTTAAGCGTGCATTTTCTGTGCGGGTTGCCACATGTTCAGAAATGCACAGATGTGAATGCAGCCTAACTGTTAATGACACCCCAACTGTATTTAATAGACGCTTGTTTTGTTCCACAGCAAAATCTGTAATGCTCCACAACCGAAAAGGTTCTTGAGTTACTTTGGGGCGTTTGACGTGCATAGGGCTACCTATTCAGGTGAATAGGCTGCCTCATACACGACACGCGGGAATGCACGTTTCAGGTTCGCTCAGGTGTGAATAGAATGTGTTTGGGAGGACAGTTTTTAAGCAACATGCATGACCTGGGAGAAGAGCTATAATAATAAAAAAAAAACATTGATCGCATCAAAGTCACATAGAAATCACTTCTTATCTAATAATGATGTGACTTCTATGGGATTGAAATCGCACTCTCTTCACACCAAAGTAGTGCAGAAACCTGTTCCACAGTTGCACTGTGCTGAGTCACATTAATTAGAACAGGCATCATTGAAAACAATGTGATTTCCCCTGTCATGTGATCCTATGTTGTATGGAGTAGGGCATGGATATGCAATTAGCGGACCTCCAGCTGTTGCAAAACTACAAGTCCCATCATGCCTCTGCCTCTGGGTGTCATGCTTGCTGCTGTCAGAGTCTCGCTATGCCTCATGGGACTTGTAGTTTGGCAACAGCTGGAGGTCCGCTAATTGCATATCCCTGGAGTAGGGGAACATCTTGTCATCCTATCCAACAAGGCTGTTTGTTTCTATTGATTCACACAATGTAAGGAGACTCAACTCTAGTCCCTGCATGCAAGGGTATCTCCATAGCTCACACATGCGGACCGTTCATTTAATCAATTCAGTCTCGTTTTTTTAAATAAAAAATGAATAACGTTTACATCAGTTTTTCATCAGTTTCTCCATCAGTTTTTCTTACATCCACTACCAATGCAAAACCAGAGTCAAAACGAACCATTTGTCCGTTTACATCCATTTTTCGTCTGTTCGGTTTCTTTAACGGAACAAAAATAGGGCTTTAAACCATTTCAAAAAGCTGATGTTGGTGGATGTAAACTGATGTAATGGATCATCATCCATTTACATTCGTTTTTCCATGGATATGCATTGATGTCCATTTTTTTAATCCTTCAACGGATAGATGGAAAAATGGTCTGCATGTGCGAAACTTGTCTAAGTCAGGCGCGCTATGAGACATCTCTCCTTGTAAATTCGAAAGAATTACCAGCTATGCTAAAATGATTAGAAAGATCCAGACCTCTGAATATTTTTTTGGTACAACAATGATCGTTTTAAACTGTTTAGGTAACATGTCCTTGATATAACCGGTGTCTTCTTGTGTCAGAATATAATGTGACAATTCAACACATAGCTGCATGCTTTCATTATCCCTGTACAATTTTTTCATGATTGAAACTCTTCAGGTGAAATATAAAGCATCCAGCAGATAATAAGTGCTGTGGTTTCGCTTTCCTCCATTGAATTTTATTGTCTTGTTTTGTTTCCCAATGCATGCATTTGCTGTGTCTATTTGCACAACTGGTATCCAGTAGAGGATTAGCCTTAAGTGCTATCGGTTTAATTAAAAATAGTTCTGTTCATGCTTAAGAGATTTTGCGATAAATGAGAAAATGTCAAGTACTTCCTGTTTTTATTTCATAGTCTCCAAGCTATTAATTCAAATGGTGTTTGTTTATCTTGTGGTGCTTTTGAATCCATTTATTGCTAGCTGGGTCACGTGCAAACGTTAAACAGAAATAGTGTTTTTATTTTCTTGGAAAATCTTGCACATGTTCTATATTCTTTAACATTATTGCAAATAAACATTTAATACCCAGCCCGGATTATAGAATTACAGCAAAATCTAGGCAATGTACTTTCAAGTATATCTAGTTGAAACATGTACTTTAACCACTTAAGCCCCGGACCATTTGGTAGCTAAAGGACCAGAGGTGAATTCAGAATTTTGCACTGCGCTGCTTTAACTGTAAATTGTGCGGACATGCAATGTTGTACCCAAACGAAATTTGCGTCCTTTTCTTCCCACAAATAGAGCTTTCTTTTAATGGTATTTGATTGCCTCTGCGATTTTAATTTTTTGCGATATAAACGGAAAAAGACCGAAAATTTTGAAAAAAAATGATATTTTCTACTTTTTGTTATAAGAAAAATCGAATAAACTCAATTGTAGTCATACATTTAGGCCAAAATGTATTCAGCCACATGTCTCTAGTAAAAAAAAATGTCAATAAGCGTATATTTATTGGTTTGCGCAAAAGTTATAGCGTCTACAAACTAGGGTACATTTTCTGGAATTTACACAGCTTTTAATTTATGACTGCCTATCTCATTTCTTGAGGTGCTAAAATGGCAGGGCAGTACAAAACCCCCCCAAATGACCCCATTTTGGAAAGTAGACACCCCAAGGAAATTGCTGAGAGGCATGTTGAGCCCATTGAATATTTTTTTTTGTCCCAAGTGATTGAATAATGACAAAAAATAAATAAAAAATTGGGACTTTTTGGGGGCCCGTACGCGGCTAGGCTCTCAAAAAGTCCCACACATGTGGTATCCCCGTACTCAGGAGAAGCAACAGAATGTATTTTGGGGTGCAATTCCACATATAACCATGGCATGTTTGAGCAATATATAATTTAGTGACAACTTTTTGTACATTTTTTATTTATTTTTTTTGTCATTATTCAATCACTTGGGACAAAAAAAAAATATATTCAATGGGCTCAACATGCCTCTCAGCAAATAGATTGAGGTGTCTACTTTCCAAAATGGGGTCATTTGGGGGGGTTTTGAACTGTCCTGGCATTTTATGCACAACATTAGGAAGCTTATGTCACACATCATCCACTCTTCTAACCACTTGAAGACAAAGCCCTTTCTGACACTTTTTGTTTACATGAAAACATTTTTTTTTTTTGCAAGAAAATTATGTTGAACCCCCAAACATTATATATATTTTTAAAGCAAAGGCCCTACAGATTAAAATAGTGGGTGTTGCATTTTTTTTTTCCACACAGTATTTGCGCAGCAATTTTTCAAACGCATTTTTTGGGGGAAAAACACACTTTTTTTATTTTTAATGCACTAAAAAACACTATATTGCCCAAATGTTTGATGAAATAAAAAAGATGATCTTAGGCCGAGTACATGGATACCAAACACGACATGCTTTAAAATTGCGCACAAACGCGCAGCGGCGAGAAACTACTTTCATTTTTAAAAGCATTTAAAAGCCTTTACAGGTTACCATGTTAGATTTACAGAGGAGGTCTACTGCTAAAATTACTGCCCTCGATCTGACCTTCGCGGTGATACCTCACATGCATGATGCAATTGCTGTTTACATATGACGCTAGACCGACGCTTGCGTTCGCCTTTGCGCAAGAGCAGGGGGGGACAGCGGTGCTTTTTTTTATTTTTATTTTTTTTATTATTTATTTTGCTTTTTTATTTTATTTTTAAACTGTTCCTTCCATATTTTTTTTTTTTATCATTTTTATTGTTATCTCAGGGAATGTAAATATCCCCTATGATAGCAATAAGTAGTGACAGGTGCTCTTTTTTTGAAAAAAAATGGGGGGTTAGACCCTAGATCTTTCCTCTGCCCTCAAAGCATCTGACCACACCAAGATCGGTGTGATAAAATGCTTTCCCAATTTCCCAATGGCGCTGTTTATATCCGGGGGGGGGCATTCCCTCCCACTGCTTGTAAAAGCAGTCTAGAGGCTAATTATCTGCTAGAATTGCTTTTACATGAAAGCCGGCCACTGGCTGAAAAGAATGATACCAAGATGATACCTAAACCTGCAGGCATCATTTTGGTATAAACATTCAAAGTCCAGCAACATACCAGTACGTTGCTGGTCCTTGTTGGACATGTATTGTAATCTTTTTTTTCATGCAGCCTGTTGGCTGAACGAAAAAAAGAGATTGATCGGTGGGTATGCCCACCATTAGAATACCTCCCTTCATCCACCCACTTCTAATGATGGGCATATATGCCGAAGCATGGGGGCATCCTCCCGCAAAAAAGTTATGCCGCGTACACACGGTCGGACTTTTCCACGGGCAAGCCTTCATCGGAATTTCGACCATATGTACGCGGCATAAAAGGTTATGCCGCGTACACACGGTCAAACTTTTCCACGGGCAAGCCTCCGTCGGAATTTCGACCGTATATACGCGGCATTAGGAGCAAAATCGCTCCTCCGCCCCTGCTGCCCCCATGCTTCGGCATATATGCTCTTTTTTTAACTGTGGTGGTGAAATCACCTCCTACAGCGTTGGAGTCACGGCTTTATGTATCGTGGGAGCAAACGCTGTTGCTGTCAAGATAAATAAATCCGCGATGCAACTGAATGGCGTACCTGCTAAGCAAATGATGGTTAACATTAAAACAAAGTAACATTACAGTACAACAGTAAGACCTTACCATACCATACCTGCAAAGCAAATACCAAAACAAAACCTAGTAAAAAATAAAACCTTTTTTTAACGCAACCTGTGCCTAAAATATATATATGCCGAAGCATGGGGGCATCCTCCCGCAAAAAAGTTATGCCGCGTACACACGGTCGGGCTTTTCCACGGGCAAGCCTTTGTCGAAATTTCGACCGTATGTACGTGGCATAAAAGGTTATGCCGCGTACACACGGTCAAACTTTTCCACGGGCAAGCCTCCGTCGGAATTTCGACCGTATAAATGCGGCATTAGGAGCAAAATCGCTCCTCCGCCCCTGCTGCCCCCATGCTTCGGCATATATGCTCTTTTTTTTTAACTGTGGTGGTGAAATTACCTCCTACAGCACTGGAGTCACAGCTTTATGTATCGTGGGAGCAAACGCTGTTGCTGTCAAGATAAATAATTCCGCGCTGCATTTGAACGGCGCACCTGAAAACAAAAAATGACATACCTGAAAAGCAAGCATGATAAAACATTGCAGAATGGAATACAGTAAAAAAGAGCAGAACAATAGAGAGAAAATAGAGAGAGAGAGAGAACAATAAAACGACAACTATTTTGGTTTTTTTTTGTTTTATATTTTTTTTGTGTTTTTGTTTTTTACGTTTTTTTTTTTCTTTTTTACACTTTTTTTTTTAAACTTTAACAACTGTAATGGTTCGGGTCTCTCAAAATGTAATGGCATCTTGGGAGACCCTGTGTAAGTGTGTCCTAGTCTGTGAAATGCTGTACCCTACGCTAAAACTTCACTTTTGAGTGGTAGCGTTCAAAACATTCACCAAGGCAAAGACCAGGTTTGTCAGGACAGAGTGGACAATAATAACGGGTGTCACGCCTAAATCCGCGCTTGCTACAGACACGACATCTTTTTTGGGGGGTTCGTTGGGTAGGGGTACTCTGGAGGAGATGCGTATAATGCCTCTCATGCAGCCGGCTTACTGCATTTGGTAGGGGATGGTGAGGTGCAGAACCGCCTGGATACAGGAGTTCTGTGACTATCTCATTCTGGAATTTTAGAAGAGATAAAGTCCCGCCTGAAGCTCTGTATAGCACATGAGCGTTCAGCAAAGCCAATTGAAATAAGGATAGAGACACTTTTTTGTACCAGCGTCTCGCCTTACGGTCAATTAGATACGGCGCCATCAACTGGTCGTTGATGTCCACCCCTCCCATATTTTTGTTATATTCGTGGACACAGAGGGGTTTCTCCACAACACCAGTCGCCGTACGAATTTGGACTGTCGTGTCTGCATGAAGGGAGGTAAGAAGGAAAACATTCTTATTGTCCCTCCACTTCATAGCGAGCAAGTTATTACACTTTACGCAGGCTCTCTCCCCCAGCCTAAGACGGGCATCTACAAGCCGCTGGGGAAAGCCCCGGCGATTAGGTCGCACGGTGCCACATGCTCCAATCTGATGATCAAACAAATGACTAAACAGTGGCACGCTCGTGTAATAATTGTCCACATACAAGTGGTACCCCTTTCCGAATAAGGGTGACACCAAGTTCCACACTATCTTGCCAGCGCTCCCTATGTAATCCGGGCAGTTGACCGGCTCAACCTGACTATCTTTTCCCTCATAAACCATAAAGCTCCATACATAGCCTGTTGCCCTGCCACAGCATTTATAGAGCTTGACCCCGTGTCTGGCACGCTTGCTGGGAAGGTACTGCTTGAAAGCCAAGCGGCCAGAAAATTTAATCAGGGACTCATCAACGCAGACAGCTTGATCGGGAATAAACAAGGCTGCAAAACGTTCGTTGAAGTGGTTTATGAGGGGCCGAATTTTTAGAGCCGGTCGTATTCAGGGTCCCCACGTGGGCGACAAAGTTCATTGTCGTTGAAATGCATGAACCGCAAAATCTGCTCGTATCGTTTCCTGGGCATGGAGGCAGAGAACACGGGCATGTGGTCAAATGGGTGCGTGGACCAATAAGCACGCAATGACGGGAATTTATGTGTGCCCATGTTGAGGGAAAGGCCCAGAAAGGTCTTAAATTCGGAAACCGTAATTGGTTTCCAATCTTTGGCAATGGAAGGCAACTGGGGATTAGCGGCGATGAATTGACCAGCATATAAATTACTCTGGTCCACAATAGATCTATAGAGATCTTCCGTGAAAAACAGCGAATAAAAATCGATTGGCATAAAATCAGCTGTTTCCACCTGAATACCGGGTTGGGCAGTGAATGGGGGAAGTACGGGTTCTGCAGAAGTGGTGGGGACCCAATCAGGATAGGCGAATTCTGCAGGAAGGGCACTATGGGCACGACGGGCCTGCCTTTGTCTTCTTGGTGGCAGCGGGACACTACTTGTGCTTGCCACCTCGCCAGCTTGAACTGCACTTATGGGACTCGCCACGTCACCACGTGATACTGCAGTGCTGGATGTACGCCCAGGCTGTACTAGGCCGCTGGTGCTTGCCAATTCACCAGAAGGAATAGCGGCGCTAGTACTACTCTGCTCCATGATACGAGAGCCCTGCGGTTCTTGCTCCTCAACAACCTCAGAAGATCGGGATCGGGTATGCCTGACCTTAGCAGGGACCTCAACTTCGTCGTCAGAGCTATCTGACGTGGGGCCGCTGACGTCACTGTCTTCTACGGGAAGATATTCTGAGCCTGAATCTGACAGATACGTGACCTCCTCTTCACTATCTGTCATGCTCAGAATCTCGTAGGCCTCTTTACTAGTGTACCTTCGACTTGCCATTTTGGGCTCTAAATTTAGGGGTACACTAGTAAGATTCACAGGAAAAAAAGCACCTGACTGTTGTCAGCAAATATATCAAACGCTACAAAAAAAACTGTTAGCGGTCGCAGGGATCAGGACTGTCTCTGCGAACGCTGCAGTTATGTGTTTTGTGTTTGGTAAGTGACAGTGATCGATCGATACTGCACTTGGGTCTGCTGGGCTGGGCTGGGCTGGGCGGAGGGGCTAAAGGCAGGTGCTAGCAGGTATCTGGGCTGATCCCGCTAACACTGCGTTTTTGGGAACCCTAAACCGCTGGGGACGCTAGTATAGATCTGATCAGATACTATGCCACTAAGGGAGGTGTATGCTTTGCGCGTGGGTGTTAGCGTTACTGGCACTAACCTAACGCTGCCTGGGGCGACGCAGACCCTCTCTGGCGCTAAAACCTAATTGATCTCACCCGCCGGGCGATCAGGGGGTTAAATCTTTATTGGGTTATATATAGCGGGTGCCCTGATGCTATAAAAAGCAAACTAACCAACCAGCGTAACCTTTATATGGTGATCACTGGTGAAAGGGTTAACTAGGGGCAATCAGGGGGTTAAAACCTTTATTAGGTTAAATATGGGGGTACCCGACGCTATATAAAAACCTGACGGGTTACCTAAATAACTAAATAACTAACTGGGTAACCAGTGTCACCAGTGACGCTTATACGGTGATCACTGGTGAAAGGGTTAACTCTAGGGGCAATCAGGGGGTTAAAATAATATATGGGGGTACCTGACGCTCTAAAAACCTGCGGCGAAACTAAAAATAAATAACTGGCTATCTAGGGCACCACCGGCACTAAATACAGCGATCGAAAATACGATCACTTAGTGACGCTGGCGTAAGGGGGTGAAAGGGTTACCTGGGGGGCGATCAAGGGGTTAAACCTTTATTAGGGGGGGTTAGGGGGCTACCCCGGACCTAAAGGGGCCTAATCCTAACTGCCCTGCAGCTTTTTACTATCACAGATGACACTAAATGCAGTGATCAGTAAAATAAATGATCACTGCAATCAGTGACACTGTGATTGGGGGCTGGGGGGTGACTGGGGGGGGGTGAAATGTGTGCCTATGTGTACCTATGTGTCAGTGGACTGTTGGTGCACTAACCTGCTTCCTCTCTCCTCGGCGCCGGAATCGAAAAGACCGTCGCGAGGGAGATGACATCACTTCCTCCTGCCTGTGTTTACATCACATGGCGGAGGAAGCATTTTCATTCGCCGGGAGCGATCGCGAGGGGGTGGCCGAAATCGAATGGTCACCCCCTCATCTCTGATCGCTCCCCAACGATAAACGGCCGCTCACTGTATAGGAGGGGGGTCCGATCCGATCGGACCCCCCAACTGTACAAAGGCGATCACGTATGCTCTACGTGATTGTGCCTGTCGGTGCCATTCTGCCGACGTATATATACAGTGAGCGGTCGTTAAGTGGTTAATAAATATACTCCGGAAATACTAGTTGCCTGACTGTCATATTGATCCATTTTTATTTTTTTTCCGAACCACTGACCTGGAACAATTACTCTGTAAATCAGGAGTTTGTGTTAGAAAAATGATTTTGTTTTAAATAGTTTTCTTTCAAATATATATATATATATATATATAATGTGTGTGTGTATATATTAATATGTATGTGTAGTATTATATATAATATAGTATATTATATTATATGTAGTAAAATATTTCAAGTGGTTGTAAAGGTAGAAGTTTCTTTATTATACATCACGGGACACAGAGTTAGGCTATTATTCATTACTTACTGGGTTATTCTCCATCTCTAGGTGAATGGACACTGATAGACCAAAGGTCTTAGACAGGAAGTCCGCCCCTATATTAACCCCTTCTATACAGGAAGTACTTCAGTTTTTTTTTTTTACCAGTGTCTGCAAGGTTGATAAGCACGTTTGTTTGAGCTCTCTAGAGCACCAGGTCTTGAGTCCCAAGAAAGGTTCTTACAATGAATCTAGGGATTGACCGGTTTGGATCCATTTGAAGAAAAGCTTATATGCTTAAATAGATGATACCCGAGCCTCGCAAAGAAGACGCAGGGATCCTGCAAGGTTTTGCCTGTAACGCGATCTTTGGGCGCTGGACCCTGTGTAGTGGAATTTTGGACACTACAGAGCTAAGGCATTCCTGCAGGGTGCTATACAGGTCCAAGGGAGTGGACCCTCAAACATGAAAAGGGTATCTAGTCCTTGAAGGTCCCCAAGTGACGGAACCCACCAGGATGGGTGAAGATTGGGCTCTAAGTTTCTAAGGCTGCGAGGCTGGATGGCACACAAATATTAGTTTTATGTGCGTACACAGTTGCGCACTTCCGCCATGATCGCACACGCTTCCAAGGGACAGCTGTGGGACACAGAGCAGGCTCTGAACCACTTCACTTCAGCAGTTCATTCCTCCTTACCCAGGTCACGCGAGTTCTCCAGGTGTTGGTTAGCAGGCTAAAAGTGCTTAGCAGGATTGTTGCATATGGGCTTGGTGAGCTCTATTAAAGGGCCTCCCTTCTGGGGTAAATACTAAACCCAGATACTCACCTTTTGTGGCTTTCAATGTCTTCAAAAAAGAGGAGCAGAGCTAACACTACAGGGAAGGGCACATCTATGTCAGTAGCTCCTGAGGAGCCTAGTGGAAACCCTAGTGTTGTATCCCCTGAAAGACCGGAGGCTTCCGGGCAATCTGAGCCGCTGCACTTGGCTGGTATTGTGCCTATGGTCAATGCTGCTGCTTCAACCTTGATCACCAGGGATGATCTATCCTCAGCCCTAGCTGGATTAGAGGACAGAATTGCTGGCATGATTGCCTCCATCTCGCAGGGTGGCAAGAAGCGTGACAGATCCTCCTCTCTTGATCTTCCTAACTTGGAGCAGGAATGGGTTGATGATGTGGAAGAGCTAAATGCTAAGGAGTCTGTGGAGGGCCAGGCAGATGAGTCTGCTTCTGAGGAATCTGGGCCAAAAGATGTCCAGTTGGTATCAGCCTCTCAGTCGCAGAGGCTTTTGATCCAGACTCTTACTGAGATGGTTCATTTTGTCTTTAAGTTACCTCCTGCAAAGGTTTCTGAGCCTCTTTGAGGGCCCTGAGGCCTCCTCAGGCTGCACAGGCTTTTTCCTTGCACCCACTGTTGGAACAGATGGTGTATGCTGTTTGGGAACAACCTGACAGGATTTTCATTCCTCCTAAGAGGTTTCCCCTTTTTATATCCCATGGAGGAAAAGTTTGTGAAGAAGTGAAGCATGCCAGCCGTAGATGCGGCAGTCACTTCCTTAAATAAGAACTTAACTTGTCTGGTGGATAATGTACAGGGCTTAAAGGACCCTGTTGACAAACTGGAGTCACTATTAAGGGCTTCCTTTTCTGTGGCCGGTTCAGCTATTCAGCCAGTGGTCGCAGCAATTGAAGTCTGACAGTCTTTAAAGGATCAGGTCAGACGGCCTGACAGGCCTAACCAAGAGGATGATCCTGCTGAAAGCAGAGCAGATATACTTTGAGCGCTGTGTTGATGCCTTAAAGGATTCAATACAGCAGGTTTCTCATTTGGCTCCTTTTGTCTGTACACATGTGCAGACTTTTGTGGCTTAAGAACTGGTCAGCCGAGCTTCATTTGTAAGAAGTTGTTGGCAGGGTTCCCCTTCCACGGGGGAACACTTGTTTGGTGATGATTTGGACAAATCTATCCAAAAGATTTCCAGAGGGAAGAGCTCTCTACTTCCTGTAAAGAGAAGGACTAGGTCCCTAAAACTTCAGGGGCCGCTTCCTCAAGTGTCTCAGCGCCAAGGCAGTTCCGCCGCCAACAGGGTGCTAGAGCCAAGGGGCAAGCCGCAGGGCCAGAAGAAACCCTGGGTCCAAAACTCTTCCAAACCCGGCACCAAGCTCTCCTTTTTTTTTAAAGCGCCGCCTATGGAGATTTTTAGGTACCGTAGTTTGTCGCTATTCCATGAGTGTGCGCAATTTCAAAGCATGACATGTTGGGTGTCTATTTACTCGGTGTAACCTCATCTTTCACATTGTACAAAAAAATTGGGCTAAATTTACTGTTTCGTTTTTGTTTAATTCATGAAAGTATATTTTTTCCTAAAAAATTGCATTTGAAAGACCGCTGCGCAAATACAGTGTGACATAAAATATTGCAACGGTCGCCATTTTATTCTCTAGATTCTCTGCTAAAATATATATATATATATATATATATATATATATAATGTTTGGGTGTTCTAAGTAATTTTCTAGCAAAAAATACAGATTTTAACTTGCAAGCAACAAATGTCAGAAATAGGCTTATGTGTACACACGGTCGGAGTATTCTCCGGCCAAAAGCACATCGGAATTCCGATGGAATTTAATCGGAAAAAAATAGAACATGTTCTGTTTTAAAACTCCAATGGAATTCATCGGAAATTCCTTCGATGGGGCACACACACGGTAGGAATTTCCGATGGAAAAAGTCCGTCTGGCTTTTTCCATCGGAAATTCCTATCGTGTGTACAAGGCATTAGTCATGCTTTCATTAATGTGTTAATGTGCGATTTTTTTTTCAATCAAAGTGTGTGAATTATTTTTTTTTGATGCGTCAGGCTACGTCCTTGATAGGGGTTTTCCTTTTTTCCCTTTTCTTGGAAATTGTTTTACAACCATATATGCCTAATGCTGCATTTCTTTTCTACCTATGTGAATGCTATTTTCAGTTTGGCTTTTTTCAATGTATAATACAATTCATATTTCCATATGTCCCTTGAAACTGCCCATTTTTGTAGCCTTATGTCTTTCTTTTGAGTCAATTAGGTGATTTCTGTATATTGATATTTGTGTTATATACAGTATTTATTACATTATTTATAAATTTCAATTGTCTCATTATTTTCACATTTCACTTAGTCTATGCACATTTTATTTTCTTCAACACTCTGTGCGTCCTCTTCATATGGATGCACCATACATTATATTTAATGCTTGCATAACATTTAATACATATATTTTTCAAAATTATTTTCTTCATTTACAGTAAATTCCCTTCACAAATGAATCACACATAATATATTACGTTTTCACGCATTTTCTTCATTTATATGCATATTTGTATCTTCACATTGCATTGTTGGATTTTTCTTGTGCACTACTGTGTTTCATTTGCTGTTAATTGATCCATGATTAGCCATTTGGTGATTGCTAGACCAGGTGAAGGTTTTGTGATTCTGGCCTCCTGATTGGTCTCTTCCATGGACTTTTTGCTACAAATGAACATGCACATTTGGGGGTACTCCAGTGATGAGTAAGAATGTGTGTGTGTGAAACTTTTTAGCGGCGCTTTACTGTCGTTTTCGCTGCGCTTTTCGGCCGCTAGCGGGGCGCTTTTAACCCCCCGCTAGCGGTGCTTGGCCGGTCCATTTTGCTCAGTGGGGGATCGATCCTCTATGGTGGATCGGATGAAAACGGACCGCCTGTCCGTTTTCATCCGATTCGATCTGCCAGACGGATGAAAAACTGACAGGCGGACCTGAACTGTCCGCATGTGTGAAAGGGGCCTCACTGATTTGCGCTCATGAGACTGCACTTATAGACACTGATAGGCTGCACTGATAAATGCTGATAGTCACTGATGTGTGCTTATGAGGCTGCACTGATAGTCACTGATAGACTGTACTGATGAGCACTAACGAGGAGGCGCTGATGAGGCTACACTGATGGGCACATACTGTATTAAAGTTTTTGTATAATATACTGAGGTACATAGTTTAGTGTATAATATTTTAAACCCAATGAAAACACACAACACCTTACATATGAACAGCAGAAAATATAAACTCTGGTATATAGTACTATCTACAGCTACAAAACTAGAGATGCCAGACAATTTTATGATGGTATTTACCCTTGCCTTCATGATAAAAGCGTATTGATTAGCTTTTATTCCCGAAACCACACGCTGAAAGCCCAAAAAGTGCATACTGCATAACAGCTGCCTGCATCATCTCCATATTTAGCAGGCATCTTCAGATTATCTCTCATTTATATTTGAATACATCAAGTACGTACCAGTAAGTTCTTTCAATTACTTTTATGCTCCATGGAAGACACCTCATAAAAGTCAAATGGTTTGAGCCATCTGCTGAAGTGATGCGATGCTAGTTAATTGAATCAAACCGCACAATTGATTATCTCAGCAGCTTTCATTAAAATGTGTTAGTGAGCAGTCAATATAAATACCAGTCAAGGACTCACCAGTTCAGATATTGACCATACAAGTGATGAATTTAGTTATTTTAATAGTTGCAAATGCCTGTCTCCATGGCTTTAAATGTTGTTAAAATTATTTTGCACCTACCGGTATTTACGTAACTTCCCACTTGTCAGCCATATGTCGTCTTCCAGTACTTTTAGATTTTCTTCGGAAGTCTCGCTGTTTGTTCCATCATTAATGAGCTGTAGATCAGTTGGCTCATTCTGTTGTAATATTCTGAAAAGTTTGTAACCACAGTGGACCATTGTACAGTTTATACAGCTAGTTGCAGCAATAAACTGGAGCAGTTGCGCTAACTATAGTAAATGGTAGACAGAATATAATTAGACTCTTTGTCAGAAGAAGAAAGTTCATGTCTCTATAGCTACCCTGCTAATATACAGAATAAAGAGAGAAACAGAGAAAGGGGCTGTGAAAAGTGCTCAGTATGAGTGCTGCGCTGCTTTATAGTGCCTCCTGTTTTTTTTTTTTTTATTATTTACTTTTGAAAAACACAATGGATGATTTATGTGGCAGAAGAAGCGCCCATGATCTTTTATTATTTTGATCTCTAGAAATACTATATGTTCATTCTAGTTTCTGTCATATATCATCCTCCTTGTTGGGTCTGTCCATGTATATAACAAAAATGCATTATACCAATTTATTTTATTTTGTCATATGTTCTGGAGCTTTTTGGGCTGTGATTTTAGGATGCATTTTCTCCTTTAGACCCCTTTCACACTGGGTCGCTTTGCAGGCGCTATAACGCTAAAAATAGCGCTTGCAAAGTGACCTGAAACAGCCGCTGCTGTCTCTCCAGTGTGAAATCCCTGAGGGCTTTCACACTGGAGCGGTGCGCTAGCAGGACGGTAAAAAAAGTCCTGCTAGCAGCATCTTTGGAGCGGTGAAGGAGCGGTGTGTATACCGCTCCTCCGCTGCTCCTGCCCATTCAAATCAATGGGGCACCGCGGCTATACCGCCGGCAAAGCACCTCTGCAGAGGTGCTTTGCGGTGGTATTAACCCTTTCTCGGCCGCTAGCGGGGGTAACAGCGTCCCACTAGCAGCACTTTACCGCCAGCGCCGCCCCCGCCCCAGGGGCCTTAGACTGGATTCACATCTAAGCCCACATGTGACTCACAGCAGGGGTCCGGTGCATCTCCGTTCATCGTTTCAGCCCGAATTTTTGGCTTAATTCAGACCTGAAACGTACCACGACACACAGGGCTCCTGTGCAAATTGAACCGGCTCCATAGAGAGCCGGTCACAACCTTTTGCTATTGCGCATTTGATGCGGAGAACCCGCATCCAATTCGCTCTAGTGTGAACCCATAAAATGCCATGTTTCTTATTGACTCCTCAGCATGATTTTTTTTTTTTTTTTTACATAAGAGTAACTGTTAACTATTACTCTAACATGCTGATTTGTTTGCTGCTCTACCTCCTTGTCCATCTCTGCCTTCATAGTGAACACAATTACATGTGATACAGGAGAAATGTGTTGGGTAAAGATTGGGAGGGATTGGTTAAAACCCCTGCTCGGTTTTGCCACTCAGGAGTAACCCAGACACTTTGGGGGAGATTTACGAAAACTGTTACCCTCAGACTCTTGTGCAGCTGTGCATGGTATCAGCTTATAACTTCAAGCAATATATCACACAGAACTGTTGGGTAGTGTGTGAGTCAGCGCTCACTGGCAGCTATAAGGTGGGACCATAAGGGATCAATAACAGTAGTAGTAGGGGATATCAAGTCCACAGTACGGATAGATCCACAGGTGGATGGGTATTGCACACACAGTGACCGGCAGCTCCTCAGTAAGAAATAGGAGTTCCCTCAGACAATCTTGTATCATTTGCATAGGCATTTGAGGGGCATTAAAAACGCCTGCTTTTAATGCCAGTGTGAACTTGAAGTTGCTGTATAAATATTTTGTTTGTATTTAAACCTTTTTTAGGCTGGGTTCACACTATCACCGCATGCGGCTCACAGCAGGGGCCCGGTACGTCCCCGTTCACCGTTTCAGCCCACATTTTGGGCAGAATTCGGACCTGAAATGGACCAAAAGAGTTGCACCGGGCTCCTGTGCAAATTCGCACCGGAGATATGCGAACCGGCTCCATAGAGAGCCGTCAAAATCTCCTGCTATTGCAAATTTCCGTATCCAATTCGCAATAGTGTGAACCCAGCCTTAATCCTTAGTTTACCTTAATCGGTCCTAATTAGCTCCTTTTTTCCTTCTTCCCCAAATTTTTTTCCTGATGATTTTTTGGGGGTTTATTAAAGTTTTTTTTTAACCATTTGCCGACCGCCGCCTGTACTTTTACGTCAGCAGAATGGCACGGATGTGCAAGTAACGTATATTTCCGTCACTTTGAATTTTGCTTACTGTTATTACTGTCGTGTCACAGTAATCCCAGCCCCCACACAGTTAGAATCACTCCCTAGGACACACTTAAAGCGGAGCTCCACCCTAAAGTGGAACTTCCGCTCATTGGATTCCTCCCCCCCTCTGGTGCCACAATTGGCACCTTTCAGGGGGGAGGGGGGTACAGATACCTGTCTAAGACAGGTGTTTGCAACCACCTCCGGGCCTACACTGCGGGAAACTGCGGGTAGTTTGTCACTTAACGTCCCCCCCGTCGTGTTCTGGGAAACACTCGGCTCCCAGAACACAGCGGGGACCAGTGAGGACGGCGCAGCGCGACTCGCGCATGCACACTAGGGAACCGGGCAGTGAAGCTGCAACGCTTCACTTCCTGATTTTCTCATCGATGATGGAGGCGGGGGTAGCCGAGAGACGAGCGTTTGCTCGTCTTCTGCTGCCGACGTCGCTGGACTCCAGGACAGGTAAGTGTCCATTTATTAAAAGTCAGCTGCTGCAGTATTTGTAGCTGCTGGCTTTTAATATTTTTTTTACAGCGGAGCTCCGCTTTAACCCCTTCCTAACCCCCTAGTGGTTAACCCCTTCCCTGCCAGTCACATTTATACAGTAATCAGTGCATTTTTATAGCTCTGATCGCTGTATAAATGTGAATGGTCCCAAAATAGCGTCAAAAGTGCCCGATGTGTCCACCATAATGTCGCAGTCACGATAAAAATCGCTGATCACCGCCATTACTAGTAAAAAAAAAACAATATTAATGAAAATGGCATAAAACTATCCCCTATTTTGTAGACGCTATAACTTTTGCGCAAACCAATCAATAAACGCTTATTGCGATTTTTTTTTGTTTTTTTTTTACAAAAAATATGTAGAAGAATACGTATCGGCCTAAATTGAGGAAAATATATATTTTTTTATATACTTGTAGCGGCCTCACCCCTCTCTCCCTTTCTCATGCTCGGCTTGTCTTTCTTCGTCTAGGGGTCTCAGTGCTGGGGAGAGGGATGAGATGCACCACGGCCCATGTCCTCCATAGCTGAGAGGTGATGGCCAGAAGATTGGGTTTTGTGTAGGTGTCCTAGAGTCAAGTCCAGTACTTCGTCCCTGACTCCTTTGCTCCTAGTAACCAGAGTTCCACACAGTGAATAGGTCCAACTCGATTTTATTCTTCTTGGCAAACAAACATACAGTTTCTTCTACTGAGTAGTAATGAGGAATAGATCGAGGCACAATCCTTTCGCTTCTCCTGCTAACCACTGTGGTATCACCAGTGGTAAGTAGTCACAGTCACTGACTATGTGAGGTAAAACATGAATTACCTTCGCTCGCACTGCCCCTGTCAGGGGAAGGAAATCCGTCCAAGGGAGAAACCGGAGGCCTCTCTGTCACCAGCAATGCTGCGCCGGACTCTTCAGAGAAGTTCCGCACACCAGATCTCACGAACTCAGACACGTGCACCCAAGAAGTTAGGGCCCCCTCGGATTCCTCCACCCTCGCGGAACTCAGTCGAAGGTACTGAGCCCCAGGCATCCGCCATGGTACCTCACCCCAGGCTAAAGGTGCCTGAGATGGACTCCATCTCCGCTCCAGCTAGGTCAAGGGCACCTAGGCCTGGAACACTGGAACGCCAGCACCCAAGCTGAAGGTGCCTGGGTGCGGCCGAGTCCTCCGACTCCCACTTCGGACTCTGAACCCCGTGGTAAGGGCGTCCGCCCCTTTTATTCCCTCTCCCTTTGCATCACAGCGGATTCCCCGCCCTGCTGTACCAGCTCCAGGGGAGGACAAAAAGGTACAGTCTTGTGGTGTGAGTTCAGCTTCGGCCCAGGGCAACAGCGCCACCCGTGAACCGCAAGGAACCTCACACCACCAAAGGCCTCCAAGAACCAGAAAAAGGTCTCGGATCCCCAAGCAATTTGTGCATCTGGGTTACACTACCACCCAGATGCCTCCCTTAAATTCAAACACCCGCTACATATTCTTTTGGGGATATTTATTATAGCAAAAAGTAAAAAATATTGCTTTTTTTTCAAAATTGTCGCTATTTTTTTGTTTATAGCGCAAAAAATTAAAACCGCAGAGGTGATTAAATACCACCGAATGAAAGCTCTATTTGTGGGGAAAAAAGGACGTAAATTTTGTTTGGGAGCCACGTCGCACGACCGCGCAATTGTCAGTTAAAGCAACGCAGTGCCAAATCGCAAAAAGTGACCCGGTCATTTGGCAGCCAAATCCTCCAGGGCTGAAGTGGTTAATCAATAATATTTATCTATTTTTTTTCTTATTTATAATTTTTTTTTTTTTAAAGTGTCACATTAATAAAAAAAAAAAAAAAAATATATATATATATATATATATATATATATATATATATATATATATATATATATATATATATATACACTTTATTTCATTTCTAAATAACTTGGTACCAGAATCATAATTTTAGCTTAAGTTTACACAGAATAAATTATAGAATAAAATGTATACTTTATCTACTGTGTCACCATTTTTTTGTTACGTTTTTGTGTATAGATTGCATGAAAAGTAAAATCATTATATCCAAAACAAAACCTTGTTTGTCCCAAAAACAACATATGTTCTATTTTGTTAAGTAATGGCAAATTTGTTGCACAATAAACAGGCTCATAGCATAAATGTAAACATTCTCTATTCCATGGGGGATATATAGGTGTGAGAGCTTAAAGTGGTTGTAAACCCTTACAACACACTTTTTGCTACAGGTAAGCCTATAATAAGGCTTACCTGTAGGCTACCCTGGATATCTCATAAACCTCAATGGTTTAGGACATGGGTGCTCAACCTGTGGCCCTTCAGCTGTTACCAAACTACAATCCCCTCTGCCTTTGGGAGTCATGCTTGTAACTATCAGCTTTTCAATGCCTCATGGGACTTGTTGTTCTGCAACAGCTGGAGGGTCACAGGTTGAGCACCCATGGTTTAGGAGATATCCCCTGTATTTGCATGTGCCAATGTAATCTGCACATGCGCACTGAAGCAACTGAAGCAATGGCACGTATGTAGTGAGTGTGCCGTTACCGGCGGGTCCCGCACATGGGAGTGACATCATCGCGGCTCCGGCCAATCACAGCGATACCCGGACGTAACTCCGGGACGACATGTCGCCGGCTGGTGCGGTGTCGGGCACCGCAGCTGGGGCTTCGATCTCACTTGAGTATCACATAATGAGCTAGTATGCTATTTCTGCCTAGTTCTGCCAGTTTTGAGTGCACCAAGCCATTTAGCCAAGCTATAACCTGTATATTCGTGTGGAAGATAGGTGATGCAGCATATCCTAAGGATGCTCCATAGGGAGCAGACAGGTGACTGTAGCAGCTTGGTTAAAAAGACAGGGTTGACTTACCACGGCCATGCTGGGGGTAAGGTAGATCTTCTTGTAGAATACAAAAAAAGGTGCCTTAAAGGTGTCAATGTTGCCTTAAATGTGAAATTAAATGTGAAATGTCCACTCAGTTATGAAAGAGTAACCAATCCGCACATACTTCAAAAAAAGCAAAAATATATAAAGTTTAAAGATGCCATGAAATGTAGTAGAAAATGCTCTTATCCTCCAGCATTTCCCTTTATTGACATTTCCTGTTTTTCTTAGTGCAAGAAGGAAACCGTGTGCATTCTAAACTAATATTTCAGAACAAGCCTGTTTAAAGTCACTAAATGAAGTTGGTACAGCGATTACAGCCAAAAAGCATTTTGAGGCATAAATGCACCAAAGTCAACCTTAAGTACCGTAATAAACCAGATATATAATCAAAATTATTTCATGACAAGAGCTTTTTTGTGTGGGAAAGTTATAAAGCCACTTAAAGCATAAAGTTTTATATCAAGAGCCTAAATTAGGTTTCACTAAGAGATATTGCTTCTTTAAAAAGAAATGTTCGCTAAGACGCCCAAGTTACTTTGGCGAAATGTAGATTTATAGGACTAAAACACTTATTCTCAATAATTCTTAATTAGGTCTGACAGCTTTAGTGTTAAGACTAAAGGAAATGGCAGAGAAGACAGGCTGAAAACAAGGCCAATTCCTTGTAGTCCCATAGCTAGTCTTTATTTACAGGTTTTGCTATATATCTTGGGGATAGGGAAGCAGTAGCTGTGTTTTAATTATACATGATGTGCAGCACAGCTCATCATAACTAATAAATACAGATACTATGTGTATTGGCACTGTCGTTGCTTTGCAAAGTTAATTATGCCTGAGCCATAAAATGCCAACTAACCTAACACAATACTTATATGATTGACATTCATCAGCTAGCATTTCTTGCAAACATAAATCTTTACCTTTACTGAATGTCATTATACAGTGTTATAGTGTAGATTTGTTTTTTTTATCTAAATAAGTGAAAAATAAATTGCTTTGTGCTTTACTTCTATAACACATGATTAAAAATGGGGAAGGGGGAATGGACGAAGGTGGGACTTGAAATGGAGCACATAGCAGTACAATATTGAAATAGAAAGTCGAGTGACTAGTAGAATCATGTATTTTATTAGAAAAGGCACTCATATAACATATTATGGGCATACGGCCTCTTGATAATTTTGGATACATATGAAGCATAAATTACATACAGATACACAGTCAATAATGGAAAAATATTCTCAGTAAAAAACACTTGGTAACTCATGTCAATGTATATATAACCAATGTGTAGCAAGCACCTGATTGGTCTAAAAAAGTTTTTTGCATATAAAAGAGGGTGGGGGAGAGAGAAATGAAATAAATACCACAATAATACATGTAGCATAAATTAGACACATTGGTAAATTATAAAAATTGGTCCATGGTGTACAATGATGGTAACAATTTGGTGGCTCTACGCGTTTCGCGGTCTAATAACTGCTCATCAGGAGCAGAAAACCATGAAGTAATCTAAAAAGAGGAGGATATACACTTAAATAAGTAATTGCCAATGATTATAAGGGGGTATGGGGGAGAGAGAAGAGGTATTTTGTATTAAAATTAAACCATGTATATGGGGAATACTTGCGTCCAACTTACATCAGCAGCTGCGCAAATGCAGCATGCAATCCAGAATCGCCAGCACACAGTAGGGGCCCCACCTACAGGCGCAGAGGTGGCTTGGTAGGGCAGCAACATCCAAAACAAGCAGGTGAAAGGCTAGTGGGTGTGAGTAAATACCCTGACAGGGGTGTGATGTGATGGTCCCTGAGTGGGGACCTGTTGGAAAGACAATAAAAATAGGTATGAATGATAGTGTTGTGAGTGTATGAAAAGGTGAAAAAAGAGTGAAAAAGGATTGGGAAAAAAACCCAGAGGTAAAGATAGAAGTAAGGTAAGATGAGTGAGGGGGATGGAAAGAAAGGGAAAAGAAAAAGGGGAAGGAGTGAGAAAAGATGTGAGGAAAGGTGATAAAAAAATACAAATAAAAAACAAATAGGGGTGAAAAGAAAATGCTCAAGAAAGACATGAAAGCGGGAAAATGAAGGATAATATGTACCTATTGACAATCATAAACCGAATTCCATGGACTGGGAAGTATCCTGGTGGAAGATTTGACGTGAGATGTGTGTGAAGCCTGCCAAGTACTGCCTGTTATAGGTGTGCCGCTCAAACCAACCCCCTCACGTCATGCAGGCAATCACTGATGAGGGAGAGGAAACCGCTTTCACCTGGACGGCAAAACCGTCCGGCGATTAGCGCATCTCCAACTACCTCATGCGAATGCCGGCAAGGGGACACCGCCAATGGGGGCGTACCTAAAAGACGTGGAGCATCCAGCGTGGTATGGGTTGGCGTAACAGACGCAGGATCAGTGCGTCCACTCCTCCCCCGTCACAGGGGGGGGGAGGAGGGTGGAGCCTGTCCTACGCATCTAAACCAACGGAGGGGAGGCATCAATGATACCCGGGATGGAGGCATTACCCCTTTTGGTTCTAGCCTCATTTAAACTCTTTTCTTTATTCTATAGCACGTTATAATGCTTTAATGACTATCGTTTATATTTTTTCTTCATCCTAGTATATATTTAAAACCTTGTATTTGCCGTCATTTTTAATCTTATATATAAGTAGCAAAGTATGTGTTGACATTTTTTTTTTATGCCAAGTTGTTAAGATTTGTTTAGTAGTTGTGTGCACAAATAGTTTTCTAGGTATTCTCATTAATTGTCCTGTATGCAATGACATGGCTCCTAAATAACCATCATGTCTTTACACATTCGCAGTAATGGGGTATCAGAGAACACACATGTGGTTTAAGTGTTAAACTAAGACAGGACACAGAAACAGAGTAATTAATACAGAGGCACATGTCTGCATTGGTCCTCATTATTTAACTAATAGGGACACACTTTAACCACTTGCTTACTGGCCACATATACCCCCTTCCTGCCCAGACAAAATTTCAGCTTTCGGCACTGCGTCACTTTAACTGATAATTGCGCGGTCGTGCGACGTGGCTCCCAAACAAAATTGACATCCTTTTTTTCCCACAAATGGAGCTTTCTTTTGGTGGTATTTGATCACCTCTGCGGTTTTTATTTTTTGCACTATAAGCAAAAAAAGAGCGACAATTTTGAAAAAAACACAATATTTTTTACTTTTTGCTACAATAAAATAAATACCCCAATTTTTTTTAAAAAAAACATTTTTTTTCTTAGTTTCTTAGCCGGAGGCCTCCCGGATTTCTAGAGCCAACTTGTGGCCATCATTTGTCTATGGCCCGGGCTCCCAACAAGTTAATGTAGAGAAATAAAATGCCCTCACACAAGCAAATTCATATTTTCTCCTGACATGCAAAGAAGTTAGTTGGGTGGGTATGTTGCACTGAATATCCACCCATGCCATCTTTTAATAGCTAGAAATTAAATATACATATGTGGTAAGTGGGGGGGGGGGCATTTGTATTCAGCCTCCTGAGTCAATACTTTGTAGAACCACCTTTTGCTGCCATTACAGCTTCAAGTCTTTTTGGGGATGTCTCTACCAGCTTTGCACATCTAGAGAGTGATATTTCTGCCCATTTTTCTTTGCACAATAGTTCTAGCTCTTTTAGATTGGATGGAGAGAGTCTGTGAACAGCATTTTTTTAAGTCTTGCCACAGATTCTCAATTGGATTTACGTCTGGACTTTGACTGGGCCATTCTAACACATGAGTATGCTGTGATCTAAACCATTCCATTGTAGCTCTGGCTGTATGTTTAGGGTCGTTGTCTTCCTGGAAGGTGAACCTCTGCCGCAGTCTCAAGTCTTTTGCAGACTCTAAAGGCCCGTACACACGGTCAGATTTTTTGCCAACAAACTTAAAAATGAGCACGTTTTCCAAAAAATCCTACCGTGTGTACGCTCCATCTGACAAACTTTGTCGGTTTTCATCGAACAAAAGTTCGCTCTGCAAACGGACAAACTTTTCGGCAACAAAAGTCAGATGGTGCAAAGTCCGACCGTGTGTACAGAAATCCATCGGACTTTTGTCCGAAGTACAAATACGCATGCCCAGAACCAATGTTAAAATCCACCAACAATAGCAGAAGTTGACCAAAGGGTGGCGGTAAAGAGCAGAAAAAACACGTGATGTTGGGAAAGTTTTGGGAAAGTTTGCAGAAAAGTCAGAGCGTGTGTATGCTATGGGTGTGCTCGGCCAACGGCCAACTCCCTTCGGACAAAAATCCACAGAAAAGTTTGTTTGAAGTCCGACTGTGTGTACGAGGCTTTACAGGTGTATTCAGGGTGATGTGCAGTGATAGTTTTCCACCACGCATAGCGTTTTGCTTTAGGCCAGAAAGTTCAATTTTGGTCTCATCTGACCAGAGCACCTTCTTCCACATGTATGCTGTGTCCCTCCCCACACAAAAGTGTCTGATGTGTCTGCCATAATGTCGCAGTCACGATAAAAATCACTGATCGCCGCCATTACTAGAAAAAAATTAATTATTAATAAAAATGCAATAAAACTATCCCCTATTTGGTAGACGCTATAAATTTTGCACAAACCAATCAATAAACGCTTATTGCGATTTTTTTTTTTTTTTTTTACCAAAAATATGTAGAAGAATACATATCGGCCTAAAATTTATATATTTTTTGGAGATATTTATTATAGCAAAAAAGTAAAAAATATTGAATTTTTTTCAAAATTGTCGCTCTATTTTTATAGCGCAAAAAATATAAACTGCAGAGGTGATCAAATGCCACCAAAAGACAGCTCTATTTGTGGTAAAAAAAGGACGCCAATTTTGTTTGGGTGCCACGTCGCACGACCGCGCAATTGTCAGTTAAAGCGACGCAGTGCCGAATCGCAAAAAGTGGCCAGGTCTTTAAGCTGCATAATGGTCCGGGTCTTAAAGGGGTTGTAAAGGTTTGTTTTTTATTTTCTAAATAGGTTCCTTTAAGCTAGTGCATTGTTGGTTCACTTACCTTTTCCTTAGATTTCCCTTCTAAATATTTTTTTTCTTTGTCTGAATTTCTCACTTCCTGTTCCTCCTCAGTAAGCTGTTCAGTAAGCTGTTCTGGCTGACTCCACACCACTCGGATGATGGTGTGAAGTTTAGTGAGGAGAAACAGGAAGTGAGAAATTCAGACAAAGAAAAAAAACATTTAGAAGGTAAATCAAAGGAAAAGGTAAGTGAACCAACAATGCACTAGCTTAAAGGAACCTATTTAGAAAATAAAAACTGAACCTTTACAACCTCTTTAAGTGGTTAAAATGCTAGCCTGACTATCATGCGAACTAAATACTCAGGATCCAAAATCTCACAAGAAGATCCTCCCAGTACAATGCCGGAGTGTGTTCTCACATACTCTATGTTCCAGGGGTCCGAATGGTAGAACAATGATGTTACCCTTTCCTGTGTGTAAGTCAGCCATGAATATATTTATGTTTGCAGTGGTGCTTTTTTTTTTTTTTTTTTTATATGAGGGAGTGGGCCATGTTTTTATTATATGCATTGCAAGGTCCACTTTACATCAGTAGCTTAGATGCCACCAGTTGGAATAAAAAAATAAAAAAAAACATTTTTTGGATTAATGTTTGTTTTTCACTTATAGATCATACTTGCCTAGAACCTTTCTTTTTTAATATCTTTTCTGTGTGAGCTGCCCAGCACCACTCAATTTCTGCCCAAAGTCTTCATAATTTGTTAACAACTTCCATCTAAATGTATTACAAAGGCTATTCACAGTCTGTCAGGCTTCAGGGGCCTGTATATTGAATAAATGCAGCAATGCAGTGCCAGGAAGTCTGCACAGTAAAAAGTTTAGAGGTTGTAGGTAAGATTTATCTATACCAGTGTTTCTCAAGGCACCCCAACAGGTCATGTTTTCAGGCTTGCTATTATTTTGCACAGGTGATTTTTATCAGTTTCACTGCCTTAGTAATTACCACAGTCGTTTCATCTGAGGGAAATCCTGAAAACGTGACCGGTTGGGGCGCCCTGAGGACTGGAGTATAGAAACACTGATCTATACTGAAAGCCCTGGCAGACAGGAGGAGGAGGAACCAAAGAGTGCAATTATCCTTAAAAAAATAAAATAAAAATGACAAGAATGCAGTTTTTAATTGTTCACATAGTAAAGAATATATTTTCTTCCTAGTACAGCAATGGTGGTCGAAAAGCATTTCAAATCTTACCCTGAATTGTATTAGCCCAGGTTCACACTGGGCTGCTGGAGTGAAGCCGTGCGAGTTCAGCTGAACTCGCACGATTTCACTCCTGCTGGCAGTCCCGATTTCAGCCGCGATTACAAAGACATCTGACACAGATGTCAATGTAAATCGCGGCCGAAATTGCAAAAAGTAGTACAGAAACTACTTTTTGAAATCGGTGCAGTGCCGCAGATGCGGCATCGCACCGATTAGGACGGTGCAATTGCTTGCAATTTGCGGCAAATATCGCCGATTTGACATGTCAAATCGCACCAGTGTGAACCAGGGCTTATAAAGAAAGAAAACCGGATAGAAGATGTCCTTGCCCTATTTTTATTTTTATTACTAAAGTACTTAAAAAGGATTTACCTTTGTCCTGCCAGTTTTATATACACACACACACAACACAAACCATTGCTAAGTTAAGCAAATATACTTAGTGAAAACTAGAATCGTGTGAATAATCTATTTTTTGTTTAATGTGTTTTAAAAATGAAAACCCTGCGATGAAAGCAGTTAGAAACATATTTGTTTAATTCTTTCTCATTTCCAGTATTCCATCTATTACAATGCTGGCAAAAAATAATTGCTAGTTAAGTCTTCAGTTGCCATTCTTCAAAAGCTTTACAATCAGATGTTTAATTTCCTTCCTGGTGAAAATTGGTATTTCAAATGATTAGAAGCTGATTAGCAAGAGCATTAATTTAATTAAGTGAACATTTATCTTTCACTACAAGAAACAATAAATATTTATCTCGCAAGTTGAAGCTATTCTTTGCTGAAGTGTTTTTGTCGTAGAAGTGCAAATTGTTTAATTCAAAATCTATGCATGTCACAGCCATTCAATTTGACAAATAAAAATGCTGAAAATGAATTGTAACTTGTTCACAACTGTTAGAACAGCTTGTTATGTGCAGAGACATCTGTCCAGTGACTGTAGCATAGTAACTTGCTGCTATTTCTCATGTTGAAAATGGTTTCCTGGAAGATCAAAAGACAAAGTAAGATAGATGTCCACTTAAAAAAACATTATAACTTCCCCCTGCCCTTTTTATTAAGGCAGACCTTCATCCTTCCATCTATTAAATCTTCTGCCCTTGTTGTTTTAAATTTGGATAGTCGATTTTCTGCTAGTAAATACCTTACAGCCCACCTCCTGTTTCTTGTCTGGTAAAAAGAGAGTTTGCCAGGAAGGAAGGTGGGATGAGACATAAGAGGGCCAATGGGAGCTGCAGAGCTGCTGGTGTGTCTGTGTAAATCCAGGAAGTGAACAGGCAGCAGCTTCAGCTGCTCACAGTTAAAATGGATGCAGCCAGACTCGGTGGAGGGAGATTTCTGCAGCATATTTGGCAAGTATAGAATCATAGTGTATATATAAAATAATATGCAAAGTGGTTGAAGGGAAGCTTCAGAATGACAAAGATGTTTTTATTACAAACTATGTGAGCAGACTGCAGTTCCTCTTTAAACCACTTCAGCCCCGGACCATTTTGCTGGTCAAAGACCAGGCCACTTTTTGCGATTCGGCACTGCGTCGCTTTAACTGACAATTGCGCGGTAGTGCGACGTGGCTCCCAAACAAAATTGACATCCATTTTTCCCACAAATAGAGCTTTCTTTTGATGGTATTTGATCACCTCTGCGGTTTTTATTTTTTTGCGCTATAAACAAAAATAGAGCGACAATTTTGAAAAAAATGCAATATTTTTTACTTTTTGCTATAATAAATATCCCCCCCAAAAAATATATAAAAAACATTTTTTTCCCACAGTTTAGGCCGATACGTGTTCTTCTACATATTTTTGGTAAAAAAAATCACAATAAGCGTTTATTGATTGGTTTGCGCAAAAGTTATAGCTTCTACAAAATAGGGGACTGGTTTATGGCATTTTTATTAATAATTATTTTTTTACTAGTTATGGTGGCGATCAGCGATTTTTATCATGACTGCGACATTATGGCAGACAGATCGGACACTTTTGACACATTTTTGGGACCATTGTCATTTTTACAGCGATCAGTGCTTTAAAAATGCACTGATTACTGTGAAAATTACACTGGCAGTGAAGGGGTTAACCAGTATTTGGCGCTATAGGGGTTAAGTGTGACCTGGTGAGTGCTTCTAACTGTAGGGGGGATGGGCTGTGTGTGACTAGACTAGATCTCTGCTTCGACTACACGGAGCGGAGATCAGTGTCATTGTCACTAGGCAGAGCGAGGAGATGCTTGTTTACACTAACATCTCCCCGCTCTATCTCTCCGTGAGACAATCGAGTCCGCGGGACCCACGGTTGGGTTCACAGAGAAAGTAGCAGGGTCACGAGCGTGCCACCGGCGGCGCGCGCGCAACCACATGGCGGCATCTTAAAGGGGACGTACAGGTACGTGCTTATGCCTGTCCATGCCGCTCTGCCGATGTAAATGTACAGGCGGCGGTCCTTAAGTGGTTAAAGACAGAAATACACTTATGCCTCGTACACACGACCGGTTTTCCCTGCAGGAAAACTGCCATGAGAGCTTTTGGCCCAGAATCCCGGCCGTGTGTATGCTCCTTTGCAGTTTTCCCGACAGGAAATCCGCCGAGAATCCCGGCGGGAAAAAAGAGAACATGTTCTTTTTTCCCGCCGGTTTGTAAGCCGGCAGTTTTCCTATGGGGAAAACCTGCGGTGGAGCATACACACGGCAGGGTTTCTCGACCAAAGCTCTCATGGCAGTTTTCCTGTCCGGAAACTTGGCCGTGTGTAGAGGGAAAAAGCTACCGAGCAGATTCTCGGTTTTCCCCTCGGTTTTCGCGGCAGACTTTTTACCGCCGGGAAAACCGATCGTGTGTACAAGGAATTACTGCCGTTGGCCATTCTATGCTGATATCAAGTGCACCGCAGGCATGGGAATGGACATATCCTTACATTTAAGCCTTTTCTATTCCTAATCAGAAGGGCAACTATGTGTCCTAAAGGGCTTTATTTTTGAAACGCCCTCCATTTAACCACTTGCCGACCAGCCGCCGTCGTTATACGGCGGCAGGTCGGCACGATTCTGCAAACCGCAGTAGGTGTACGTTGGTCCCTTTAAGCGGGATAGCAGGTGCGCGTGTCCGCTGCATCACGGGAGTGCCGATGCTCGTGACCGGCGGTCACAATGACCGCCGGCCGCGAACGATCACGGGCACGAGAGGCAGAACAGGGAAGTGTGTGTAAACACACACATTCCTGTTCTGTGAGCTGAGGAAAGACAGATCGTAAGTTCCTAATAGCTAGGAACCACGATCTGTCATTTCCTCTGGGTCAATCCCCTCCCCCAACAGTTACAAACACGCTAGGGAACACAACCCCTTGATCGCCCCCTAGTGTTAACCCCTTTTCTGCCAGTGACATTTTTACAGTAATCGGTGCATTTTTATAGCACTGATCGCTGTATAAATGCCAATGGTCCCAAAAATGTGTCAAAAGTGTCCGATGTGTCCGCCATATTGTCACAGTCCCGTTAAAAATCGCAGATCGCCGCCATTACTAGTAAAAAAAAATATAATAAAAATGCTATAAATCTATCCCCTATTTTGTAGACGCTATAACTTTTGAGCAAACCAATCACTATACGCTTATTGCGATTTTTTAGCACCAAAAATATGTAGATGAATACATATCAGCCTAAACTGAGAAAAAAATAGCTGTTTTTTAAAAATATATGGGGATATTTATTATAGAAAAAAGTACAAAATATTGTGTTTTTTTTCAAAATTGTCGCTCTATTTGCTTATAGCGCAAAAAATGTAAATCGCAGAGATGATCAAATACCACCAAAAGAAAGCTCTATTTGTGGGAAAAAAAGGACATCAATTTTGTTTGGGTACAGCGGCGCACGACTGCGCAATTGTCAGTTAAAGTGACACAGTGCCGAATCGCAAAAAATGGCCTGGTCATTGGGGCTGAAGTGGTTAAACTCATTTTTATATTCTTGGTCAATCCAGAGAGGTAATGGTGTTTTGATAGCACCATTGCATTAGATTGGTTGTATGAAGGCTGTACTCTATATGCAAAGGATTGACATGGGAAAGGTGGCTGCATCCTTTTTTGTGAAAAGATTAATACATTTGCTCCACTGTTAGCAGGTCACCTCCCTAAAGTAGCATGAAGCCAAATCTTCTAGTCGGGTTCATTGGTGTACATCTGGATTGGACTTTTTAGACCCGTTACAGGATAGAAATTGGCATAAACAGCAGTTGTTCTTTACATTATATTGAAAAGATTATGTTGTGCACTTTAGTGGGAACCTGATTATTTTTATGAATGGTTTTTCTTTTTAATCCAGGTGTGGAGAGACTTTACAAAGAATGGTGTGAGTTTGTATGTTTTTCAATACACAAGAAAGGGTGTGAGTCCATGTAGCCCAACTCCATCTTGGACAAACATTTTAAATGTAAAGTCCCCCTGAAGCTGCTAATATAAAAAAGAGTAGCTTGGGTTGCTATTTTTTTTTACCTGATTTTCAGTGCTGTCCTATGACCAGTTCAACTATCCAGCACTGATCCTTTTTCAGGTTTCATGATGCCCAGCCTCATTCACCTCACTTGCTGTGAGCCCAGGGCAACACTACATGGTGCGGGCCCCAGCCAAGACATTAGGGGTGCAACGGATCAAAAAACTCGAGGATCCGATCGATCCTCGGATCAGAGCCACGGATCGGATCATTTTCGGATTGGCAAAAAATAATAATAATGTTACACCCACCCGAATTTTCGATTTCACAGTTATTTTCAACACAAAACTGAGCTTTATAAGCTTAAATACAGTATTTGTAAATCCAACGGACTTTTTACATGTTAAATTTTAAAAGCAGCAGCAAACCTGCTGACCTTACATGGCTGCTAATGTGACAGAACATCTCCTGATTTTCACATTTAACTAAATGTTAAATGTGAAAATCAGAGGTGTTCCGTAACATTAGCAATCATGTAAGGTTTGCTGCTGCTTTTAAAATTTAAAATGTAAACAGTCCGATGGATTTCCAAATAATGTATTAAAGCTGATAAGCTCCGTTTTGTGTTGAAATCCTAAAACTCTGTTGGGTGTAACAAGATGTCCGCTTGGCCCCCCCTCTATCATTACTGTGCAGGAGTGTGGGATGGAGCAAGATGGCGGTGAAACGTCACTACAGCGGCCGCCGCCGGGTGTACCAAGATGGCCGTCGCTCCGGAGCTAGGCCTAAACCGCGGTCTTTCCTACGGCCGAGGCTCCGGAGCGCTCCACGGATCGCGTGATGATCCGATCCGAACATGGTGACCCGTTCGGATCACCACCGATCCGTTGCACCACTACAAGACATCTACAGAATAGGTAGCCTTTTTGTAAAGGCTGCAGTGTTTATTCCAAGGCATGTGTGGAGGAGGGAAGGGATTAGTGTCAAAGGGTGGCAGAAATTGCCAGCCTGGAGTTGTGATTTATTTTGAGTTAAATGTTGCATTCCTGCTTATAACATATTGCTGCTGTTATTGCAGTCCACTCGGCATAATCCCTAATAAAACTACAAGTGTCATTTATGAACCAACAATATAGATTTATTGTTGGTATCTCCAACATAACATCATGATCAGTAGAGTCTTTTTGCTACTAAGCTCTTAGTATCGTAGCTAGAAGAGTTGGTGCATTAGTTAAATTATCCACTCACTCACAAATAACAAAATGTAATCACTGGGGGAAGATATATTACAGAGGAGGTATAGCTTTAAAACTGTGTACTAATGTGATCTACGAAAAACATTTAGAGACTTTCAAGGTACCAAAGAAAAGTCATACAATGTCATTCAAATTTAATAAAAAAACAGTTGTAACATTGTGCAAAATTAAGCACAATAAACAAGACTCACATGTAGCAAAACATCCTAAAATTCCACTACCATGCACATGTTGCCTGTCCAATATTCTAAATGATGAGAACACCATCTTCTAAAATTACATTGTCTACCGTATAATTGCAACAATATCAAAGAAAGAGATGTTTTACTGAATATTTCCAACTTTCTCAGGAGTTAATGGAAGGTAAACAATCTAAAGTGCATAATAAATGTAAACAAAAAGGGAGTTCAACACATATTGGGGAAATTCTACAAGTATAAAACTTTTAATTCATTCATCTCCATGATAAATGTATATAATTGAATAAGTGTAATATATATGTTCTAAATGTCATATTATCCATTGTTCTTTATACCTAGGAAAAAAATATCATAAAAAAATTTGATTTGAATGATTAGGTAGTAAAAAATAAAAAAAGTAAAGGACTTTTAATGCATTGAAATATCCCAAATCAAAACAGATACAGTACATTTGTTCATATGTTTGGGCATTTTTTAATAGATTAAATTATTTTAAAATATTTTTCTACAATAAAATATCTTGTAAATCTGTTTTGCAGTAATTCGTTATAAAGAGAAGCTGGAACTATTTTCCTGCTTGAAACAATATAAAACCAATGAATTCTCCATGAATATAATGAAAATACAGCAGAACATCTAATGTTTAATAACTTAAAACCCCAATTCCAAAAAAAGTTTGGACGCTGTGTAAAATCTACATAAATACAGTGCAATTATTTACAAAACTCATAAACCCATATTTTATTCACAATAGAAAGTAAGAAAAATATGCACAAATACGTATGCAATATGCAGCTTTTGGCACATTTTATGTGCCACATATTATGTGCCACATATTCTTGCCAGCAGTTCTGGTGTTCAGAGGTGCTTTTTCAGATGCCCCGTATGCATTAGGCCTATTAAAGTATTGTCCCTTGATCTGCACATATGGCAGTTCAAGCAGATCTGTAATTGTAAAAAAGTAATAAAAATCATTAGTCAACTGTTTCTTCCTTTTTCTTTCTTTTTTTTTTTTTACACTTTTTATATGTGAATGTTTTATTTTTTTGTCTATTTTGTTTGCTTTTTCGGCATTACAGTGTAAAAATTCTCAAAGTTTAAGGAGCCTATTAATTCATTGGTAAGAACATGCTTTAATGTGCTACAGGTCAGCTGTAGAAATTCAGAAGAGTTGACAATATTAGAATATTTTGTATTCTTTTTATATTCTTTTGAACATACATGTACATGTCATTGCACATAGTGGTTTAAGTGAGTTAGGCAAAGGAGCTCCATAACATTTTAAGAATGATGATGTCATTGACCAATAATATGCTTTCTGTGTTTATACAATACATTAGTGCATTTCTATGTATGTTTTTGCCAGGATTTTAACCTCACTGTAAATTCATAGACAATAAGAAGTCGGTTTATTTTAGTTACCTGTTGGTAGGATTCTATCACTGATGTCCCACGTTGATCAAATTTTGGTTTTCATGATGATGTGTCTTGAGAGATTAGGGTGAAGAGTGAAAATAAAGCTTTTTTTTTTGCAAGGTTGCAATCTTCTGTCTAAAGATTCCAGTGTAATCCACTTCTTTTGACCTGTGGTCATTTTCTTTGCAGTGTGTGAATAGCATTTGGGTGTGGGTGGAGCGTGCAATGAACTCTTATTTATTAGCTGGTGGAAATACTAATTATCACAATTATACTGAACAAGTCACATCAGTATGTCTGATGGATCATTGGTGCCAGCAACTTATTTTTACAGTAGTCTAAAGTTCTATAGTTAAGTTATTTTAAACCATAACATGTACTGTATATGCCTGTGTGTGTATTTGTATGAGTTGGATGTTTTTATAGATTTTTCTTTATATGATAACACCTTATAACTTATTTCTCTCTTTCTTGCAGAGCATTTGAACTGTGGGCTTATTATTCTTAATCAACCCCTGAACAACACTCTGTTGATTCAACTATGGTGTAAAGGTACTAGATGCACTGTTTACCAATGCAAACAATATCTTTGCTGTGTATGATCATATAAATTCAAAATGGACTCTCATTTGCTAATTAAATTCTCAAGTTGATGTGCTTCAAGAATGATTACAATATTATACATCGAACTGCTATTATGAGACCTCATCAATGAAAATAAATCAGGCAATATGTTATCTACTGCACATATTGAGGTGTCACTTCCCTTTGGTTGAAAAAAATAAAAATAAAAAATCTTGTCTATGTTAGTGATATATATTGCAAGGATGTTAGTAAACACAACTACAGAATAGTTTGTTCTGCTGCTTGGCTAGAAATTCACACCTCTATTCCACTTACTTCCTTCATCCTGTGTTCCCTGTGGGAGGGTCTGCATCTTGTAGTGACATAATTGGTCCCAGTGTGCTAATAAGACACACTGCTGAGAAAACCAGTGAACCAATCATGTTAACAAGAAATGACTTCTCTAGGAACATTGTGTACACACCTACAGTTAAAGTGCATACAAGAAAGCAGCATTTAGTTTTTGGCAGCTTTAGAAAATGATATCTGGCTACAATTAAAATTAAATGATAGTTTTAATAACATTAAATTACAAAATGGCTTGTGTTGATATATATTCGATACCACTTTCTCTTTGAAAGGATCATGCAGTAACACTTTTAATACAAAAGAAAATCTAGGAGCCAATAGGTTCCAAACCCGCGCAAATCAATGACCAAAAAACAAATAAACTACAATTAAGAGCTGCTTGTTGTAAAGTGTAAAAAAAAAATAACTAAAACGTGAAAAGAAGCAAACACTCATATCTTAAATTATATATCATAAATCAGCATAGTGAATAAACAAAAAAAATCTTAATTTGAATTATAAAAAATACATAAAAATTCCCACACATGAATAACATCCTCAGTGAGTATAGGAAAGGTTCCTCTCCACCCTCATGCAGACACACAATGCACTCACCAGACTTTTATGCCGCGTACACACGACCGTTTTTAATGACGAGAAAAATGCAATTTTTTTAAATGGTCATTAAAAATGATCGTGTGTGGGCTTCCGAGCATTTTTCACGACGTGAAAAATGGGCAAGAAAAAATTGGAACATGCTCAAATTTTTCTCGTCGTTTTTCACATCGCCGTTTTTCTCGTCATGAAAAACGGGCGTGTGTAGGCTTTAACGACGTGAAAAAAATGCGCATGCTCAGAATCAAGTATGAGACGGGAGCGCTCGGTCTGGTAAAACTAGCGTTCGTAATGGAGATAGCACATTCGTCACGCTGTAACGGACTGAAAAGCACGAGGCTGAAAAGCACGAATCGTCTCTCAACAAACTTTACTAACATGAAGGGTGGCGCCATCCGAATGGAACTTCCCCTTTATAGTGCCGTCGTTCGTGTTGTATGTCACCGCGCTTTACTCGAACATTTTTTTCCACGATGGTGAGTAGGCAAGGCAGGCTTGAGAAGAATCACGTCGAGAAAAATGCAGTTTTTTTCAATGACATTATAAACGGTCGTGTGTACGCGGCATTAGGCCCAAGTCAGTTTTCCATCCCCATTGGGCCAAAGGCAAATTCATCCCTACCTTTTTATGATGTTTATTCCAAAATGGTACAGCTTTGCAGTGGGGCCACACAGGACCACTGATCTTCCATACCTTTGGAAGAGAAAAAACGATTGAACTCCTTAAAAAATAATGACACAGTTATTATTAGACAGGCTGACAAGGGGGGGAGCCTTGTCATTCAAGATAGACATGATTATCTGACTGAAGCCTATAGACATCTTGAGGATACAAACACTTATGAAAAGTTGGAGGGTGAGCCGGTTGGCCCATATAAGGAAGCCCTTAAATCCATGTTAGATGAAGCATACAAGCATGGGGACATATCCAAGCCTGAATGGCAATTCCTGTTCCGCACTTATCCACTTACCGTTTTTGTATCATATCCCCAAAATCCATAAGGATGCACCCAATCCCCCAGGCAGACCAATTATATCTGGTATTGACAGCCTTACTTGTCCAATGGGAAGCTATATTGATCATTTTATCCAGTACTTGGTACTGCAACCCCCTTCTTATGTTTGCAATTCAGGCCATATGCTAGAGATTTTAGCCCCATACCAATGGCAGACAGGATACCGTTGGCTATCACTGGATGTGGCCTCACTATATACGTCTATCCAGCACCAGTTTGGACTACAAGCTGTCCAATATTTTCTGGCACGTGAAAACTATATGCATCCCAGGCAGACCTCATTCATCGTACGTAGCATTGAGTACACCCTGACACACAATTACTTTGTTTTTCAGGATGTCGATTACAGACAAATAAAGGGCACAGCCATTGTGGGCCAGGTTCGCCCATGGTTATGCCAATTTCTTCATGGGATATTGGGAGCAATTTCAAATTTGGTCCAATAATCCCCTTGGGGCAAACCTGGTCCTGTATGCCTGCTACATTGATGATATTCTGATTAGCTGGGATGGTAGCGATAGACATTTGGAATCCTTTCTGGTCTACTGCCAGAATAATCTATTCGGGATTGAGTTCACTCATGTGTTGGACAGTCAGAAGTTGATATTCTTGGATCTCAAATTGATGGTGGATGATGATTATCGGATTATTTCTCAAACCCATTTTAAGCCACCAACAGGAAACTCCTATCTCCATGCCCAGAGCCACCACCATCCCAGATGGATCAAGAATGTGCCTTTTGGTCAGTTTTGCCAGCTTCAAAGGACTTGTTCCCATCCATCAGATTACAACGAGCAGAGCGATCTATTGAGAAATACATTTCTGGAGAAGGGATGGGATCAGGCCACCATTGGGGACACCTACATGAAATACTGGAAGAAGTACTCAGAGGTTGCCGCCACCAAATGTCACCAAGAAGAGGTTATGTGCACCAAGAATAGGGGGGAGACCACAGCCAAGAGAAGTAGTTCTTATTGCCGTCCAGATATCACTTTCAAAAAGTAATGCTTTTCAGACCAAACGGATTATAGAAAAATACTGGGGTATCATTCATCGGGATCCCTGTCTGACCAAACTCATCGCAGTCCGCACACATAAAACTACAGTCAACCAGAGCTGGAGTAGCATATTCGATCAAAAGGGTGGCTTTAGGTATGGGGGTCCCCAATTGTGGAGCATGTCAATACATGTGGCATAGAAAGAGGGAGGTTGCAGGGAGTAACAGTCAAATCCATGCCATTCTGCAATTCATCCATTGCAGATCACAACTTGTAGTCTACTGTCTGCTGTGCCCCTGCGGCCTTCTTTATGGGGGTCATACAATACATACACAGTTTGGGGAGCATAAAAGGAACCTTCTCAAAGGCTTTGACAAGCACTCATTACCCCTACACATTCTAGAAAAACTGCTTTTTGGGTTAGAAATCATGGATGAGGATGCATGTACCGGACGGAGGTTCTGTAGACTTTGCAGGAGAGAAAACGTTTGGATCCATCGGCTGGGGGCTTTGACACAGAGGGGCTTCAACGTAGGGTTGGTTGTCCAGACCTTGATATAGGTTGTCCACCCCTTTCTTATGTCCAAACCCTTAGTGTCTTGTAGGTTCCCCATTTGTTCCTTTTTTTCCCCCTTCATATATTAGGTAGGGTAGGGCATCCAGTGAGCAGTGTTGGCCCTTTATCACTTATCCTCAATTTAATTGTTGTAATTTGTGTGTGGTTTTGGCTTTCAACCAGTAGCCTACCCTTTCTTTCATATGTTCACATCGTGTGTACATGTATTATATACATGTGTATGTATGTGTGTATATACAGTGTCTCACAAAAGTGAGTACGCCCCTCACATTTTTGTAAAAAAAAAAAATTATATCTTTTCATGTGACAACACTGAAGAAATTACACTTTGCTACAATGTAGTGAGTGTACAGCTTGTATAACAGTGGAAATTTGCTGTCCCCTCAAAATAACTGAACACACAGCCATTAATGTCTAAACCGCTGGCAACAAAAGTGAGTACACCCCTAAGTGAAAAAAATCCAAATTGGGCCCAAAGTGTCAATATTTTGTGTGGCTATAATTTTTTTCCAGCACTGCCTTAACCCTCTTGGGCATGGAGTTCACCAGAGCTTCATAGGTTGCTACAGGAGTCCTCTTCCATTCCTCCATGACAACATCACGGAGCTGGTGGATGTTAGAGAAATTGCACTCCTCCACCTTCCGTTTGAGGATGCCCCACAGATGCCCAATAGGGTTTAGGTCTGGAGACATGCTTGGCCAGTCCATCACCTTTACCCTCAGCTACTTTAGCAAGGCAGTGGTCAGCTTGGAGGTGTGTTTGGGCTTCTTATCATGTTGCAATACTGCCCTGTGGCCCCAGTCTCCAAAGGGAGGGGATCATGCTCTGCTTCAGTATGTCACAGTACATGTTGGCATTCATGGTTCCCTCAATGAACTGTAGCTACCCAGTGCCAGCAGCACTCATGCAGCCCCAGACCATGACACTCTCACCACCATGCTTGATTGTAGGCAAGACACACCTGGTTGCTGCCACACACGCTTGACACCATCTGAACCAAATAAGTTCATCTTGGTCTCATCAGACCACAGGACATCCAGTTCCAGTAATCCATGTCCTTAGTCTGCTTGTCTTTGCCGGCTTTCTTGTGCATCATCTTTAGAAGAGGCTTCCTTCTAGTACGACAGCCGTGCAGACCAATTTGATGCAGTGTGCGGCATATGGTCTGAGCACTGACAGGCTGACCCCCCCCCCCCCATTTCTTCAACCTCTGCAGCAATGCTGGCAGCACTCATACGTGTATTTCCCAAAGTCAACCTCTGGATATGACGCTGAGCATGTGCACTCAACTTCTTTGGTTGACCATGGCGAGGCCTGTTTTGAGTGGAACCTGTCCTGTTAAACCGCCGTATGGTCTTGGCCATCGTGCTGCAGCTTGGTTTCAGGGTCTTGCCAATATTCTTATAGCCTATGCCAGGGATATGCAATTAGCGGACCTCCAGCTGTTGCAAAACTACAAGTCCCATCATGCCTCTGCCTCTGGGTGTCATGCTTGCTGCTGTCAGAGTCTCGCTATGCCTCATGGGACTTGTAGTTTGGCAACAGCTGGAGGTCCGCTAATTGCATATCCCTGGCCTACGCCATCTTTATTTAGCGCAACAATTTTTTTTTCAGATCCTCAGGGAGTTCTTTGCCATGAGGTACCACGTTGAACTTCCAGTGACCAGTATGAGAGAGTGAGAGCGATAACACCAAATATAACACACCTTCTCCCCATTCACACCTGAGACCTTGTAACACTATCAAGTCACATGACAATAGGGAGGGAAAATGGCTAATTGGGCCCAATTTGGACATTTTCACTTAGGGGTGTACTCACTTTTGTTGCCAGCGGTTTAGACATTAATGGCTGTGTGTTGAGTTATTTTGAGGGGACAGCAAATTTACACTGTTATACAAGCTGTACACTCACTACCATTACATTGTAGCAAAGTGTTATTTCTTCAGTGTGGTCACATGAAAATATATAATAAAATATTTACAAAAATGTGAGGGGTGTACTCACTTTTGTGAGATAGTGTGTGTGTATATATACACTTGGGTTGTTTTTTTGTTTCCGCCCCCCTTCTCCCCAAAGGGGGGCGGGGCCTTGTTCAATCAATCAATTTACTATTTCCCATTTTTTACTTTAAGGGCTTGACTTTGGTGTTCAGAGTAGCTTAGCTCTGAGGAAGGGGGTGCGCCCCTGAAACATGTCAGCTTATACCCCTTGTCGTGTCCGTACTTTTCTGTGTGTTTTTTGTGGCTCATTGAGAGTTTCCGTTTTGCGTGTACCCGCTTTTTATTGATAACATTCAATAAATGTTTTTGGTATTGCACTAGGTGTGTGCGCGCCTTCCATTTTTGCTTTGTTTTTGTAGCGTCCTTTGGATTACCCCATCTGAGGAGGGCAGCATGCTCCTAGTCTTGGATTACTGATTTATTTTTGTTAAAACCCGTGGTGTGTGAACACACACAGACTCCATCCAGTGCAAAAAAATGCACACAAAAAGTGCACAGGGTGTACACCTGGTCCTCCTCCAAAGAGAGAGGACCCTAGCCCTGATCCCCCGGGGCGCAAGACTCCTGAAGGGGACTGGGGTACTTCACTGATCCACCTAGCCGAAACCAGTTGGACCCCGTTCTCTGGGTGTTCTGCCGAAACAGACCAACCCTAAGTACTTGGTGGGGCTCCCCTGAAGGGTGACCCCATGAGAGAGGGCGAACTAAGCCAGAAGGCCATATCCACCCCCTCCCAAGACTTTCAGGGCAGGACCGAGGACCTACACCCTACTAATCAAACATGAAAAAGACTTGTACAGTGCAACCAAAAATAAAGACAAATGTGACAAACACACATAAAAGTAGGGGGGAGAAAAGTGGAGAAGTGCAAAGGTGCCATTGTTCAATGCAACAGCTGGCCTTCTAGCCAGGAATAAAAAAATACTCTGGTCCTAGCCAAAAAGCTCAGCCCTAATGGCAGGTACGGAAAAAAAATTGGTGCCAAAACTCAAACCGCCCAGTCCGACAGTGAGAGTTAAGGCACCCCTGGACTGCCACTCCAGGGGCAACATACACCACGGGTATCTTTCAGAGCCCGGCCTTCGGCCAGACCAGTGCAGCCCCATCCCTACCAGGAAGGCATCAGAACTTAGAGAGCTTAGAGAGAGGCCTGCCTACAACTGGGGACAAGCTGAAGCCAGAATCAACCCAGGAGGAAAAGGCCCCCCCACCGCCCCCACCATTCTCACCTAATTACATCAAGGTGGTACTAACTGGCCCTTCAATTGGCGAAAGGGGGTCAGTGTTCTTTCCCTAATGACTGAGAAGAACAGATACTACACTTGATCTTAGCCAAAAGTCTTGGATTACTGATGTCCTTGTTGTTTTTCACCACAGAAGACCTTTTAGCGCTGGAACGGATTGTTTTTTCTTGTATACTCACCAGACTTAATTGACCCCTAATACAGGGAGTCAAATTAGTCATATGGAAAAATCCAAAAGTGGAGTGAAATACTAAAGCGCTAATATGTGAAAAATGTGTATAACAAACAAAAGATAACTACCGTATATACTCAAATATAAGCCGACTCGAGTATAAGCCGAGGTACCTAATGTTGCCCAAAAAAACTGGGAAACCTTACTGACTCGAGTATAAGCCGATGCCCCACTGTTCCCTATCTCGCTGTTCCCTGTAAATAGAAATTTTTACATTGTAAATATTACCTGTAAAGAAGCTGCGGTGTCCATCGTTCGAATTCCGCGGCGTCCATCGTTCAAAATTCAGCGGTCTCTTCCTGTTCCTTACTTGATAGGCGAGTCTCAGCAGACACTCTCCGCCTATCACGATCATTCTCTCATCCTTAGTTTTCCCAGCAGACACTGTGTTGGGTGTTCCGCCAATCAGACGTCTGCTGGAAAACTGAGGATGAGAGAACGTTCGTGATAGGCGGAGAGTATCTGCTGAGACTCGCCTATCAAGGAAGGAACAGGAAGAGACCGCGGAATTTGAACGATGGACGCCGCAGCCGCAACTTCTTTACAGGTAATATTTACAATGTAAAAATTTCTATGACTCGAGTATAAGCCGAGGGGGGGGGGGGGACTTTCAGCCCCAAAAAAAGGGCTGAAAATCTCGGCTTATACTCGAGTATATACGGTAAATGACAGCTGCAATCATTCAACAAAAGGATCCTGTGTCCTCCAATGTGAAATGTGAAACAATATAATGATGCGCTTGCACCAACCTTCTGTGTTGACACAGTGAACTTACACCTCATACATAAATGCAACAATACCAAGATGCTGCGTGGCAAAATAAGCAAAAATGAATAAAAATTTACGTGCTGATTACACAGTGTACATATATAAAGTGCTATTGTGCTCAAAACAGCATACATGTAATTCAATGTGGAATAAACGGCAGTCCCAACCATAAAAGTCCTGCTACCACCTAAATGCTTGGCTCCTGGTGAGCGTTTGAACAATTCACAGGCTTTTGGGTATACAATGCATCTGCATGCATCAAGCAAAAAGACCTTACTGATTACGGTGAAAATGCTAAAAAAAAAAAACCTCTTTCCTTGGTAGTCACCGGGATCCGACGATATCAATATGGACATTGATTACGGTGAAAATGCTCAAAAAAACCCCCTCTTTCCTTGGTAGTCACCGGGATCCAACAATATCAATATGGACATATAAAGGGAATAAAAAGAAACAAATCATTGTGCAGTACCGCCACACCACAGTTTGCTGGTCAGCTGTGTGTGTGGTTACACTCACATAACCTCAATGCAGACAGCGCTTAGTTCAACTCAGGACAATATCCTCATCAGGCTGCTGGAAGCATCACTTAAGCTCCTCCCCCCTATATATAGATAGCGTATTCAAAGCCCCAGTTTTTGCCATTTAGAGAGGGCGAGGAAAGAACGCTCTCTTGGTGCAGTAATTCAAATCAATTATTTAAAAATAAGGTTGTATTGCACTTACATCAAAGAAGACAAAGATCAGCATATATTGTAAAGGAATCGCCAGTTAGCGCTCCAGCTGACCGGAAATAACGTATCTCAAACACGACCCAATGCCATTTCGTCAGCCTACAACTGATTTCTTCAGGGGTCTGCATGCGGGTGTAGTGGAACGTTTCCTATACTGTACTCACTGAGGACATTATGCATGTGTGGGATTTATACATGGACACAATTTTTATGTTTTTTTTTATAATTCAAGTGAAGATTTTTTTGTTTATTCACTATGGTGATTTATGATATGTCATTTATGATATAAAAGCGCAGAGAAACCAATGAAAAGTAATGTGGGGGTGAGCCCTGAAAAAAGTTTCGGATCTGCAGCTCCCAGTAAGATAGTGAGATCAGTGAGATGTAGATAAACGTCGAGATATAACAATAAATTGAAAAATGAATGCAAAACTCACATTGCATTTCTGTTCAGTGTAAAATTAACACTCTATTGGTGTTTAGTGCAAAACCCACTCTGCTGTGGAGAGGACAGAGAAAACCGGACAGAGCTTTTCAGGCTTGTACATGTAAAATATGAATTGTGATAGCAGGCCTTAAGGTCATGCCTAAGACAGTTTGGAGATTATGAATTGACTGTGTAATCCTGAGGCCCCTTTCACACTGAGGTGCTTTGCAGGTGCTATTGCGCTAAAAATGGCGCCTGCAGAAAAAAAAAAAAAAAGCCGCTCAATTGTATCCAATGTGAAAGCCCGAGGGCTTTCACACTGGAGTGTTGCGCTTGCAGGAGGGTCAACAAACCCCTGCAAGCCGCATCTTTGAGGTGCAATAGGAGCGGTAAAGATACCGCTCCTATAGCGCCCCTGCCCATTGAAATCAATGGGGTAGCGCCTCCAAAACGCCCGCAAAACGGTGTTATTGCGGGCGTTTTTAATCCATTTTTGGCTGCTAGCGGGGGTTAAAATCCCCCTGCTAGCGCCCGCAAATTGCAGGAAAAAATACATTATAGCGGCGCTAAAAATAGCGCCGCTATACCGCCAGCGCATCCAGCACCTCAGTGTGAAAGTAGCCTGAATATAATGAGAAAAAAAAGAAAAATTGTCATCTACATAGGAAATTGTGCATTAACCACGTCAATACAGGGCATTTTCACCCCCTTCCTGCCCTGGCAAATTTTCAGCTTTCAGCGCTGTAACATTTTGAATGACAATTGCGCAGTCATGCAACACTGTAACCATTTGAAATTTTGATAATTTTTTTCCTCACTAATGGAGCTTTCTTTTATCGACAGTTTTTTTAAAAAAACACAATTTCTCTTGTCATCCATGGACTGACACAGCGTGTCTTATACACCTTTACACGTGGGTTATGTCCCTGCTTGCAGGAGAAGACCTAGGCAGAATGTGAGATGTTATACATACATTCTAAACAGCCAGAGCTGAACAGCCCCGCCCAGGGGGCGGTCCCTCCGGCATAACCCTCCCACTGCAGTCAGCAGACCTCAGTTTTTTTCTGCCTAGCAGAAGGAGAAGACGTGGCTCTCTCAGGAGCCAGTCTCCTGACCTATTTTTATTCCCTTGGGAATTTTTTTCCTATTTTATTATTTTGAGATCTTCTATCAACTGTCGGCTGGGCAACAGGTTGGATACAAGATATCCTCGTAGTCTTCCCTGTCCGACCATCGAGCGTGCTGATCCTCGCCTTGTGTGCGTGAGACTCAGTTCACGACATGCCCCACGACTCCAGGGGTGGCCGGTGGGCTTCCAGCTCCGCGGTCCTCTCAAGATAGAACAGTCCGGCTGTATCTTTCGCGGTGGACCGGGCCGACAGCTACTCAGTACCGCACTGTGATAGTTCTGTCAGAAACACACCAGCGGGTCCCTCAGGGGACGGGTAAGTAGTCTCTCCTGGCTGCAGGTGAGTACATGCTGTGTGTTTCTTGTGTGGGGGGATTTCCCTGTCTCCCCCTGTGTTTTTTAATGTCACTCCCTGTTCACTAGTGCTGGCGCTGTACTGTGGGGGGTGCCTGGGGGCCATACTGTCCTGGGGGGGGGGCTCATGCTGCTCTGCATTCGCTGGGGCTGTTTTGTTTTTGGATGTGAGGGGCAATCCCTTGGTTAGCACCTTTGTGCAGGGGGTTCGCCATGTGCTCCCCCCTGTCAAGCCTCCTCTCCCCCCGTGGGATCTGAATTTGGTGCTCTCGGTCCTCCAGGAACCTCCCTTTGAAAATATTAGAGATATTCCCCTCTTGCCTTTGTCTCAGAAGGTGGCCTTCTTGGTGGCCATTACTTCCATTAGACGAGTGTCTGAATTGGCGGCCTTGTCCTGCAAGTCGCCCTTTTTGGTCATCCATAAGGATAAGGCGGTGTTACGTCCGCGACCTTCCTTTCTGCCAAAGGTGGTCTCGGCCTTCCACTTAAACGAGGACATTGTCCTCCCGTCCTTGTGTCCTCACCCATCGCATCCCAGAGAGTTTGCGCTTCACACTTTGGATGTGGTACGAGCCTTGCGGGTGTACCTGTCTGCTACTGCTTCTATTCGGAAGTCTGACTCACTATTTGTGGCTGTCTCTGGTCCAAAACAGGGCCAAGCGGTTTCGTCTGCCACCATTTCTAGGTGGATCAGACAAACCGTCATTCAAGCTTATGCTCTCAAGGGGCGGGCGCCTCCCTTTCCGGTTACGGCACATTCCACCAGGGCAATTGGTGCTTCCTGGGCTTTCCGACATCAAGCGTCGGTTGCACAAGTGTGCAAGGCGGCGACCTGGTCGTCTGTTCATACCTTTTCTAAGTTTTATAAGGTTGATGTGGCTGCATATTCGGATGCTTCCTTCGGCCGCAAGGTGTTGCAGGCCGCTGTTTGATGTTGCAACTCCTCCGTTGAGGAGCTCTGCCTTGTTTGGAGTGAAGTTTTTGGTTTTCCATTTATACTGCTCCCATCCCTCTTGACACTGCTTTGGGACATCCCACGTGTAAAGGTGTATAAGACACGCTGTGTCAGTCCATGGATGACAAGAGAAAATAGGATTTTTGTACTCACCGTAAAATCCGTTTCTCTGGCATCCATGGACTGACACAGCACCCACCCTTCTTTTTAAGTTTGTACTGCTTTGTTACGAACTGAGGTCTGCTGACTGCAGTGGGAGGGTTATGCCGGAGGGACCGCCCCCCTGGGCGGGGCTGTTCAGCTCTGGCTGTTTAGAATGTATGTATAACATCTCACATTCTGCCTAGGTCTTCTCCTGCAAGCAGGGACATAACCCACGTGTAAAGGTGTATAAGACACGCTGTGTCAGTCCATGGATGCCAGAGAAACGGATTTTACGGTGAGTACAAAAATCCTATTATTTTTTACTTTTTGCTATAATAAATATTCCAATTTTTAAAAAACAAATTTCTTCCTCAGTTTAGGCCAATATGTATTCTTCTATATATTTTTGGTAAAAAAAATCTCAATAAGCTATATATTTATTGGTTTGCGCAAAAGTTTATAGCGCCTACAAAATAGGTTATTGATTTATGGCATTTTTATTATTTATTTATTTTTACTAGTAATGGCGGCGATCTGCGATTTTTGTCAGGACTGCGATATTGCGGCGGACAGATCGAACACTTTTGACACTATTTGGGACCATTGACAATTATACAGCGATCAGTGCTATAAAAATGCACTGATTACTGTATAAATGTCACTGGCAGGGAAGGGGGTTAACACTAGGGGGAGATCAAGGGGTTAAATGTGTTGCCTAGGGAGTGATTCTAACAGTGGGGGGAGGGGACTGACTGGGGAAGGTGACTGATCCGGTGTTCCTATATACAAGGAACACACGATCAGTCTCCTCTCCCCTGACAGGATGTGGATCCGTGTGTTTACACACACAGATCCACGGCCCTGTTCTGTGACCGACAATCGCGGTTGTCAGGCGGACATCGCGGCCACCAGGCACGCGCATCGGCTCCCGAGTGACGCGACGGGAGCACGCGGATGCTCCCTAGAACGCCGGGAAGTCGAGGACGTCATATGATGGCCGCCCGGGATGGCAGAGCCACCTTGTGCCCGTCATATGTCTATACGCGGGATAGGAAGTGGTTAAATAGCCTTGAACTGGCAACTAGCAGCAGAAACACAGGTAGACAAAGTGGCAGTGTCTGTGACCCAGTGATTCTTCTTTTTCCAACAATTTCACTCATTCCACCCTCCGCTCCTTTTTCCATCACAGATGACAGAAGAATACTCATTGGGGTTCATTTACTGAAGGCAATTAGACTATGCAATTTAAAAGTGCAGTTACTCCATAGCTTTGTAAACATTTAAAATAAAACAAAAAATATATATTTTTTTTGCTTTCATATGATTTGGAAGCCAACAGAGTTTCCCCACATTTATAAAAGCGTAACTCAACTTTTGTTACGAAAAAAACATTTCCCTCTGCGTGATCTATGTACATTACAAGGATTTTAACAAACTTTGTTGCAGGCTCCTACCTTTTGTTAGTCTGAATATATCACTGTTTGTTCCCCTGTGCTGAGTGAGTCTAATATGAGTAGTTTCATAATTATCAACCAGCTGCCGCAGCTGTAGAGCTCTGAGGAAAGCTGCAGGATCTGCATCCCTTTAAATGTGTTTTTCTATTGGGAGTATCACACCTAAAATGAAATTTTTGTTGCAAGGGATGCCAAAAATCTGACTTGTATCTCAGTGCAGACTTCTGGGAAAATCAGTGAGCTAATCACACAAGCAGGAAATTATGTTTCTGGGGGGGCGTTCTATAAACAGTCTGTGTACAGAGTACCTCCAGGTAACTATATACTGTAGCATTGCATTTACAGAAAATTACAGAGCTGCAGATTGAAAAGGAAAGGTAATTTTTAATAACATTTAGTTACAATATGACGTGTGTCACAATTGTATACGCTATATTTTCTTTCTCGTACATCACGGGACACAGAGCGACATAGTCATTACTATTTGGGTTATATAGATACCTTCAGGTGCTGGCACTGGCAACTTCCAAAACCGGAAGTACCCTCCCCTATATAAGCCCCTCCCATCTGGGAGTACCTTAGTTTTTTGCCAGTGTCTAAGGTGTTGGCCAAGAAGTAACATGTGTTTCACTGAGCTTGCGTACAGGTTCTTTTGGGGCCTCAGTAAGCTATTCCGGATCCGACCAAAAAAGCTTCATAGCTAAACGGTCGGTACCCGGGCCTTGCAGAGAAGAGCAAGGTTTTGCCTGTAATGCTTCTCTTAGGAGAGCTGGACCCTGGGATCCAGAGCTCTGGTCATACCCACGACCAAGATGTTTTCTGTGCAGGGTGCTATACAGGTCCAGGGGAGTGGAATCCTTGGGAACCCGGTCCCTGAAGGTTTGATTACAATGCCTGCCGTGATAGGTGAAGTTTGGGCTTCTGTGGACCAAACAGAGTCCTGCGGCGAGGAAAAGGTAAGTGGGGGCCCCCAGGAACTTGGTTCTATTGGGGGACCCCCAAGCCTATTTTGTCTTTCTGCCTGTTACCTAAGGTATTCCCGCTAAATATTCTGTGTATGCCTGTTACTACTGAGAAAATGTAAATTTTTTTTATAGTAGGCAAGAAAAAAAAAAAAATGTGTAAGACCGCGGTACCTGTGTTAAACACTAGAGGCCGCTATGGTTCTTTTTTTCTTGTAATGTGGATTTTTTTTCTTCCGAAGTCAAATCCAGGCAGTTGGTAAGTTCTCTGTGGGGAAGCTGTCTCCTCTGCCCTGTTGCTGCGCTCATCCATCCCCGGGCCCTGCGGCAAGGGACCCTGGCTCCCATCTAGCTCCTGGTTTTTTCAAAAAAGGCGCCGAAGGCGCACGTGCCCGCGCGCGTGCACGCGCCTCTCTATATAGAGGCAATCTGGAAAAGGGGCGGAGCAGGTGGATGACGCTCGGTGTGCGCCGCGGCGCTACTGCGCATGTGCGGGCGTCCAGCATGTTTTAAAAGCAATCAAGCTGGCTATTGAAGTGCACAAACAGAGCTAGCAACAGTAAAAAGGCACACAGAGGCGGTTGATGCAGGCATCCCCTAGAAAGGCACTTTAGTAGACACCAACTGATATATAGCAGCAATTGTGCTAGACTATTCTCAGTAAAAAGGGTGTATTACGGCTGGAATACCTCAGCTTTGGGCTTAGGAATATGCCGTCCAGAAGCTCCGGAACTAAATCTTCCAGGAAGCAAAAGGGGTCTCCATCGGGCTCTGAGGATCTTGGGCATGCTTCTGCTGCACCAGTCTCCCCTGAAAATTCAGAGGTTAGTGACTGTAGAGACCCCGCAGGAGTGCCTGGTACTGTGGCTGTCCTCAGTTCACCTGCTCCTGTGTATGTAACAGAGGAGGTTTTTTCCTCAGCTCTGGGAGGATTAGAGGAGAGATTGTCAACGTTAATCGCTGCCTCCCTGTCACAGGGAAAGGCCCGATCTCCGTCTCCTCCTTCAGAGTACCTGTTAGCGGAGCAACAGTCCCATACAGGGATCGACCTGCCTGAAGGGGATCAGGAGGAGGTTGATTCTGTTATAGAGGAATCAACTGTGGAGGAACCTTTCTCAGCATCTCAAGCTGAAAGATTATGGGTTCAGTCTTTGACTAACATGGTCCGATCAGCATTTAAAATGCACCTTGCGGAACCATCAACCACTACTGTCTCCTCGCTGGGGTCGCTAAAAGCTCCCCAGACTGTCTGTTCCTTTCCAGTTCACCCTTTATTGGAAGGGCTCATGTACCAGGATTGGGAACATCCTGATAAAATATTTACTCCCCCCAAGAGATTTCCGGTGGTCTATTGCATGGAGGATAAGTTCATCAAAAAATGGAGGGTCCCTACAGTGGACGCAGCCATCTCTTGTGTGAATAAATCACTGACATGTCCAGTGGATAATGTCCAAATGTTCAAGGACCCAATAGATACAAAATTGGAGTTCTTAATAAAATCTGCTTTTTCTACAGCAGGCTTGGTGACACAACCAGCAGAGGCAGCTATTGGGGTCTGCCAAGCAGTGAAGGATCAGTTGAAACAGGTCTTAAGGGACTTGCCAGATCAGCAGGCCCTTGCCCTAGCTGATCTACCTAGAGCCTTGTGCTTTGCGGTTGATGCCATAAAGGATTCAATCCATCAGGCCTCCCGCCTTACGCTGTCTGTAGTACATATGCGCAGGCTTCTATGGCTAAAAAACTGGTCTGCTGAAGCTCCCTGTAAAAAATTGCTGGTTAGCTTCCCATTTCATGGTGAACGCTTATTCGGGGAAGACCTGGACAAATATATCCAGAAAATTTCCAACGGTAAAAGTACACTCTTGCCGGTTAAAAACAGAGTTAGAGGTCCCTCTTTTAAGAGGCCTGCTTCTCCAGTCCCTGGGGCATCTGCTGTGAAACAGTTCCGACGGCCTCCTCGGTCAAATCCCGGGGGTAAAAATCAGGGACAATCGCAGGGTAATAAGAAACCCTGGGTCAGGAGAGGTACAAAACCTCCCCCAAAGTCAAATGCATGAAGGGTTGCCCCCACTCAATCGGGTGGGGGGAAGACTCCAGTTGTTCGCAGAGACCTGGCGGGACACGATCAGAGACAGATGGGTGCTCTCCGCAGTAAGTCTGGGATACAGATTGGAGTTAAAAGACTCTCCTCCTTCCCATTTTATGAGGTCAAACGTGCCAAGGGATCCCTGGAAGAGAGAGTCCCTCCTGTTGGCACTAGAACAACTATTGCTCCAAGGAGTAATTATGGAGGTTCCCCTGGAAGAATGGGGGTTCGGGTTTTACTCAAACCTCTTTACAGTCCCGAAGCCAAACGGGGACGTGAGGCCCATATTAAATCTAAAAGGGCTAAACAAATTCCTGCATATCAGGACTTTCCGGATGGAGTCGATCCGATCGGTGGCCACTGCCCTACAAGGGGAGGAATGGTTAGCCTCGATCGACATCAAAAATGCTTATTTGCACATTCCCATCTTTCCAGTCCACCAAAAATTTCTACGCTTTGCAGTAGAAGGGCGCCATTTTCAGTTCAGAGCCTTACCCTTCGGTCTGGCCACAGCACCACGAGTGTTCACAAAAATTCTGGCCCCATTGTTGGCCAATCTAAGAACGCAAGGTGTAACGATAATGGCATATCTAGACGACTTGTTGCTGATAGACCACTCAGTGAAAAAAACTAGAAGTGGTCGTTCACAAGACAATCAAGTATCTGGAATCTCACGGTTGGATTATCAACCGAGACAAGTCGGCCCTAAAACCAGTCAAAAGTCTGGAATACTTGGGGCTAAGGCTAGATTCAGGCCAGAAGAAAATATTCTTGCCTCGAAAAAAGGTGTTGTCTTTGAGAGATTTGATCCACTTAGTGGGTACAAAAAGACAGCCGTCCATACGCCTGTGCATGAGGCTGCTGGGAAAAATGGTGGCATCATTCGAAGCAGTACCCTACGGTCAATTCCATTCAAGGAATTTGCAAAGGGCCATACTGTCAGCATGGAACAAGAAAGTTCAGGCCCTAGACTTACCAATGTCCTTGTCCCCTTCCGTTCGCAAGAGCCTCCGTTGGTGGTCGGTTCCCCAGAATCTGGAAAAAGGGAAATCCTTCAGTCCGATTTCTTGGAAGGTGGTCACTACAGATGCCAGCCTTATAGGCTGGGGAGCAGTACTGGAGCAATGGTCTCTCCAGGGCAGATGGTCGGATGCGGAAAAGGCCCTGCCCATCAATCTCTTAGAGATACGAGCAGCCCGGTATGCCCTAGTAGCATGGACATCCAAACTCCAAGGGTCCCCTGTCAGAATTCAATCAGACAATGCCACGGCAGTGGCATATATCAATCATCAAGGTGGCACCAGGAGTCGTGCAGCCCAGAGGGAAGTAAATTGCATCCTGAAATGGGCAGAAAGATATGTCCCAGCCATATCCGCGGTATTCATTCCAGGAGTGGAGAATTGGAAGGCGGACTTTCTAAGAAGCCAACAATTATGCCCAGGGGAATGGTCCCTTCACCCCGAGGTTTTTCGGACAATATGTCAGTGGTGGGGAACACCGGATGTAGATCTGCTAGCATCCAGATTCAACGCAAAGGTGGACAGGTTTGTCTCTTGGACAAGGGATCCCCTAGCTTGCGGCTCGGATGCCCTAGTGTTCCCTTGGGATCAGTTCAAACTGATATATGCATTCCCACCGCCACAATTGTTACCTCGATTACTCCGCAGAATCAGGGTAGAAAAGAAACCAGTGATTCTGGTGGCTCCAGCGTGGCCCCGAAGAGCATGGTACGCGGAGATTGTAAAAATGTCAGTGGGGAGTCCTTGGACTCTCCCACATCGTCCGGACCTGCTTTCGCAAGGACCGATATACCACCCTTCCTTACCAGCCCTAGGTTTGACGGCCTGGCTATTGAAGCCCACATTCTAAAAAAGAGAGGTCTCTCTAATCCTGTGGTATCTACCATGATCAATGCCAGGAAGCCGGTATCCAGGCAGATCTGCTATAGAATCTGGAAGGCGTACATCGCCTGGTGTGAGGCCAAGAAATGGCATCCACGTAAGTACGTAATAGGTAGGATTCTGCACTTCCTACAGTGGGCTGTAGATAGGAAGCTTGCCTTGAGTACTATCAAGGGTCAGATTTCGGCCTTGTCAATATTTTTTCAGAGGCCCTTGGCTTCGCATTCACTAGTCAAAGCCTTTATACAAGGAGTGATGCGTATTAGCCCTCCGGTTAATATTCCCATATGTCCATGGGACTTAAACCTGGTTCTGTCGGTTCTACAGAAACAACCATTTGAACCATTACAGCATATTTCCCTGGTTCTTCTCACCAGAAAATTGATTTTTCTAGTAGCCATTTGTTCGGCTAAAAGAGTGTCGGAATTAACAGCTATGTCCTGTAAGGAGACATATCTGGTTATCCATAAGGACAGAGTAGTGTTACGTCCTCATCCAGCCTTTCTTCCTAAGGTGGTATCGAGGTTTCATTTGAACCAAGATGTGGTTCTTCCTTCGTTTTTTCCCAAACCTAGTTCGGTAGAGGAAAAGTTATTACATTCTTTGGATGTAGTAAGAGCAGTTAAAGCTTATCTAAAAGCCACTGCTCAGATTCGCAGAACGGATACTTTGTTTATTCTGCCGGAAGGCCCCAGAAAGGGTCAGGCAGCGTCAAAATCTACTTTAGCCAAGTGGATTCGACAGGTCATAATGCAAGCCTATGGCTTGAGAAGGAGACCGCCTCCGTTCAAAGTTAGAGCGCACTCCACGAGAGCAGTTGGAACTTCATGGGCAGTGCATCACCAGGCCTCCCTGGCTCAAATCTGTAAGGCCGCAACATGGTCTTCAGTACACACGTTTACTAGGTTCTACCAGGTGGACGTTAGAAGTCAGGAGGATGTCGCCTTTGGGCGCAGTGTGTTGCAGGCCGCAAAAGATCCTCATGTCTGATAGCGCTCAGCTTATGTATGGTGTATCCCCCCCCTCATTGGGCATTGCTTTAGGACATCCCACATAGTAATGACTATGTCGCTCTGTGTCCCGTGATGTACGAGAAAGAAAATAGGATTTTTATAACAGCTTACCTGTAAAATCCTTTTCTTGGAGTACGTCACGGGACACAGAGCTCCCACCCCTCTTTGGGGACACTTATTGCTTTGCTACAAAACTGAGGTACTCCCGGATGGGAGGGGCTTATATAGGGGAGGGTACTTCCAGTTTTGGAAGTTGCCAGTGCCAGCACCTGAAGGTATCTATATAACCCACATAGTAATGACTATGTCGCTCTGTGTCCCGTGATGTACTCCAAGAAAAGGATTTTACAGGTAAGCTGTTATAAAAATCCTATTATTTGTTTTTTATTTGCTATTTTTTTTCCCATGAAAGTGGAGTTACCTTTTAAGCTCTAGTGCAACTGCACTTGCAGAGTGCAACTACACAAGTCAAATGCTCCCCTGTACCCACAAGAAGTTAGCTTGCTTTGGCTAGAAGACGTATGGAGTGGAACATCGCTGAAGGGGTAAATTTCATTAGGTCAGGGGCTTTTCATAGACAATGTCCTGATTAGGCAAAGCAACAGTTTTTCTTCAAACAGCTTTGAATAATTAATGCTTATATCCAGGTTGCGTGCACCACTAGAGAAATTAAGGCACACAAGGTCTGAAACCTCTCACATGCAAACTACAAAGAGAACAGTTTCTGTACCTCTCTCATTGGGGACACTGAGTGTGGCTCCAAATGTGTTTTGCAGGAATTTAAGTAAAATGTATGCCACTATCACTATTGTACGTGAAGATTTTTAAGACATGTATTGAGGGTTTCCTTTTATTTAATCTGGTGCCTTGGCTTTCTCTTATCTGTATTCTACAGAGTATCCAAACCAACAATAAAAAGCCATGTAATAGGCTGTCTATAACATCATTGTAAATACAGACTTCAAATATAATAAATGTTTAACATAAATCTATAAAATCATAAGATGAATAATATGTGAACAAGTAAATTATATTTAGAAATATTGAAATTTACATGCACTGCCAACTGTTTAACTGGAATACACAGTTTGAGTAGAGGGGTGTGACTTCTGTTTGGTGCTGGTTGGTTGTGCACAGAGATACGGCTAAGGTCCTGAACTAAACTATCCTACAATGGCCGCAAGGTCACCGAGCATAAGAACAGTGATGGAGAGAGAGAGATCTGGGAGGCACCTGCCCATTAAACTACATTAAACTAAACTACCCTCCTTGGGATCCATAAAAAGGTATTTGGCGATCGAACAAGGGGACCCACAAGACCTGGGAGACCAGGCCATCTTGCGGCATGGTAGTAGATAAGAGAACGTCTCTGCCTCTTTATACAGCTCCAATTGCTTACAGGAGCCTTGTTTTCCTTACAGATATGAAATGGCAGCACTGATGAGAGAACTGCCCACTAAACATGAACTGGCCAGCGTGTTTCAGGGTTTCGAACGGTCCATAAAGAAGGGAATATCCACCATGCACTTTGATCCCTCTAATCTCCTTGTTTGGGTGGAGGTCTCTGAAAACATCTGGCCATTCATGAAGAAGCCTTGAGGAGCACATTACCCAACTTTCTACAGCTCACTCTAATGCCTTGTACAAAACGCAAGAGCGATAGAATAGAAATAGGAGGAACAATGTTCACAGAAGGGGCTTGTCAAAAACAACTTAGGATACGGACCTTCCCGATACTGTAAAAGGGCATTTTTAATTCTATCTTGGTAAACCCTGCTACCAGCTTTATGTGGTACATAGAGCATTGCAGCCCTGTAAGCTGTCTTCTGACTTGTTAAGGGATTTTATATGCTGCTTACATTATTTTTAAGATAATGCGTACGATGCGGGATATCCCAACTATTGATTTTGATGGCGCCTCCATTACCATCTTCCTAGACCTAACGCATGAAACTCTGGAATGCTGCAGGGCTTTGAGACCCTTTCTGAACAAATTACAGGCATCAGATATCACTGGGGGTTCCCTTTGTGCTTGATCACACACACAAAGATGGTCAAACTGTGCTTTTCCGCTTCCTGGAGAACTTAGCTACCTTCTGTGCTGTTCTCCAGATTGCTTCACCTGCACTGCCTAGCTGACAAGAAGTCATCTCAACCTTCAATATAACTGCAGAGTCTCAGTGGTGCATAGCTTTCAGGAAAAAACAAAACAAAACGTATCAACATTCCAGGATCATCACAGAAAAATGGGTGAAATCTATCTGAAGCATTCTTGCTCTAACTCTCTGGATAGACATCCCATCATTGCTCTTTCTTAGTTCACATTTCTGATGTTTATTACCTTTTATAGCTACTGTGCAAATTGAATCTTCTTTCTATTCAGGTCATACTTATGGCGGTTATTAACCCATGGACACGTTTGTCTCGTTTATAGGTCTTTCGCACAATTTGTTATTGCTCTTAATGGGACCATTAGCTGCATTTCTTCAGCCATAATATTTTCTGTCTATGGTTGTTTTTGTTCAGCTCCCCCCCCCCCTCTTTTTTTTGTCTTTGAGGGCATGCTGAAGAATTCTCATGACATCTACAAGATTTCTGTTATGAGTAATGCACACCGACTCTTAACCACATGACGTTTTTCTATCTAGATTTTTCTTTACAACGTTAATATTTCTAGCTTATTGTGCTTTCATGTCTTTCTTCTCTTTCCTTCCACTCTTATCTCTCTTCCTCCCCTTCTTACCCTAGCTCAACCATAGTGTCCACCTCATGGAAGTGATTCTCCTTACCCCTGGCAACTATCAACCTAATTTCTTACAATGTAAGAAGTTTAAATTCTTCAGGTAAGAGACATCAAACCTATAGAGAACCAAAACATCTTGCTTTGTAATGTTGCTTTCCTCCTGGAAATGCTTTTAGCATACTCGACTAAAACCAGATTATACTCTCATTATTACCCAATTATGATACTAATTAGGCAAAAGGAGTTGCCATTGGTTTCCAAGGAGATATGCTAGCAGATTATCATGGAAGATTCTTGTTCCTCAAAGATCACCTAGGTAACACTCTTTGCACCCTTACTAATATATATATTGCCCCACTCAGGGCCAAATTTATGTTATCTTGCAAAATATGAGCCTGTTTGTTTTCAAAAATATCTACCACTTGCATAGATATTGCCTCTAAACCTGTTTAACATGTATTTATGTAAACTGTTATATATTACAGCGAATTAATAAAATGTATTTGATAATAGGTCAGGAACGGGTCCCTCTTCCCCCTATTGCCCACCCACCTATTCCCCCGCTTTCTCCCCCTTTTTTATTTTTTTTGGTGGTGTAGCAACATTCTTTTGTGAGCCTTTCATTAATATACGTCGTCAACATGTCCACTCAGTAGATGTGTTGTGATAATGTTCTTTACATTTCTATTGACCAATATTTGTTACTTACCCTGGATTCATCCTTTTCCTCATCTTTGGTCACGCTATTGTTGACGGTTTACCCTCTTTAACTGGTTCTTAAGCAGTTTAAAAGACTTTACATAATTATTATTATGATGATTATTATTTTAATATTGTTCATTTATACAGTTCTCAACCAGATTACAGAAAAGAGGGCGGTAAATTGCTGAAATTGGGAAAACCACTTTGGCTAACAAATTAATGGATGACTTGTTTTTTAACAGTTTATTTATTTTGAAAGACATTAGAGTCGCTGCGATTCTGCCCGCGATCCTAAATCACACTGCTATAGTGGCAAAATGCACCACGCGTGTTCGGGTGCCATTCATTTTCAATAGCGCCTAAAGGAGCTGCAGGTATGCTGTGATTGTCGTGCAGCTATTGCAACAAACTGCATTGAGTGAAGCTTGTCTCCCAAAGTAACCTCCTGCCCCTTAAAGCTTCAATGTAGTCAAAACATGTTTTTTAAAAACAGCACAACAGACATTACTTAGTCAATTGATGTGTGCCTTATGCTACAGTCTGTGGATTTAGTTGAAATCTGCCCTCTTGTGTTGTCCCCCTACCCCACCCTTGCTGTCCTAATCTTCCAGTGCCACAGGGTTTAATAGAGCTGAGGAACCTGTCATATGTACTGACTGAGAGTGGCCATGATGTCTGGCCATTCTGCCCCCTCTTCCATTTATAGAAGCTATACTATAGCTTCCATGACTGAAACATGATCTGTAAATGGAGGATGGGCAGATGAATGAAATGTCTACTTTGTAGTCCTGTACCCCCAATGATTTATAATTTTTGACTGATACGGGAACAGAAACACCCTAAAACACTTTTTATCCCATTGAAAGTGCTACTTTCTGCCATTCAATTCCAGTATTTTTTTTTTGCTGGCATATATGATTACCAGCCACACCATTCCTTACAATTCCTCTCACAAAGATTTGTACTGTAGAGGGACATGTCAGACCAGCTTTGTTAATGAGTACTGATAACTGAGTGCACTGGATCTATCTCTCATGCCTATTGAACCGCACAGTCATATTTAGACACACTGCATAGCTGGTGTAAGAGAAGAGAAGGAGGTAAGACAAGCTATAGATGTTGCAATTCACACTCGATTCTCACATCAACACAGTCAGTGTTAATGGGAGAATCCCTCCCACAGCACTGATATGTTCTGCCGGCAGGGAGCCTTCCCTGCCGGCAGAACATAGTGATAACTTCTAGTGTCTATAGCCACCATAGCATTAAAAAAAATCTGACAGGCTGGCTGTACTGATGGATCGACTTCAGTACAACTAGACTGCCCAAAGATGGGTCGAATCTCGGTCAGTTCCTGCTGAACTGGCTGAAATTCGATCCATCTATGACAGGCGTAAGTCTATGAAATTCTATTTCTGAAACTCCACAATTTTTGCTTTTCTTCGTTCTCATAGCAATGCATGATTCCAGTGTGCTAAAAGAGCCATGCATTTCATAAACTTGCCTCAAAAGAATTCTGTCATATAACTGATTAATGAACAGGACTGCATAATAAATTTGAAGAAAGCACCATAAAATAACCTTCATTTACAAGACGGATCCCTTTTTTTTTTTTTTTATGTTGAATGAAAACTGTTTAGTAAGATCATCATTTATAAAATTAGACCCAATATTAGAGGTCGACCGATATGGGTTTTTCTCTGGCCGATGCCGATATTTAGAAATTGGGGCGGCCGATGGCCGATTTTTGTGGCCGATTTTTGTGGCCGATATTTTAGGCCGGTTTAAAAAAAAAAAAAAAACTCACCCACTCCTTTATTACTCCTGTCACTCTAGCACACACTTGATGTCCTCAGTACAGATGGCTGTAGTTGGCACTGGCAGGTGGCACTGGTTTGGAACTGACAGATGGCACTGTTGGCACTGGCAGGTGGCACTGACAGATGGCACTGATTGGCACTAGCAGGTGGCACTGGTTTGGAACTGACAGATGGCACTGGTTTGGGACAGATGGCACTGATTGGCAGTGGCACTGGCAATTGGAACTGGCTGGCGGTGGCGGGTGGCACTGGCTGGTGGTGGCAGGTGGCACTGGCGGGTGGCACTGGCTGGCAGTGGCACTGACCGATGTCACTGATTTGCGGTGGCACTGGCAGGTTTCACACTAAGAATAGTGTAACTGTAACCAGTGCTGGGACCAGGGCAAAGTGCGCCCCCCTCCCCCCCAGGTTCGGACTTGGGCCCCTTTCACACAGGCTTTCTGATCAGGTCTGTCTGTCAGTTTTTCAGGCGGACCTGATCGGAACCTTCATTCACTGCTATGGAGCGGCGGATGTCCGCGGACACCCGCTGATATCCGATCCTGTCAGGCTTTCCATCTGTCTGGATTTCACTATCGATCCATTTTCATCCGATCTCCCCATAGAGGAGAGCAGGTCCCTGACAGGTCAATTTCAGCACAGTGAGCGGAGATGGACCTATCATTCGCCTGCTCAGCGGGGATCAGAGGAACGATCCCCCGCTGAGTAATGTTTGTGACATGCACTATATTAGTACTTAAAGTGTTGCACTGCAGCAACCTGAGAGTAATGAGTGCACACATATGGGGTAGTGGTCAGTGGTGCCAATTTGGAAATGTGGAAAAGAAGTCCAAGACCCTTTTCTAAAAATGTCCTGTACCAAACCACATGTGTGGGTTAGCAGATGAGTGGGGGTGCCTTTAACTATCAATGGCACTGCTGTGTATCTACTAAAGGACAGTGTGCTTCTGTGTTTGTCAAGAAAACCACAATTTTGTGCATGATCCTGACTGCGCGTGAACCTAGCCAAATAGCGGTTTCACACTGGTGCGCTTTGGTTTGACCACAGTGCGATTGTATGTGTGATTTACTTGCAGTTTTAGGTGTGCTCCTGATGAATTCTAGTGGACTGTGTGTTTTCTGATTACGCATCAAAGATGCAGCATGCAAGACTGTAATTTGCTTTCGTGAAAACAGACAGTCTAATAGAATTGAATGGGAGCGCACCTAAAACTCTGGGTAAACTGAATATACAATCGCACTGTGGCCAGACCACAGCACACCAGTGTGAACATACTATTAGCCCCCGTTCACATTGACTGTGGCTTTGAAATTGTGCGACTTAACCTGAAATCGCACAATTTCAGAGCTGCATCTCAGTGTGACTTTGGGTTGCGACTTTGAAGACATCTGTGTGGCTTCATGCACAGATGTCTATTGAAGTCACACCCTAAATCGCAAAAGTAGTGCATGTACTACTTCTTCAAATTGATGCGGCAACTCAAAGTCAGTGTTGCATTGATTTGAACAGTGCCTTGCCGGCAATAGGATGTGACTTGTCAAATTGCATGACAAATTGCTACAATGTGAAGGGGGGCGGGGTTAAGATATTAGAAAAGATAGAATCTGTGAGGAGGTTGGGGTGGTAAACGTATGTGCTAATGTCTTTATTAGTGACAGAATGCAGGGAATGTGCTAGGCTGCATGGTGGGGACAGGACAATTATGAGAGCTAAAAGCAAACTGGGATGGAAAGGGTGTAAGATCTGTGTGTGGAATGCTGAGCTGAGACAGGACAGGAGGCAGCATGATGTGTAGTGAAGATTTATGGAGAGGACAGCAGATAAGATAAGGGAAAAATGAACTAGGCAGGGGAGTGAGGAGGATCGGTGCTGACTTACTGTGTGATCATGCAGCAAAGGCAGAGAGAGAAGTGTAGACGGGGAGGAGTGGAGATAAGCTGCCTGGACTGACCATAGTAAAAGTAATAAGGAAGAAGGTGAAGTGATCTGCTACATCGGGAAGGAGAGAAAGTTGAGGGCGTAATATAGCTGCTGGGTCCCGCCCACCTCACCCCAGCCGGGTCCCGCCCACCTCGACATCAAGCTGACAGCTCCTCTCTCTCTCTCCTCTCTGTTCACACACTCAGCACGGCGCTTTTGATAATGCCAGAGCTGCTGAGTGTGGAGAAGGAAGGATAGGAGGAACGGCCAGTGTAAAATATCGGCCTAATTTTGATAATCGGCCGATGCCGATTTATCAAAAATGGCCAAATATCGGCCGATATATCGGCCAGCCGATATATCGGTCGACCTCTACCCAAAATGCAATGGAACAAAGGACCTATAGGTCAGATTGGATGGCTAATTCCTTTTACTAAAATACTGTAATTTAAAGGGATGCCTTAAAGTGTAGCTTTAGTTTTGGAAAAATGTGATGCATTACATAAACTGTAATAGGGGTTTAAACAGAAAACAAACTATAATCAAAAGAGGTTCAGGTAATGTTTTTGAAGAGGGGTAGCTATTTGGAGACAGCAAGGGACAATTTGGCACTATCATAGGCAACACAGCAAGGATAATTCAGCAAAATCATAGTGGCAGCAATATGGTGCAGAAAAGACAGTTCATCAAAATAACAGTGGAAATATTTAGATGCAGCAGGAGTTAACGACTCGTCAAGATCTTGAAGTTTTTGATGGCCTAGAACCGCTAGTTCTGTCAGCAGGTTCCCTGTAGGGTATCCCAGTGGAGTGAAGGTCAGAGTAGGCACTAAAGATGTTTTTAGGTTCAAGGGAAGGTGGAGGGGGGAGTCCTCTGCAACCCAGCTGCAGCTTCAGGTCCGCACAGGCAGCACACAGCAAAAGGACATTGAGCAGCACAAAGAGGAAGTGTGCTGCTGATGGCCCCTGCGTAGGTATTTAAATCTGAGCCAGGATTCAGTTGCATCAGGAGTCTGTCTAGGAGCAAGCCGAGTCACATTGTGCCAAGTCTTATAGCTCCTGCCACTACACACACATGTAATGGTGTGTAGTGCATGGAGCTCCGTGTAGGAGCTGGACTACAGGATGGCGCCTGGCTGTGAAACCTATCTTCCCACACTTAGGTGGTGCAGAGTGATTAAACAAGTGATGGGGGGCCCAGGGACTGGGGAATAGGAAAACTACTACATGAAGATTTCAGTCCTGTCACCTGCCATTTGTACTAAAGCACGGACATAGTTTACGCTTACTTCCTGCAGCTACATCTTGTGTCCTGAGTTGTACGCCCATCCTGCTATACTGAAATTACATGATCAGTTCCAGTATTGCAACAAGCGAACAACTGCTTTTAGGCTTAATGTTAGACAAAAGTAAAAGGTGGTGCTAAGTATATAGGTGAATATACAGTATATATCATGAACATATAAATGAACATATAACCCTGCAAACAAACATGGAATGTTGAACATATAGCAAGCTAAAGGTCCATTTGTAGTAGTGTGCCCAACACCAAAATAACAACAATTTGCTTAGAAATTAAGGTTCTAGTTCTTCCACCACAAGTGCTCATTGGGAAGGTGGCAACTAACCACAGGTGTTTTACCACTTTTTAAAATGCGCATTTGGATTACCAGATTGATTCCTACTGCCAACACCACTCTGCTCCAATGGACCCTCTGGGTGAAGCTAGGACATAAAAAATTACGCCACAGGAGAAGAGAATAGAAGTCTCATAGTGTAGTATTTTTAGAAAAATTTAAAAGCAATGACAATGAATAGTAAATTGCACTCAAATTTTTTTTAGTGCCTGGCCTGTCACTGGGTAAAACCGCGTGTGCGGATCCGGCTAGGTCCTAGAGCAATGGTGTGCATTCCGCGTCGCGCTTGTAGGGTAAAGCCTGGTGTGGGGTGACAAACAGGACCCAGAAGTGACGGATCCTCCACTCCGACTTACGTTTTGCTGTGAATGGCATCTTCAGGAGGCTTTAGTTCTCAAAAAGGATATCAGAGGAACTGGAGAAAGTGCAAAGTAGGGCAACCAAAACGTTAAGAGGCATGGAGGAGCTCAGCTATGAGGAAAGATTAGAGGAACTGAATCTATTACTGAATCTAGAGAAAAGGAGATTAAGGACAGGATATGATGACATGTACAAATACATAAGTGGTCCATATAGTGAACATGGTGTTGAGTGATTCACTTTAAGGTCATCATAGAGGACAAGGGGGCACACATTACGTCTAGAGGAAAAAATACAGAAAGGTTTCTTCACAGTAAGAGCTGTGAAAATGTGGAATATACTCCCTCCAGAGGTGGTTCTGGCAAGCGCAGTAGTTTGCTTTAAAAAAGGCCTGGATTCTTTCCTAAATGTACGTAATATAACTGGGTACTAACATTTTATAGGTAAAGCTGATCCAACGAAAATCTGATTGCCTCTCAGGGGATCAGGAAGGAATTTTTTCCCCTGATATAGTAAATTGATCATACTTTACTGGTTGTTTTTTGCCTTCCTCTGGATCAACTGTGGGTATAGGATTGTGTATATGGGATTATATTTTTTTGGGGGTTGAACTAGATGGACTTGTGTCTTTTTTCATCCTGACTAACTATGTAACTATATCCCAACCTGGTTGAGAAAGCCTCTGCATTGAACAGAATCACCCCCAAATCGCTGGGGGATGTAGAGCAGAACCAGACATACAGCATCTCTTTTCTTTTTCAAATATTTTATTGTAGATAATAATACATATTTTATGCATACATTTTTTGTATAATAGTGATATATCGTATATTACGTTTTTAATTCTGGAATAAAATAAGATGAACATAAGACATCTAAGAGCTTCTCAAAAATTTCATAAAAATTTAGCAAAAGTAACATCTGATTTTTCAATAAGCATGGATTAAAAGTTTGGGGCAAATAAAAGGTAACATAAGCGGTGTTCATATTGTTGTTAAATTATATATTTCTAACAGGGGCCAAGATCCTGCTTTGTGGCTTGGCGTGTCCTGTCGATGGGGGGAAAAAATGGAACCAGACAGAGGGGGGGGGGGGGGAGAAGGGAATCTCCAGAGGGGATCATGAGGTTCATGAGATTCTGATATAGCAAAATTAATAATAAACACAGTAGTAGGATATTTTAGGATAGTACAATGGAGTTGTCAAACCCTGGTGGCAGGCGATGATTTATCCAAGGAAGCCAGAGGGCTATGAATTTCGGGATTTTATTTAAATAGATGGCTTCAGTTTTGGCATGAATCATCGCCTGCGTTACCCGGTGTTTAGTTGAAATTATACATAAAGTAGATGTTTTCCAAGCTTGAGCTATGGTTTGTTTGGCAGCCGTAGTGACATATATAGTAGAAGTTGGAATTGACGTTGTGAGATATTTTGTGGTTTGTTATTTAGGAGTGCTACAGTTGGGTCAGGTACAATAATGGTATTGAACATGATGGATAGTAGGTTAAATATTTGCTTCCAGAAAGTCTTAACTTTAGGGCAGATCCACCATATGTGTAGATGCGTACCTATATCTATACAGTCTCTGAAGCATTGGGCAGGGTATTTGAGGGAGAAATTTGGATATTCTTGCTGGCACAAGGTACCATCTAGTGAGTACCTTGTAGTTAGTTTCTAATGCAGCAATATTTGGGGTAGCTGATGTTGTGGCTTGCCAAATTTGAGTCCAATTTATATCATCTGATTGGAGATTCAGGTCTGTCTCCCATTTGGTAGTGTAGGTTGGGGGAGTTGAAGTTGTATGAGACAGTAATTGATTGTATATTTCCGAGATTAGACCACGTTTGTGTGGGTCAGAGATGCAGGTTTGTTCAAATGTTGTACGATTAGGCATTGTAGAATTCGGGGAATCATTCTGCTGTAGGACTTGTTTATTTGTAGATACCTGAAGGTTTCTGTTTGTGGAATTTCTTTTGTATCAGAGTCTGGGAAAGGGCGTGATGGTGTTGGATTCAAAGAAATGGTATGCTCTAGTTAGATCTGCTTTTGACCATGCTGAGAAGGAAGAAGGGGGAAGCCCAAGCTGGGTAAAAGGAGGGGTTGTTTAGGAAGGAGAGGAGAGGATTGTGTGGAGATTGAAGTCCAAATCGTGTTCTAAGCCTATTCCAAATGGATAAATTATGTCTAGTAATAGGATTGGAAATCGTACAGCGTAAAGTTGGAGTGAGCCACAGAAGATTGGCTAAAGAAAGTGGATCGCAATCAACTGATTCAATCGCGACCCAGAGGGGAATCTCTTTGGTAGCGTGATATTTAGGGAGTTGAGCCAATTGGGCATCATAATAATATTTAGTGAAATCTGGAACAATTAGTCCACCACGTATACGGGGGGTATATAGAGTAGCTTGTGGTAAACGGGGTTTAAGTTTGCCCCATATGAATTGTAGAGTTTTGCGTTGGAGAATACGAAGGAAGTATGCTGGGACTTGAATTGGGAGTACTCAGAAGAGATATAGGATTTTGGGTAAAATTGACATCTTGATGACTGTAATTCTACCCATCCATGCCAACGGTAGAGAGGACCAATTTTTCATTAGTGCGTTTAATTGTTTCATCAATGGTAGGTAATTTGCCTTATATAGTTCTGCTGGGTTTGCTGTTAGAGAGATACCTAGGTATGTGATATGTGAAGTTGACCAGCTAAAGGGGAGGGAGTCCTGTAAATGTGTTTGCAATTCCAATGGGAGAGAGATGTTTAGTGCTTTTAGATTTTTGAGAGTTTATTTTAAGACCAGATATAGCTCCAAATTTAGTAAGGGTGGATATAAGATTTGGTGCTGATGTTAAAGGTGAAGTGAGAAAAACTAAGACATCATCTGCGAACAGACATAGCTTGTGTTGATGGCCCCCGTGTTCAAGACCGTTAATATTAATATTAGAGTGAATTAATTGGGCTAGGGGTTCTATTGCTAGAGCAAAGTGTAGGGGGGATAATGGGCATCCCTGCCTGGTTCCTCTTTCAATAATAAATTGGTCAGATTTGTAACCTGAGTAAGTTATAAAGTTATATACGCTTTCGGTTTGTCATATAGAGAAGTTATCCACTGTAGAAAGTTGTTTCCAAAACCCCATCTACCGAGGATAGAGTGAAGATAATGCCAAGATAAGGAATCAAATGCTTTCCGTATATCAATAGAGAGGAAGCAGACAGGGATGCGACGTGTTCGTGCCATATGAGCAAGGAGAAGTGCTCAACGAATGTTATCACCAGTTTGTCTGGATGGGATAAAGCCTGTCTGATCTTTATGTATAAGGTTGCCTATGATTGGATTTAGTCGATTGGAGAGGATTTTTGCTAGTAGCTTGATATCTAAATTAAGAATAGAGATTGGTCTATAGTTAGACCATGAAGTGTCATCTGAATTTGGTTTGGGGATCATAGAAATGGAAGCTAAAAGGGATTCTGGACGGAAGGAATGTCTAGTTAGAAGTGAATTGAAGGCTTCCATTAATAAAGGAGAAAGTAGTGTTTTGAAGTGTTTATAGTATGTGGCTGAAAAACCATCTGGTCCTGGGCGTTTGTGTGGCTTTAAAGTTTTGATTGCTGTTTGAATTTCAAGAGATGTAATAGTTTTTCCAAGGGTTTCTAATTGGGTTGCAGAAAGGGAGGGAAGTTTAATATCAGCTAATAGCGAATCGAGGCGTGATTGATCAAAAGTTTGAGTCTCTTGGTATAAATGGGATAATCTTCTACCAAATTCATTCACTATTTTTTGAGGGTTACTGGAGAAGGTGTTTTTTGATAATTTTAATCTAATTGGCTTCCGTGAGTGGTCTGATTTACGGAGAGAAAGGGCTAAAAAGGTTGTAGAATTGTTGGCTTTCATATAGAGAGTGTGTTTGGTTTTGCGGAGAATCTGTTCTGCTGAATCTGTTAGAAAAAGGTCGAGTTCTAGTTTGGCTTTATCATAGATTAGTTTGTTAGAGGGAGAAGGTTTGCTTTGAAAGTTTTCTGAAGCCTTATAAAATGCTTCATCTAGTTGCTTTTGTATTAGTTTATTTTGTTTGCGTAGGTTAGATGCTTTACTTATACAGATTCCTCTGATGACTGGTTTCAGGGCTTCCCAATAAGTTAGAGGATTTGTCTCTGATGGTTTATTATCTGCTATGTAATCTTGAATGGCTTTTTCTATATCTTGTCGGTATTTAGGGATCGGTAGCAAGCTGTCATTTATGTACCATGTACGCAGATTTGGTTTTGGAATAAGAGAAGAAAAGGAAGTCAGTACTGCATTGTGGTCAGACCATGCGCAAGGGATGATTTGTGAATTGAGTATTAGTGGAGAAGAATTGATATTTACTAATAAATGGGCTATTCGAGAAAATTGTTTATGGGGATGAGAGTAGTGAGCATATTGTTTTTTCCTAGGATGTTGTTCACGCCATGTATCAATAAGGGAATGTTGGTTTAAAAGTTGTTGGTATTTAGGGCGGTGAATAGTTGCGGGTGTTGGGGATTTGTCTAAAATTGGGTATATTAGCTGGTTAGAGTCTCCACATATTATAAGAGTACCCTTTTTCTGAGAGTCTATTACATTGAATAAGTGAGAGAGAAAAGATAATGGATTTTTGTTGGGGGCATAATATGATACAACCGTGATTTTGTTGTCAAGTAATAAACCATTTAGTATTATATAGCGACCTTCATGGTCATTAATCTCTGAGTGTAGGGTAAAAGGTGTAGTGTGGTGGAAAGCAACCAAAACTCCTCTCTGTTTGGTGGAGGCTGAGGCTTTGTATACTTGGGGATATTGGCGGCTGCAAAACTTAGGGGAGGATTGAGTAGAAAAGTGTGTCTCTTGTAGACAAACCACATGAGCTGGGATAGATGAGAAAAAGTGGAAAGCTTTTGTGCGTTTAGGAGGGGAATTAAGACCTTGTACATTGAGTGTAAGTATATTGAGCGACGTCATATCAATATCTATTAATAATCAAAAAATTATAAACTTTGTTATTAGATATATATGTGATCGTAGTATGGAGGAGGAAAAGGAAAATAAATCAAATAAGGGAGGACAAATTAAAGAGAAGGAAGAGGGGAAAAGGGAGGGGGGGCGGTAAAGTTGGAAAAGTGTTACAAAGAGAAAAAAAAGAGAAGCTTTTATAACGGTTTTAAATAAATGGCTCCTAACTGGAGCTAGTTTACAGTGGGTGGCAAGAAATTACCAGCCAGTGGGTACAATTTATCAAAGAGTGTCTGGTATACTCACCAGGCACTTAAGGATTAAGTTGGAGGTGCAGTGAGCAGTCTCCGAGACAATATAAGCGAATATAAACTTTAAAACACATAAACTTATCAAGTCACTATTTAAATAAAATAATGAGTAAAACAATTCTGGTATATATTCTACCGGGTTGTCCGTGTATGAGACATAAGATCAATGTCCTGCATACAAGCTAGAGAAGGAAGAAGCATAGAGAGAGTTATTCCAAAAAAGGGAGAGTTATATGATAGACAGAGAAATTGAGTATAGTGAATAATCTAGCCTATAGGCAGGAAAACTTAAATTATTTTGGAATGAACATAAAAATAAACTTGCTGTGAAACTATTCATTGTTGTTTAACTACTTCCCACCCGGCCACTGTACATATACGGCCGGATGGGTGCTCTCTCCTTCTGAGTGGACGTTCCTGAACGTCCTTCAGAAGGAGGGGGATGGCGCGCGCGCCGCCCGCCGCGTTACCAAGGACCCTGTGCGCGTGCCCGGCGGCCGCGATTGCCGCCGGGCACCCGCGATTGCCCGGGAACCAAGCAGGAAAGTGGATCTGTGTGTGTAAACACAGAGATCCACGTCCTGTGAGGGAGAGGAGGCTGATGGTGTGTCCCTTGTACATAGGGACAACCATCGGTCACCTCCCCCAGTCAGTCCCCTCCCCCCACAGTTAGAACACATTGAGGGAACATATTTAACCCCTTCCCGCCCCCTAGTGGTTAACCCCTTCCCTGCCAGTCACATTTATACAGTAATCAATGCATTTTTATAGCAGGGATCGCTGTATAAATGTAAATGGTACCAAAAATGTGTCAAAAGTGTCCGATGTGTCCGCCACAATATCGCAGTCACAATAAAAATCGCAGATCGCCGCCATTACTAATATAAAAAAAAAATGCTATAAAACTATCCCCTATTTTGTAGACGCTATAACTTTTGCGCAAACCAATCAATACGCGCTTATTGCGATTTATTTTTTATACCAAAAATATGTAGAAGAATACGTATCGGCCTAAACTGAGGAAAATTTTAATTGAAAAAAAAAATGGGTATTTATTATAGCAAAAAGTTAAAAATATTGTGGTTTTTTTCCAAACTGGACGCTCTTCTTTTGTTTATAGCGCAAAAAATAAAAACCACAGAGGTGATTAAATACCACCAAAAGAAAGCTCTATTTGTGGGAAAAAAAGGACGCAAATTTTGTTTGGGAGCCACGTCGCACGACCGCGCCATTGTCATTCAAAGTGTGACTGCGCTGAAGGCTGAAAAATGGCTTGGGCAGGAAGGGGGTTTTAGTGCCCAGTAGGGAGGTGATTAAACAACATTACTATCTGTTATCTGTTCTATCAAAATAGAGAATCAGTTATAGGGTTGTTCAAACTAAGAGGTTTAAGCGTGCTTATTATCACTGTTAACAATATATGTAGGAAGTCCTAAAGAAAAAAAAAGAAAAAAGGTGAATGACAACAGAGGAAGAGTGTATGGTCTGTCTCTGTGTGGTATCTCTTAGGGTCTTAAAAGAGTGGTTCTATTATTTCAAAAATCGTAAAGAATCATATCACCAGTTTCAGTCCGTGGGATCAGTGGCAGTTGACGGGGGTGAGTCATGGCGACTCCTTTTGTGGGTACTGGAGTGGGCTTGAGGAGATGAATCTTCATGTTGGCTTGCTGGGGAGCCTGAAGATGCTCTGCGTTTTGGCTCCTTCTGCGGAATTTTCCGGCATTGAAAGATGAAGATCTTGTAGTGTGGTGAGAAGGTCATCCATTGATTTGCAGGTATATGTAGTTTCTTTGTAGGAGAATCGAAGGGCAAAAGGGAAACACCAACGATATGTGATGCGATGGAATTGGAGAATCTGCAGCTGTGGTTTCATAATTTTCCTTTTGATTAGGGTCTGCTGCGAAAGGTCTTGGAAAATCTGGTAACGGTGACCCTGGAAAGTCAGTGCTTCTTTATTGCGAGCTGCTTCTAGGATTTGCTCTTTGGAGCGAAAGTAGTGGAATTTGATTACAATGTCTCTGGGTGGTCCTTCATCTTTGCAAGGGGCTAATGATCTGTGGATCCTATCCATCTCCAAGCGCTCTATTGGAATTGATGGAGTGAGTTCTTGAAGAAGGGCTGTTACAGTGGAGTTTAAATCAATTATGGATTCTGGGATGCCGCGAATACGGATGTTGGATCTTCTTGCTCTATTCTCAAATTCCTCGAGACGGTTGTTGAGCGAGGTATTCTCCTCTTTAAGTGCTTCTAATTCATCAGCATTATTAGTAGAAATGCCATCCAGCTCATTTATCCTTTGTTCTAGAACAGATGTTCTGCGGCCCACCTCATGAATTTCCCGCGTCAATTTGTTTGTAATGCAGTCTGAGGTGGTTTGAAGTGCTTTTTGTAAGACCCTTTCAAATTGTGTCAAAGGGTCAGTTCCTGGTGAAATGTTTTGTATAATATTAGGGGTCATTCCAAGTTCACAGTCAGAGTCAGGCTCATTAACCACTTCAATACAGGGCTTTTTATACCACTTCCATACCGGGCTTATTCTAGCACTTCTCTCCTACATGTACAAATCATCATTCTTTTGCTAGAAAATTACTCAGAACCCCGAAACATTATATACGTTTTTTTTAGCAGACACCCTAGGGAATAAAATGACGGTCATTGCAACTTTTTTTCTTGCACGGTATTTGCGCAATCATTTTTCAAACGCCTTTTAAAAAAAAAAATGGTTCATGAATTAAAAAATAACAAAACTGTAAAGTTAGCCCAATTTTTGGGGAAAATATGAAAGATGATGTTACGCCGAGTAAATAGATACCTAACATGTCACGCTTTAAAATTGCGCACACTTATGGAATGGCGCCAAACTTCGGTACTTAAAAATCTCCATAGGCAGCGCTTTAATTTTTTTTACAGGTTACCAGGTTAGAATTACAGAGGAGGTCTAGTGCTAGAATTGTTGCACGCGCTCTAATGCATGCGGCAATACCTCACATATGTGGTTTGAACGGCGTTTACATATGTGGGCGACTTACGTGTGCATTCGCTTCTGATCGCGAGCTACCGGGGACAGGGGCATTTTCATTTTTTTTTTTTTATTTACTTATTTATTTTTTTACACTTATTTTACTTCTTTTTTTTATTTTATTTTTTTATCACTTTTATTCCTATTACAAGGAATGTAAACATCCCTTGTAATAGGATTGTGTGTGACAGGTCCTCTTTATTGAGAGATGCGGGGTCAATAAGACCCCACATCTCTCCTCCAGGCTGGAAAGCATGAGATCAGTAAAAAAAAATTCACTGATCTCATACTTACTAGCCGCAATGGCGGCTTTGTTTACATTTGAGGACCCGGGCGTGACGTCATCACATCGCGCCCGGGCCTCCGATGATCATAGAGATGACTGGTGACCATCTGGTCACCAGTCATCTCTATGCTCGTCACGTGACCCACCATTGGCGCCGGAAGATTCTCTCCGGGTCCCCGATCGCACGGGAGAGCCCGGAGAAGCACCAGATGGCGGCGGGAGGGGGGGATGTCCCCTCCCGCCACCTATAAGAACGATCACGCGGCGGAACCGCCGCTATGATTGTTCTTATGGTGCACAGAATCGCCGGCACGTCAAAAGGATATCTGAATAATGCCTCTAGCTGCAGGCATCATTCAGATATCCCCCTACAAAGCCGAGGACATCATATGACGTCCACCCAGGATGGGAGATCCCATCTGTGGACGTCATTTGACTATGGCTGGGTAGGGAAGTGGTCAAGAAGATACTGAGGTGAGTTCTTATTCTTTTTTTTTTTAGCTGAGGTAAGGCTGAGAGGGATGATGGTGCTGCTGTCATCTTAGCTGTGGTTCTAGTCAGAACGTCCTGACCCTTTGTTGCTTTTAGTTTAGATTTCCTCCCGCTATACATAGTATCTTTTTGATCACTGAAGTTTCCGGTAGCTGTTGGTTACCTTGTTAACGGTTTTTGAGGTGGTTATTCGTTTTATCTCGGCTTTTTAGTCACGGAAGATGCGGAGCTTCAGGCAGCCATAACCTACCAGTCAGCCTCACGCATGCACCTCCAACATACAGTATCTCACAAACGTGAGTACACCCCTCACATTTTTATAAATATTTTATTATATCTTTTTATGTGACAACACTGAAGAAATGACACTTTGCTACAATGTAAAGTAGTGAGTGTACGGCTTGTTTAACAGTGTATATTTGCTGCCCCCTCAAAATAACTCAAAACACAGCTATTAAAGAGGAAGTAAACCCTCCGAACAAATACGGGAAAAAGACAAACCCTGCAAGACAAAGGCATAATCAGCCAGTATGCATCGCATACCGACTGATTATGTAGTACTTACCTTAGATCGAGGCCCCCACAGCGGTCCACGTCTCCCCCTACAGTGCCGACATGTTGTCCCAGAGTGACTTCCTGTTATCGCCGCTCCGGTGCTGTGATTGGCCGGAGCGGCGATGATGTCACAGGCATGCGCACTCGGGCCGGCAAGAACCCATTCAGAATACCATTACTGCACATGCGTGTGTCGTCATCGGTGCTGTGTTTTACAGCAAATATCTCCTTAACCGTGTAGGTTAAGGAGATATTTCTTGCACCTACAGGTAAGCCTTAATCTAGGCAAGCACTGCTAGGTGGCACTGATTGGCACCACTGGTGGGCATTGATAGGTGGCACTTGTGGGCATTGATCGGTGGCACTCATGGGCATTGATAGTGGGCACTGGCAGGTGGCACTGGCAGGGGGTACTGATTGGCACAGATGAGGCAGAATTGCCTCTTCCTCTTCGGGACTGATGTCTCTTGCACATAAGTCAGTGATTGGCTTTTTATTTTTGTTTTGTTTACATCACGTGATCAGCTGTCATTGGCAGACAGCTGATCACGTGGTAAGGGGCCTCAGATCTGTGATCACCCGAGATTCAGTGATCACAGCGTGCGCGGGGAGCGTACAAAGGGGAGGACGTCTATTGACGGCCTCCCGGCAATTCAGGTTCACGCTGTAGCTGTCGTTCGGCTATAGCGCGGACGCCAAGTGGTTAAATAGCCAGAAGGGGCTGGCTATGGGCTTGACTGATGTGCAGGAGATGATCAACAGGTGAGCCACTGTGGAACGATGAGTACTGGCAATTAACCGACAGCTGAGCAACCTGAGCACTGACAATCTGGTTATTTGCACTTTCTGGAGACTTTCCCCCTTTGCATAATGTATTTCCCTAGTGGGGGAGCTTTTTTCAACCACCTTGGGGGAACTTGATGATTTATTACTTTTTTCTAAATGTAGAATTCCATGTTGTTATAGAACTATCCGAGTGTCTGTTTCCTTTGAGAACTGGCTGTACTGTATAATACAGTACATTGTTATCAACATTTCCATTTTTTCTGTTATCTATGCATTATTTAATATGCTTAATAAACATTTATTGCAACAATTTTTTTTTCAAACAAAAGTAGTGTTACCCTTTACAGTTAAATAAAAATATTACCATGCTGTAGTTACCAGGACTCACAAATCATATTTCATAAAGCTTATAATAATCCACAAGCACATTCTAAAATGTCAGATTCCTTATCTTCATCATGTCCAAAATGTCAGTAAATACAAACAGATATTTTCATGGTCTCTGAGTGTATCCCTGAATTACTTTAATATGGTAAGAAAATCATGACTGTCTAAGAGACAATTTTAATTTTTCACTAATGGTGTTCTCTGTATGGTCCCTTTTTACTGTAACATTTGATATGGAAACTCAACTAAGCAGCAATAATTAGCATAGGCATCTTACATGTGTGGATTAATGTCCCTTTTTCTTAGCTTTGGATATGGGGAAGGGCTAAACGCTTGAGTTTTATTGTCTCTTTCTCTCTTTAAAGGTGCCCCCACTTACCTGGTGTGCTGGCTGATTTCCAATATCAAAGTAATACAATTCTAGCATTACGAGTTTGCAGCCATTTTCTGCCTACATGCATAGACTCCAGCAATGACTGCATGTTATATCTCGGGATGGGATTCTTGATGGCGTCAACGATGGACAATATCTGTGCATGTTTGTAGAAATTGCCTCTTTTAGTCTTGTGATTGGGCATGGGTTTTAAAGTGGACTTAAATTCAAAAAGTGAAGATTTTCTATGCAATAGCTTTTCTACATGTTTCATAACTGTGCTGAAGCAGTACCCTGAAAACGTACCCTTTGTCTAGAATTCTTCTAAAAAAATAACAGTGAGCTTTCTGGTATTTTATTGTGCCTAGGTACTCCTGTATGGAAAAGAAAGGAGCCCTGGACTGCCGCACTCTGTATAAACGATTTATTTCCAAAATTTCAAAATAAAATCCAAAATTAATCCATAAATTCAAAAAATCCAAAAACAGGCAAAACAGAAAACTGACATGCAGGGATGGATGGCTGACGCGTTTCACATCAAAGTAGATGCTTACTCATAGCTCCTGTACCTACATCCCCATTGCTGTATATCTGCATTGTAATATTAAGGCACTGTGCCTCTAAGTGCTAGTCTCAGAAGATATGTAATGAGGCTTGGTGATGCCATTCACCGTTTTCCTTGCTGGAGGCTCTGATTTGAGAAGGTAAATGCCTGCCTCTATGAAAATGGCTGCCTCCATACAGAAAAGAAAAAAGAAAGGAGGGCGCACCAACCTCGTGCATTACCACTTAAAAGTTTTATTAAAATATGAATAAAAATGCAATGATCCTACTCACAGACGGAGCTTAGGATCATTGCATTTTTATTCATATTTTAATAAAACTTTTAAGCGGTAATGCACGAGGTTGGTGCGCCCTCCTTTCTTTTTTCTTTTCTCTAGCTATATGAACACCCATTGTTCTGAGGAGGGCTGCAAGACCTTAGACTTTGCCTTTGGACGGAACCACACTACCCGTGTTTTGACATTACACCGAGAGCGCAGGAGATTTTTGTTTTTCTGCCTCCATACAGAGGCACATTGCAGAGCAAATAATGGTAAGTCGATAATGGTAAAAGATCAACTGCAGGGAGACCACAGGCAATATTGGGAACTAGTCCTTTGTCCTCTACCTACCATTTTGGAAACTTTCAGAGTTCATTTCCTCTTTAAAGTTCATCCAACTTTAATTATAGAAGGTTCTTTTTCTGGATGTGAAATACATAATTTTTTTTCAATATGTGGAATAAAAATCTTTTGATACAGATTTGTTTTGGTAAGACAGATAGACATTCTCTGATGCAGGAGAGCACTTTAACCACTTCAGCCCCGGAAGAATTTACCCCCTTCCTGACCGGGCCATTTTTTGTGTTCCTGCCCTGCGTCGCTGACAATTGCGCGGTCGTACAATGCTGTACCCAAACAAAATTGACGTTCTTTTTTTTTACACAAATAGAGCTTTCTTTTGGTGGTATTTGATCACCTCTGCGTTTTTATTTTTTGCGCTATAAACAAAAAAAGCAACAATTTAAAAAAAAACACTATCTTTTACTTTTTGCTATAGTAAATATCCCAATTAAAAAAAATAAAATAAAAATTCCTCAGTTTAGGCCGATACATAATCTTCTACATATTTTTGGTAAAAAAAAATCGCAATAAGCGTATATTGATTGGTTTGCGCAAAAGTTAGAGCGCCTACAAACTATGGGAAAGATTTATGGCATTTTTATTAAATTTATTATTTCTGTATTTTTTCTCTATCCGCATCCTCTGATCTTCCCTGTGCTGAGGATGCAATGCCATGGCGATCAGTAAAAAGAGAAAAACGAACAAATGTATTTTTAATATACCTTAAAGTAGCATCACTGGAAGAAGATTTTTCAGAATGTTAAAAATATTTTTTTTTTCTATATAAATTGATGATTTAGCTACAGACACCTGAGTTCTCTGAGCTACAGACACCTAATTTATTATTATTTTATTTTGGCATTGAGCCCAGCAGTGTTATTTTTGTTTTTGTTTTTTAATAATTCAATGCTAAATACTAGTCACCATGGTTGCTTCCATAATTCATTTTAATGGAGTGGAATGCTTTCGTTTTGAAATGTTGTAGCTCATCATTTATCTTATTAATGTTTGTTAGTTTTCATTTTTTAAGTTTGTTTGAAGAAGTGAGTTTATCTGATGAAATGAGTTTAACTGCAAAATTAATAACAAGATATATTAGACTACAACTCTTTTTCTTTTAGCGAAACCATAAAGCATCCAAATCACATGCAGTTAGTATAGTATGTATGATTTTTTTTTTTTTCTCTAAGCAAAGTATCCTCCTATACAATTTTAGATTTGCAAATGGTCAGATATGGTACTGTCTGTTTACGACTATAGCAAACACCATGGAAGTGTACTACTATTCAAAGTCTTAACAATGACAACACCAGTCAGTACAGTTGGCCACATTTAGGTACTCAAATTGGGACTTTCATCTTCGCCATAACTTATCTTATAATTTTTTCAACTTGTTATTGGTCTCACCAGTTTAATAATATCCCAATGTCCACACTCACAAACTGGAATTGTGTCTCATTTAGGGGTTGACTAGCAAACATGTCCTTGAATTAATTTTACTGATTATGGTCTGTACCCTGGACTCTGCTATGCTGTTTACCTTCTTTATATTGGCTGTGATTTGGGGCATAAACTTGCTGGGTAGATTTACTAAAAGCAAATGGGCTGTTAACAAGGCAATTTTCACTTTGCAAACACATTTTCCCTTCGCTTAGTGAATGTAGTGAAAATTCTTTTTTTTTTTTAAATCGTTTTTATTGGACTTTGTAAAATACAGGAGATAAAGGACAGTAGTACATTGTTTGTTTCATGAATGTAAGGATATACATACTTATCTGTTGGTAACAAGGAGTTGAGGTAATTAAAGTGGTTGTAAACCCACTTTTGCAACTTGCACCTACAGGTAAGCCTAGATTAAGGCTTACCTGTAGGTGCAAGAAATATCTCCTAAACCTACACGGTTTAGGAGATATTTCCTAAAAATGACATACGTCGGTGACAACGGCGCATTCATAGGGTTAACCCCATTCACAAATCCGGTTTAGCCGGATTTGACGGCTCCTGCGCGCTTGCGCGGAGTCACGTCTTCGCCGCTCTGGCCAATCACAGCGCCGGAGTGGCGCTGTGATTGGCTGGAGCGGCGATACCCGGAAGTAACCTGGAGAGCTGGAGAGGGAGACGAGGACGCCTTCGGGGGCCCGATCTAAGGTAAGTGATGCATAATGAGCTAGTATGCTAGTCAGTTGCAGGTTAGTTTTTAAAAAAAAAAATTTTAACAGGGTTTACAACCACTTTAAATGATCAATAATACACCATTTAGGACCTGTCCTTGAACAACAAAAAGAAAGCAAAAAGAAATGAGCCTAGGGGCCAACAACAAATGCCATCAATGTAGGAAAATTTGATCCCCATGAAGATCAAAACGTAAGAAAGAAAATGTGGTTAGAACATTTAAGGATTTGGTGAAAAGGTTTTCCATATGGACCAGTTAGATTCATATTTAGATTTGGTTCCATCTCTGTACGCTAGGGTTTTTTAATACTCTAAAATGATGTTGACCATCGAGGTGACTTCTCTTACACTAGGGATTTCACTGATTTTCCATTTGTACATTACAGCAGAGTGTGCGGCAAAGAGGATATGCATGGTTATTGATCTGACAGAAATTGGATAACTAGTCATTTTTAAGCTTAGTATAGCTTGTTCGATGTTGGGGCGAACAAAGACCCCAGTAACTCTTGAGATTAGTTTAAATATTTTTGACCAGAAACTACGAAGGTGAAGACGGGTCCATACCATGTGCTTTAAGGTGCCTATTTTGCCACATCCCCTCCAGCATAGGTTTGAGTTGGTTTGGGCAAATTTTGCAACTAGGTATGGGGTGTAATACCATCTTAGTATTAATTTTGTGAGATAGTTCCTCATAGTTGGAGCAGCATGAAAATTGGTTGCACCTAATTGCTGACTTTCACTGTTTTTCTGAAAACGCTTTGCCCAATTCTTTTTTTTTCACTCGAGTAGAAAATTCATTTTTTAAAGAATACCCAAACCTGTGCAAGGAAAATAAGAACAGCAGCATTTTTGCTTGTATATGATTAGAAGATTTAAGTCAGCAGAGCTTCGTTGCATGCATTCACTAAGCTAAAGCAAAATTTCCTTGCAATGTGAACAGCCTTTTTGCCTTTAGTAAAATTAACCCCAGAGTTTCTGTTTTTCATCTCAAATTCACAACGATCTAATTTTTAAAACACTATCATGATCGTACAGTACAAGACACAGGCTGGATAATCATAGACTCTGTGTTACAGTATAGGATGCTACTTTCAGGTGATTGGACACTGGCAAAGCTTTGATGGACATGCTCCCTGGGTGTACTCCTAACCCTACTCTGTGAGACCTTTTCGTTTATAGTGTCCTTGTGTGATGGACCTCGTCAGACTTATTGAGAAATGTTATGCTTCAGGCTTTTGTCTGGGTAATTAACTTTCAAAAGTCCGCACTCCAACATTCCCTTTGCCTAGAATACTTAAGCCTCATTCTGGACCTAAGCAAAATTCTCTTAGATCTCTTGTTTAGATCTTGGGATTGAAGAGATATCCCTCAGTGAGATTTTTTTATGGGAGTTTTGGGCCTCTTTTGAGTCCATCCCATTTGCTCAATTCCATTCAAAGCTCCAATACATTGTGTTGGCCTAAACCCTAGAAAAAAAACACTCCTTTTCTTTTTCGTACATCACGGGACACAGAGCGACTTAGTCATTACTAATGGGTTATATAGATTACCTTCAGGTGTTGGCACTGGCCAATTCCAAACCGGAAGTACCCTCCCCTATATAAGCCCCTCCCACCCGGGAGCACCTCAGTTTTTTGCCAGTGTCTAAGGTGTTGGCCAAAGAGTAACATGTGTTTTCACTGGGCTTGCGTACAGGTTCTTTTGGGCCTTAGTAAGCTGTTCCGGATCCCACCAAAAAAGCTTCATAGCTAAACGGTCGGTACCCGGGCCTTGCAGCAGAAGAGCAAGGTTTTGCCTGTAATGCTTCTCTTAGGAGGGCTGGACCCTGGGATCCAGAGCTCTGGTCATACCCACGACCAAGATGTTGTCTGTGCAGGGTGCTATACAGGTCCAGGGGAGTGGAATCCTTGGGAACCCGGTCCCTGAAGGTTTAATTACAATGCCTGCCGTGATAGGTGAAGTTTGGACTTCTGTGGACCAAACAAAGTCCTGCGGCGGGGATCAGGTAAGTGGGGGCCCCCAGGAACTTGGTTCTATTGGGGGACCCCCAAGCCTAATTTGTCTTTCTGTCTGTTACCTAACGGTATTCCCGCTAAATATCTGTGTTTGCCTATAACTACTGAAAATGTAAAATTTTTATAGTAGTCAAGAAAAAAAAAAAAAAAAACAGGGACCGCGGTACCTGTGTTAAACCACTAGAGGCCGCTGTAGTCCATTTTTCTTGTCATGTGGATCTTTGGTTTTCTCAAGTCAAAAGATCCAGGCAGCTGGTAAGTTTCTCTGTGGGAATCCACTTCCTCTGCCCTGTTGCTGCGCTCATCCACCGCACAGGCCCTCCGGCAAAAAGGGCCCTGGCTCCTAGTCCCCTGTTTGATTTCGAAAAGGGCGCCAATGGCGCACGGGCGCGCGCGCGGGCGCGTGCACGCGCCTCCTATGAAAAAAAAGGGGCGGGGCGGGTGGATGACGCTCGATGCGCGCCGCGGTGCTTCTGCGCATGTGCGGGCGTCCCAGCATGGTTAAAAGACACAGTACAAGTGTCAGCTGCATGCAAACAGAGCTAGCAACAAACAGTGGCACACAGAGGCGGTTGATGCAGGCATCCCCATAGAAAGGCACTTTAGTGGACACCAGCTGGTATATAGCAGCACCTGTGTTAGACTATTACCAGCAAAATTGGTGTATGACGACGGGAATATCTCAGCTTTGTGCTTAAAGGATATGTCGTCCAGACGCTCCGGAAATAGATCTTCCAGGAAGCCAAAGGGGTCTCAATCGGGCTCTGAGGATATTGGGCATGCTTGTACTGCACCAATCTCCCCTGAGAATTCAGAGGTCAGTAGCCGTAGAAACCCCGCAGGAATGCCTGGTGCTGCGGCTGTCCCCAGTCCACCTGCTCCTGTATATATAACAGAGGAGGTTTTATCCTCAACTCTGGGAGGATTGGAAGAGAGATTAACAGCATTGATCGCTGCTTCCCTGTCTCAGGAAAAGCGCGTCCGATCTCCGTCTCCTCCTTCAGAGTGCCTGTTAGTGGAGGAACAGCCCCACACAGAGATCGACCTACCTGAAGGGGATCAGGATGAGGTTGATTCAGTTATGGAGGAATCAACAGTGGAAGAACCTTTCTCAGCTTCTCAGGCTGAAAGATTATGGGTTCAGTCTCTGACTAATATGGTCCGATCAGCATTTAAAATGCCTCTGGCGGAACCACCATCCACTACGGTTTCCTCGCTGGGGTCGCTAAAAGCTCCCCAGGCTGTCTGTTCCTTCCCAATCCACCCTTTATTAGAAGGGCTTATTTACCAGGATTGGGAGCATCCTGATAAAATATTTGCTCCCCCCAAGAGATTTCCGGTGATCTATCCCATGGAGGATAAGTTCATAAGAAAATGGAGGGTCCCTACAGTGGACGCAGCCATCTCTTCTGTTAACAAATCACTGACATGTCCAGTAGATAATGTTCCAATGTTCAAAGACCCAATAGATAAAAAATTGGAGTCTTTACTAAAATCTGCTTTCTCTACAGCAAGTTTGGTGACACAACCTGCGGTAGCAGCGATTGGAGTCTGCCAAGCAGTGAAAGATCAGTTGAAATAAGTCTTAAGGGACTTACCAGATCAGCAGGCTCTTGCCCTAGCTGACCTGCCTAGAGCCTTGTGTTTTGCGGTGGACGCCATAAAGGATACAATCCAACAGGCCTCCCGCTTTACGCTGTCTATAGTACATATGCGTAGGCTTCTGTGGCTCAAAAACTGGTCTGCTGAAGCTCCCTGTAAAAAACTGCTGGTTAGCTTCCCATTTCATGGAGAACGCTTATTTGGAGAAGATCTGGACAAATATATCCAGAAAATTTCTGCCGGTAAAAGTTCACTCTTACCGGTTAAGAACAAGGGTAGAAGTCCTTCTTTTAAGAGGCCTACTTCTCCAGTCCCAGGCACATCGGCTGTGAAGCAGTTCCGACGGCCTCCGCGGTCAAATTCAGGGGGCAGAAATCAGGGACAATCACAGGGTAACAAGAAGCCCTGGATCAAAAGAGGTACAAAACCTCCCCCCAAGGCATGAAGCGTTGCCCCCACTCAATCGGGTGGGGGGAAGACTTCAGTTGTTCACAGAGACCTGGCGGGACACCATCAGAGACAGATGGGTGCTCTCCGCAGTAAGTCTGGGATACAAGCTGGAGTTAAAAGGCACTCCTCCTGCCCAATTTATGAGGTCAAACGTGCCAAGAGATCCCCAAAAGAGAGGATCCCTCCTTCTGGCACTAGAACAACTATTGCTCCAAGGTGTAATCATGAAGGTTCCCCTGGAAGAAAGCGGATTCGGGTTTTACTCGAACCTTTTCACAGTCCCCAAACCAAATGGGGACGTGAGGCCCATATTAAATCTAAAAGGGCTAAACAAGTTCCTAAATATCAGGACTTTTCGGATGGAGTCGATCCGATCGGTGGCCACCGCCCTACAAGGGCAGGAATGGCTAGCCTCGATCGACATAAAGGATGCTTATCTGCATATTCCCATCTTTCCGGCCCACCAGAAATTTCTACGCTTTGCAGTAGAAGGGCGCCATTTTCAGTTCAGAGCCTTACCTTTCGGTCTGGCCACAGCACCACGAGTGTTCACAAAAATTCTGGCCCCATTATTGGCCAATCTAAGAACACAGGGTGTAACGATAATGGCATATCTAGACGACCTGCTACTAATAGACCACTCAGTGGAAAAGCTGGAAGTAGCTATTCACAAGACAATCGAGTATCTGGAATATCACGGTTGGATTATCAACCGGGACAAGTCAGCTCTAAGACCAGTCAAAAGTCTGGAATACTTAGGGCTAAGGCTGGATTCAAATCAGAGAAAGATTTTCTTACCTCCAGAGAAGGTGTCGTCTTTAAAAGATTTGACCCACTTAGTGGGTACAAAAAGAAAACCATCCATACGCCTCTGCATGAGGCTGCTGGGAAAGATGGTGGCTTCATTCGAAGCGGTACCCTACGGTCAATTCCATTCAAGGAATTTGCAAAGGGCCATACTGTCAGCCTGGAACAAAAAAGTTCAGGCTTTAGACTTACCAATGTCCCTGTCCCCTTCCGTTCGCAAGAGCCTCCATTGGTGGTTGGTGCCCCAGAATCTGGAAAGAGGGAAACCCTTCAGTCCGGTTTCTTGGAAGGTGGTCACTACAGATGGCAGCCTCATAGGCTGGGGGGCAGTACTGGAGCAATGGTCTCTCCAGGGCAAGTGGTCAGAAGCAGAAAAGGCCCTGCCCATCAATCTCTTAGAGATACGAGCAGCCCGGTATGCCCTAGTAGCATGGACATCCAAACTCCAAGGGTCCCCTGTCAGAATTCAATCAGACAATGCCACGGCAGTGGCATATATCAATCACCAGGGTGGCACCAAGAGTCGTGCAGCCCAGAGGGAAGCAAATTGCATCCTGGAGTGGGCAGAAAAATATGTCCCAGCCATATCCGCGGTTTTCATCCCAGGAGTGGAAAATTGGAGAGCGGACTTTCTAAGTCGCCAACAATTATGCCCGGGGGAATGGTCTCTTCACCCCGAGGTTTTCCAGGCAATATGCCAGCGGTGGGGAACACCGGATGTAGATCTGCTAGCATCCAGATTCAACGCAAAGGTGGACAGATTTGTGTCTCGCACAAGGGATCCCCTAGCTTGCGGCTCGGATGCCCTAGTGTTCCCTTGGGATCAGTTCAAGCTGATATATGCATTCCCACCGCCACAATTGTTACCGCGATTACTCCGCAGAATCAGGGTAGAAAAGAAACCAGTGATTCTGGTGGCTCCAGCGTGGCCCCGAAGGGCATGGTACGCGGAGATTGTAAAAATGTCAGTGAGGAGTCCTTGGACCCTCCCACATCGTCCGGACCTGCTGTCGCAGGGACCGATATACCACCCTTCCTTACCAGCCCTAGGTTTGACGGCCTGGCTATTGAAGCCCACATTCTGAAAAAGAGAGGGCTCTCTAATTCTGTGGTATCTACCATGATCAATGCCAGGAAACCGGTATCCAGGCAGATCTATTATAGGATCTGGAAAGCATACATTACGTGGTGTGAGGCCAAGAAATGGCATCCACGTAAGTACGTGATAGGGAGGATTTTGGACTTCCTACAGTGGGCTGTAGATAGGAAGCTTGCCTTGAGTACTATCAAGGGTCAGATTTCGGCCTTGTCAATATTTTTTCAAAGGCCCTTGGCTTCGCATTCACTAGTCAAAGCCTTTATACAAGCAGTGATGCGTATTAGCCCTCCGGTTAGTATTCCCATATGTCCTTGGGACCTAAACCTGGTTCTGTCGGTTCTACAGAAACAACCGTTTGAACCATTACAACACATTTCCTTGGTTCTTCTCACCAGGAAATTGATTTTCTTAGTAGCCGTTTGTTCGGCTAAAAGAGTATCGGAATTAGCCGCCTTGTCCTGTAAGGAGCCATATCTGGTTGTCCATAAGGACAGAGTAGTATTACGTCCTCATCCAGCCTTTCTTCCTAAGGTGGTATCGAGGTTTCATTTGAACCAAGATGTGGTTCTTCCTTCTTTTTTCCCCAAACCTAGCTCGGTAGAGGAAAAGTTATTACATTCTTTGGATGTAGTAAGAGCAGTTAAAGCTTATCTAAAAGCCACTGCTCAGATTCGCAGAACGGATTCTTTATTTGTTCTGCCGGAAGGCCCCAGAAAGGGTCAGGCAGCATCAAAATCTACTTTAGCCAAGTGGATTCGACAGGTCATAATACAAGCCTATGGCTTGAGAAAGAGACCGCCTCCGTTCAAAGTTAGGGCGCACTCCACAAGAGCAGTTGGAACTTCATGGGCAGTGCATCACCAGGCCTCCCTGGCTCAAGTATGTAAGGCCGCAACATGGTCTTCGGTACACACGTTTACTAGGTTCTACCAGGTAGACGTTAGAAGTCAGGAGGATGTCGCCTTTGGGCGCAGTGTGTTGCAGGCCGCAAAAGATCCTCATGCCTGATGGCGCCCAGCTTATGTATCCCTCCCCTCATTTGGCATTGCTTTGGGACGTCCCATTAGTAATGACTAAGTCGCTCTGTGTCCCGTGATGTACGAAAAAGAAAAAGGGATTTTTATAACAGCTTACCTGTAAAATCCTTTTCTTGGAGTACATCACGGGACACAGAGCTCCCACCCCTCTTTTTGGGACACTTATTGCTTGGCTACAAAACTGAGGTGCTCCCGGGTGGGAGGGGCTTATATAGGGGAGGGTACTTCCGGTTTGGAATTGGCCAGTGCCAACACCTGAAGGTAATCTATATAACCCATTAGTAATGACTAAGTCGCTCTGTGTCCCGTGATGTACTCCAAGAAAAGGATTTTACAGGTAAGCTGTTATAAAAATCCCTTTTTTTTAACCTCCCTATGCACCTTTCTAAACACCTCTTCAGTTAAGCAAGGGACTCCCTAGCTTAGTTACTCTACCTCTATGCTAAAATATTCTCTAGGGCTGTTGGTCTAAGACAACCTGGTTTCTGTATACTTACAAATCCTATAGAACAGGGGTGCCCAACCAGTGGCCCGCTGAGCCCTCTGATGTGGCCCGCAACCTTCTGCTCTGGGATGGCTAGTTGGCAAGCCCTGATTGCAGGTTGCCGACCTGCCATCTGAGAGCATCAGTGTTGTAAATAAAGCCGGTGGTAGAGGAAGCAAGCGGCTTTTCAGAAAGTGCACCACACTTGCAAGATATAATAGACATCTATGGCAAAGTGCAGCTAACCGGCGGGAAAAACACAGGTACACTGCATCGCAATAGACCACAGACCATCAGTATAAAAGCAGCCTTAGGTCCCTTTCAAGCGATCGGTCCGACCCAATGAGACCCTCCATTCACCTCTATGGATCGGCAGATGTAAACAGACTTTTGCCCGTTTACACCTGCCTACCTCCAATCCGATCTGCTAAAAAAAAAACAGAAGTGGATCTGTCCCCTTCCATCTGATTGGATCAGAGGGCCCATAGAGTAGATTGGGCTGTATCTGCTTGGCATATGCAGAATGGACACAGACCTGTCATCTGCCCACTCCGCTCATTGTGGCCCACGACTGGTTACTAAGTCGCTTTAAGTGGCCCTCGGCCTTCAAAAGGTTGGGCACCCCTGCTATAGACTAATGCAAAAGTTGGAGTGCACTTATGATCCTTAATAATGCATTATTAAAAAAAAAATGCAAACAATCTGGGGCATCTATGTAAACAAGACATGTCTTGTTCTTCCAGCTGGACATCAAAGCTTCTACCGTATGGATGCATATTTCGGTTGCAAGATACTTGCAGCAACACTCTGCATTGAGTCCATTGACCCTTGTTGGGCCTGTTGGCACAGTTCTGTTTGCTTTGTTGTTGCCCACCCTTCTTAGTCATTGCTTGTCCAATCACCTAAAGGTAGTAGCCCACGGTCTATGAATACCCAACTTGTGTCCTGTATTGTACTCCAAGATATGGAATTTACAGGTAAGTCAAATTTCCTCTTTTTCTATCTTGGGGCTCAGTGAAGTATTCTGAAAGCCAGGCAAAACATCAGTATCAGTATCAGTTTAGCATCCTGCATCATGTAGTAGAATGTTTTTTGTGGCAGGTATTGAATTTTAGTTCTCTCTGAACTAGAAGAGATGCAATAAATTATTTTTTGTTTTTTGTTTTATACTACTACAAACTAACATCACAGAGAATATTTGTAAAAATCAAAAGAAAAGAACACGTGAAGAAATGTCCCATACTGACAAATTCGTTTTACCCTTTATTTTATGGGCAAATTCAACAAGGTGTCATCTGCTAGTATGGGAAACTGTTCTCTTTTCTATTTTCTTTTCTACAATTTTTTTTACATATATAACCCTGGTTGTTCCTTAAACTGATACAAATTGTGTTGTCCATTGTGTTATAATTGTTTGGCTGATAAAGGTTTTCTTGAAAATAATATATTACATCTCTAATTCATTTTATGACCGTTGCAAAATATTTGAATGTTCCTTTTTGTCGTGTGCTCTTGTAGAAATCTATACATTTTTTGGATTTGACAGTGGAAATATGGCATAAATACAGCATTCCATGTGTATAGTTTCCACATGAAAACATGAAAATCAAAACATTGCACATAGGACACACAGGACGCATCAAAAGTCTGTATGCACATAACAGAACAAGTTACGTAATGAATGATTTGCTCATTGCCCTGAATCTTTATTGATTAGCTCACTCCCCTTTCTTTTAGTATCAAAAACTTGGAAAAATGTAGCATAACACTTGACAGTACACAATGAAACATATCAGTTATTGAAGGTAAACCCTATGCTCTGACACCAGTTTTCTCACTTGTGCATTTATGAATGCAATAAATGCATAAAACAGATAATGTAAAAAGTCAGAAAAAAAGTGATAGAAGTACGAATTGTAATCTGAAAAACATGAAGTAAGCTAACAGCAAAGTTCCTGCTAAAAGATTTTCATGATCTCAAACTTTCCATGTTACACATCTGACTAAATCCCTGACACCGTCCATAGATAAATGCAAAAAACAGGAAGACTTTCACATCCATTTAACAGGTTTTCCCTAAAGTGGTTGTAAAGGTAAAAGTTTTTTACCTTCATGCATCCTCTGCATTAAGGTAAAAACCCATTTACATGGAGCGCTCCCCACCGCCCCCCCCCCCCCCTCAAATACTCACCTGAGCCCGATCTCAGTCCAGGGCTGTGCATGACTGCAAAAGCTCCTCTACCGGCTCTCACAGGCCTGGCTGCTGTACTGTAATTCTAGCAACCAATCGGTGAGTGGTAATGATGTGCAGTAACCTCTAGAAATCCATGGGTGAGCAGTTATGATGTGCATTAACCTCTAGGAACCAGTGAGTGGTAATGGTGTGCAGTAACCTCTAGTAACCAATCAGTGAGTGGGAGCAGTATGGATTTGCTGTAACCTCTAGCAATCAATGGGTGAGCAATAAAGATGTGCAGTAATCTATAGCAACCAATCAGTGAGAGGGAGTGGTATGATGTGGAGTAACCTCTAGCAATCAATGGTTGAGTAGTAATGATATACATTAGCCTCTAGCAACCAATTAGTGAGCAGTAAGGATGTTCATAACCTCTAGTAACCAATGGGTGAGCATTAAGGATGTGCAGTAACCTCTAGCAATTAATGGGTGAGTGGTAAGGATGTGCAGTAACCTTTAGCAACCAGCCAGCGAGCAGAAATGTTGTGCTGTAACATCTGCAACCAATCGCAACTGCTTCCTGATCTGCTGCAGTAAACTTATTTTGAGTCTAGCTGACAATTATTGTTTGCCTCAGATCAGGTGGAGAGCGAAATTGCATTCTGAGGGCTCGGAGGGGTCCCAAGAAAATGTTTGCCCTCGAGTCTGTCTGGGATTACATGAAGAGGCAGAAGGATTTGAGGCAGCCTACATCCACAAAAGATCTGTGGTTAGTTCTCCAAGATGTTTGGAACAACCTACCTGCAGAGTTCCTTCAAAAACTGTGTGCAAGTGTACCTAGAAAAATGTATGCTGTTTCCAAGGCAAAGGGTGGTTCGCCATATATTGATTGGATTTGGATTTCTCTTCTGTTTATTTACTTTCCATTTACAATTTTTGCACCTGCCAAAAACTTTTGCACATTACAAGAGTTGGTGTGGGTGTTTATTTGGTAAACCGATCTGGAGTCATGCATCATCTGAATAGCACCTTGTGAGTGTTTTCTTGGGCACGAATTTTGGTGGAGCACTTTGCTGCTGCCAACCAGATTTTGTCCTATTCTGAAATGTTGAGGAATTCCCTATATCTTGTTCCCAGCTAAGTAAGTATGTGAGTTTGGAGTTATTAGTGGAGGATGTAAGAGCTGAGTACAATGGGCATATTAGGCATGCGGAGTGTGGTTGATTTAATAATATTGGAAGAATTCAATTTTGGGGACTTTCCAATGCTTCTGGAGGTAAGGAAAGGACTACATACCATTCAACGAGAGGAGTTTATGTTTATAATTAACCGGTTCCCGACCGGCTCACACAGATATACTGCGGCAAAATGGCTCTCCTGGGCCAAATCCCATACATATACGGCTTTGCCCAGGAAAGCCACCAGAGGGCCGGGGAACCCGATGCGCGTGGCCGGCGGGCACGATTGCTGCCGGCCACGTGCGATCGCATACACGAGCGGCAGCACAGGGGTTTGTGTGTGTAAACACACAAATCCCCGTGCTGTCTGAGGAGAGAAGACAGATCGTGTATTCCTACAAAGTAGAAAACATGATCTGTCATCTCTTATAGTCAGTCCCCTTCCCCCACAGTTAGAACACACAATAGGGAACACAGTTAACCCCTTGATCGCCCCCCTAGTGTTAACCCCTTCCCTGACAGTGACGTTTACATAGTAATCAGTGCATATTTATAGCACTGATCGCTCTGTAAATGTAAATAGTCCCAAAAATCTGTCAAGTGTTCGACCTGTCCGTCGCAATACCGCAAAAAATCGCAGCTCACCGCCATTACTAGTAAAACATAAATAAATAAATAATAAAAACGCCATTTAAATGCCATAAATCTTTCCCATAGTTTGTAGACGCTCTAACTTTTGCGCAAATTAATCAATATACGCTTATTGCGATTTTTTTTTTACCAAAAATATGTAGAATACGTATCGGCCTAAACTGAGGAATTTTTTATAAATTTTTTTAAATTGGGATATTTACTATAGCAAAAAGTAAAAGATATTGTTTTTTTTTTTTTTTAATTTTCGCTTTTTTTTTAGCGCAAAAAGGTGATCAAATACCACCAAAAGAAAGCTCTATTTGTGGGAAAAAAAGGACGTCAATTTTGTTTGGGTACAACATCGCACGACCACGCAATTAGTCAGTTAAAGCGATGCAGTGCCGTATCGCAAAAAATGGCCCGGTCATTGGGCAGCCAAATCTTCCGGGCTGAAGTGGTTAAAGTCTTTCATAGTTGATGAAGGGTTGTAAATGATGCTCAAGAGCAGAAGGTGGAGAAAGATTAATTGGCTGAAGCATTTGAGTCCCATTGTGTCAATGATTGCCATAGGGTGAGGTCTGTTATAAGCATGTAGAGGTTTGGGGGTGGGTGATCCATATCAAATTGTAGATAAAGATGGGGAGATCTGTACATGATATTTAAATAAGACCACATTAGGATTCTAGTGTAGCATGGAGACCTTAAGGCTGGATTTACACTTGTGCGGTGCGAATTCCAGCTCTTTTTTCTCTGCGAAGAGAATACAGAGCTGTTCAGCGGTTCGTCTGCGTTGTAGCTGCGGATTTGCTGACCTGGGAGAGGGGAGGGGGAGGGGGGAAGTGTAGTGAGCTGGGAGAGAATTCCTGTTCAGAACGGAACACACCGTGAATCAGATGCGTTCCCATAGAACATAATGTGCAGACAATTCGCACCGCAATGCCTAGAAAACGCACACGTTTTTTGGGCAATGCGCAGTGCGAATGCATCACACATATGTGAACCAGCCTCATTAAAATAAATGTATTTTAAAATGTTATGCAAATTGGATGCGGTGTAAGCCGCAACCAATTCGCATAGGTGTGAACCCGGCCTAAAGGTGCCATTTTTTCTGCTTTGTAGTATTTCCCTATGTTGGGAAGTCTAAAGCCCCATACACATGATCGGACTTCCAACAAACTTTTCCGTGGATTTTTGTCCGAAGGGCGTTGGCCGTGAACTTGATATGCATACACACGGCAGGACTTTTTAGGCAACAAACACGTACGTAGTGTCGTTTCAACGTACTGACAACACTTCAAAAGAGGAAGTGCAATTCTCTGGCGTCACCCTTTGGGCTCCTTCTGCTAATCGTGAGTTAGTAGTTGTTTGGTCAGTGTTGATTCGCGCTTTTCAGTTTCGTGGTATTTTCTTCATTTCTGAGCGGTCGTTCGTCAACCAGCCATGTTGCGCAATCCTACGAGGGAGCGTGCTATTTATGGGCTTGGAGTTCTGGCTTTGACTCTAGCCCGGTCCAGGTCCAGGAGGAGTGTTTGGACCAAAAATTGGTTGCTTAATCGTGACCAATTTTGTCATATGCCATTGCTGCGGGAGCTCCAGGAGAATAATCCTAATGATTTTAGGAATTATCTCTGGGTAACGGACTCCTGCTTTCAGCATCTCTTGTCCTTGCTGTTCCCCTATATTAGGAAGCAGGACACCTGCATGAGAACTGCTGTTCCAGCAGAGCAAAGGCTCATAGCCACCTTGCGGTACTTGGCGACAGGGAGAAGTCTCCAGGATTTCAAGTTTACCACTGGGATCTCTCCCCAGGCTCTGGGAGTCATTATTCCCGAGACCTGTTGTGCCATCATTCAAGTCCTGCAGAAGGACTATATTCGGGTAAGTTTTATTCTTTAATATCACATTCTATGTACTTCATGTTTTCTTTTATTTTTTATTTTTTTTATTCCATCATTCCCATTATTGTAATATGCTGTGAATGTCCTCGTGCATGCTGTAAGCTTTTTCTTGTCTTACATGCATATTTGCCTTCACTAACCTCCCCAGCCTGCTACCCTGGGCCCAAATACACGTAGCCTATTAACTTAACAATGTTTTTTGGATGCTTAATTTTTATGTTTACCCTAAACACCCCCTAAAATGTGTCACAATCTTATTGTTGTCCTCAAATTCATGCAGAGTGCAAGAGACCCTTTTTTGGGGTGCACAAACTCTTTTGTAACCCTCCCCTCCCCAAAATGCTGAGTCAACCGATACAACTACTCTATCTGCTGACTTTGCAAAACCCATACACAGTATACCTCTTTTGTTGTGGTAAGATTTCTGCATCAATTCTCCAAAGCATGTAGTGCATGTAGTACACTATGAATTTTTGGTCTCCTATTGTTAAGTTATGCATGTCAAAATGTGCGTAGATTTGGACATTGTGTATTTTTCTTTTGGTATTCTGGCACTTCTTATCTGCCCACTGGGCTACCAATCTTGAAAATACGGAGGGGCTTGCAAAATTAACCTTTTTCTTTTATGCATTTTGCTCTCATGGAATTGCAGAGGGTTTCCTGTCCAAAACCTCTACCCATTCAACCCCCCCTAACATTTTTAGAATGTGCCACTAGAGGGGGTGAGGAAGCATATAAGTAGAACTTACCCTTTTTAGTGGAAATACTCATTTAAATTTTCTAGTTTTATGTTGCCCAAGAATGTATGTGTCAAATATGCTTGCAATTTTATGTGCTCAAGTAGTAATACATTTTTCTTTGTTTGACTCCACAGTTTCCTTCCAACCCCCAGCAATGGCAGGATGTGGCGGCCCAGTTTGCCAATTTGTGGAATTTCCCCAACTGTGGGGGTGCCATTGATGGGAAGCATGTGAGGATTGTCCCACCACCCAACTCAGGATTGTATTTCTTTAATTATAAAGGCTTTTGCAGCATAGTTCTGCTTGCTGTTGTGTCTGCCAACTATGAATTCCTGTATGTGGATGTGGGGAAGAATGGTCGCCACTCGGATAGAGGTGTCATGATGCATACCGAGTTCTACCATCGGCTACAGAATGGCACATTACGTTTGCCACATGCTCAGGACAATGTGGAGGGCCTCAAGTTTGTTTTTGTGGCAGATGAGCCCTTTGGTGTGGGGGATCATCTTCTTAAGCCCTTTCCTATGAGGAACCTCACCCCAGAGCAACACATTTTTAATTATCGGCTCTCTTGTGCCAGAAGGGTGGTGGAAAATGCCTTTGGCATGCTATCGTGACGATTTAGGCTGTTTTTAACCACCATAAACTTGGCAGAATATAAGCTCATCCATGTTGTGTTGTGCTGCTGCATCCTACATAATTTTTTAAGGAGGAATGCTAGCGGCTACATTGCCTCAGGGAAAACAGATGAGCCTTCAGTTTTTCACCCAGCTGAAGAGGCTGTGATGCCAGCTCTTGAAAGTGCGCGTGCTGGTTTTGGCTCCTAGAATGCCCGTCTTGTCCGGGAACAGTATATGGACTACTTTGTGGGTAGATGGGCAGTGCCTTGGCAGCAAAATGTACTTGATAATGAGTAAATTTCTGAATTATTCATAAAAAAATATTTCATTTGAACTACTGTTGTCTGTGTTTGTTATGTTAGCAAATGGCCTTAATCTTTGTAATTTTCTTCACTAGTGCAAACCAACCTGATGTGCAACATGAGGCGACAATTTCACCTTGAGCTAACTACTGTATTATGTTTTGCTGTGGCTCTGCTACACACATTTTCGAGTACACTGTCAATGTAACTACACCAACTTAAAAAATATACTGGTATTGAGCATAGAAATAAGAAGCCACACATTGTGTATCAAAAAATATTTTTACTCCAAGCACATTCACTTGTGCGTTTTATGGTTTTAGAACAAACCAACATCCTTATTTGTGTATTAACATGTATATTTGCCATTTTTTTCCTTTTTAAGTGGCTAAACATGTATGTTTGAAAGCAGAGCATACACATCGCCAACTCTGTAACTTTAAAATAGAAAATTTTTACATTTGAAGGCCATATGAGACATTAATAATATTATTCTCAAGTTGTGAATATCTTGCCTTCCTCAGGTGGGATGAGCTCATCCCTTTCAAAGCCAAATTTTGAAGAGGCCTAACTGTTAAATGTCCCTTATGATACCCTGCCTAAAATGTGTGTAGGTACAAACAGGTTATTAGCAAAAGCCACAAAACACAGTGTTTCAACATGTGCTATCTCTCATCACGAGATATCAATGCTTTTGGGGTGCAACCCCTTCCTCTAAACTTAAGTAGGTGAGAGGAAGGGTTTGATCCTCCGAAACACGTACATTGATACCACATGTTGGGAGATAACCCCCACTGTGACAACATGTGCCATTTCCTAAAACAAAATCCATTTTGCACTACAAGTGCACTTTCCACTGCACTTGTAGGTCAAAGTTGATTGTCTGTACGTAAATAACCCCCACTGTGTGTGTATTGGCTTTTGAAAACTCCATGGAGGGAAAGTCACATAATTTAGAAATGTGATCATGAGGGAAATGTAATGTTTGTGTCCCAATTTGTGTGCTTCAAATTTTGGCTTTTAAAATACAAAAAACACATCAATTGTAAACAAAGCATTATACTTCGGGCAGTGTTTCTCAACTCTCCTTCTCCAGATGCATTACCAGGTCCTGTTTTCTGTATTTGTAAATTTTGCCACAGGTGCTGTGGTAATTTTTTACAAAAATAATTGACACAGTACTTTTTATACTGCCTAAAATAAAGAAAACAGGACGTGGTCATACACCTAGAGAAGGGGAGTGGAGAAACACTGACCTCAGACACTAAAAAAAGCACAGGTTCACATTTTTTGGGATTTGTCAAAATCGCATGACAAGTCACAGCCTTTGGCAGTGTTGATTGCTACTTTGAAATCGCAGTAGTTCTAAGGAAGTAGTGCAATTTCAAAATAGCATCAATCTGAGCCTGTGCTTCAAAGAAGTCAAAAAAGATGTTTAAAAAAAAAAAAAAGACAGAAGGCAACAATTTCAAGAAAAATGAAGGTCATAATATTTTACATTTTTGCTAACAGGTCTACATAATCCTGGATTTGTTTCTGAACACCAGTGGCAGCCTCCTTTATTTTATCGAGCTCAATCATTGCCTGCAGCATATCAGCACTGATACGACCAATAGTGCATCTTGGTAGTTTGTGGCCTTGGAAGAAGAGAAAAAATAAATAAATGGGACTGATGGTCAAGTGGCTGAGGCCCTACATAGTGAATTATGGTCACGTTATTATTATAGGCAAATTGGGGAAATACTTACCTAGCCAGTCTATTATTGCTTGCAACCTGCTTGCCCTTCAGACACCTACACTACTAGGAATGTACACACTGCAACTACTCTGTAATCTTGGCCTTGGTTCCTGTGTCTACAAAACTCGGGTACTTAGCAACACTGCCAGCTCCTTCCACCTCTTCCTTCTCCATGCTAATGTTCAAGGCACTACATACTTTGCTCATGTGTGGGGTGGGTGTTTGGTTAGGACATCTAATCACTAGACATGTCTACACATTTGAAGGCAGATGTCAAAAATACTTACTGGGGCAAACAACAGGTTCAAAAGTATCTTCTTCAAATTGTTGCACTCTTCCACCCTCTGTCTGTCTTGCGTCAGGGGATGTTCTGTCCAGTGGAGGCTCTGTGCTGTGGCTAGCTCTCAGATCCCACTCCTCCAAATGTGGGAGCTGACCACACTCACGTTCCTCTAGAAATAAATAATACAACATTCATGAAGTCACCCCAAGTTGCATCTGTTCCTAGCATCCCTTTTGCTGAATTTGTTTACCGACCTTGCACTGGTGACAATGTTTGCTCCTAACTAGTGGACTACAACATGCTGCACTATGCATTATTCTTCTTTTAAAAATGCATTGGAAAGGGAAGGTGATGTAATTTTAAAAGTGAAAATAAAAAAGGCTATATGCCCCCATTGAACAACTCATGCAGTTGCCACACCCTCCTCTTGTCTGCTATGGGATAGGGGATATATGATGATCATTCTAGCAGGCGGGACTCTGTGTGACTGTGATCCCCGGGGCCTCTCCTCTACCCATGTCTACCCTGGAAAGGCGTCATTAATGGGCAGTGATGAGCCACGCAGCAAACATAAAGTGTTCTTTACCCCTTAAAGTTACGCCCTGAGCCCATGGCCTTTGTCCCACCTAGAAACACCCCTGTCGGTGGCTAAATTAGTGTTTTTGAAGTTGTCACTTAAGATTTTGGGGGGAAGCTGGCCCTGTTGTCTCCCCTGTTGGGGCCCGGCCAAGGGAAGCCTCCCTTTGTCCCCTCTGGTGGCTTGTCTGGTGACTTTGTTTTTTATTTTTTCTGTGGAAAGAATTAAATACACTATAAATTATTAGAACAAAAAATGGTACTCTGAAATAAAACCAAGTATAGTTCATATCTGCTGTAAATTTAACTTCTTCTTTACCCAAAATATTCATACCTAGATTAGAGAAAACATGATGTCTATTTTTGAAGACCTACTTGTATACAGCTAACATACAGACAGCTAATTCCAACATCTACATAATGATTTCAGTTATTAAATCGGGCTTCTTTTAATGATGCAATGAATGGAGTCCATCTGGTCTTTCTCGCGGTGCTTTAAATCTGACCAGCGCTTGCGGATTTGACCCTTCGTTCGGTGCACCGAGTATTCTCTTTTCAATACCGCAATGACCTTTTCAAGAATCATAGTTCTGCAGCTTACAATCGTAGTCGTATTTGTCAAATATGCGCACCATCTCCCCCTTGCCCATGGGGGTGGCCTTATGTTTTCGATAAGCTCCACCACCGCGGGCCTGATCGATTTTGGTGATTCCGCCATCATGTCGTCCCTCCCGAATGTTCCACCGTGTATGTCGCATGCAGAATAGAGAATGTGGTCATGCCCCAGCGTCATGACGCTTGGAGAGTGGAGTTTCATGCATGTGCAGGGTATATCAATCCATAAAGAGCGGTCGATGTACCGGCCTTATGAACGTAACGATAGTTGCGAGACGAACGCAAGCCGAAGGGAGCCACGAAAAAAAGGTAAGTGACAAAATTGGAACACCGGTCATTAGTGGCATATACTGCTTAGATAAAAAAGCCCTATATTGTGACCAGATTATGAGCTAGAAGCCACCCATTATGGCTTGTCTTGTGTTATGTCTTGCAGCCATCTGATAATTGCCTCAAATGAAGTCTAGGTTAAATTCACACGAATTCATGACAATTTATAGAACAATACAGGGAGCACACCTGTCTGTGGCAGGTCAAACATAATGATTATTCCAATAAAAATAAGAGGCTGGCAGCAATCGAACAACTGGTGCAATTGGTGAAAACTGTGTACCCCAGGGCAAGCTACACTTTGATAAAGACCAAAATTGGGGGCCTCAGGAGCATGTATAACAGGGAGCGAAAGAAGATCGAGGAATCAAAACAATCGGGAGCAGCAGCAGAAGACGTTTATGTCCCCAGGCTGTGGTACTTCAACAGCCTGCAATTTTTGAAAGATCAAACTGTACTACTCAAATCTCTCTCCACACTACCCTCCGCATCAGCTGAGGCCACCGATACTGAGCCTGATCCTACACAGGAAGAAGATGAGGAGGAGGAGCTCAGCTTGTCCCAGGTATAGCATTGTATAAAATTTTGTAAGACAAAAAAAAATAAAAAATACTTTGTATTATGGATAATAATTTTCTGCATTAACAAAGTGAGTTGCATATCAATAGACAGTAGTGGCCAAAAATGATTAGGACAAGAAGGAGAAATGCTGGAGTTAGAATGATAGTCTTTGCTATTTGCAGAGCCGGTACAAGGGGTGGGCGGATGCCCTGGGCGGAGTGTTAGAGGGGGCAGGTTGTTAGGCATAAGAGTATCATTATCAGAGGCGGCTCTCTAATTAGGCCTCACCGCCGCCTAATTTGCATTACTAAACAGCCGTCTCTGATGCAGATGCATCTGTGGAGCTGAAGGGGGTGAGAAGTGCAGCGTGTGTAACTTGTGCCTAGGGGTGGACTTACAATTCCTGTCCCCGAATGTGTGTTACAAAAACACTGCCCGTGCCAACCATGCGGTTCCTCCGCCTTTTTCATTTTGTAGCGGATGTCAAATCTAGAGGGGCGTATCTGGGCCATAGATGGCCCAGATACATTGATTTTTGGGATTTATGGACACTTTGGAGTGTGGGAGGTATGAATGGTGTCATGTTCCCTGCGGTTCCTGGGTGGCGCTGTCACCTGGGACCAGGGTTGAACTGCCATTCTAGCGCCGTGCCCTTTGTGTCCTCTCGCGGCAGTAGTACGGCGGGGCGGGGAACCCGCTGTGCCTGCTGGGAGAGGATATAAGGGGGCGGACATCTTGCGCACAAGGTCCATTCCCCAGGCACCTTCGGCCTGTGGGCTGCTGCGGTTCGTCTGTGCCCAGGCGCCCTTGGCCTGGGCGCGTGGAGTAGAGTTCCATCCCAGGCACCTTCAGCCTGGGGTGAGGTACTTTACAAGGAGGCCTGGGGCCCAGTACCTTCGACTGGGTCCCGCAAGGGAGAAGCATTCCTAAGGTGCCCCCGGTATTGGATGCCTGAATCCAGGGCGTAAGGGACCGGAGACGTGACCCTCCCGTAGAGCCGGTGCAGCATTTGGCCGGTACCGGTGTGGGCCTCTGGTGACCGTCCGGATGGATGTCTTCCTCTGACAGGGGTCGTTTGTCTTAACGGAGGTATTTCATGTTCTTATGGTCTGTGGCAGAGACCCATCTTCATCAGGTCAGTGGCAGGCCTCATCTAAGGCCTGTGGCAGAGGCCTCAAAGTTCACCCAGGTCAGTGGCAGGGACCAAATTCTCAGTCGGTGGCAGCGACTGTGCGCCAAGCCTGTTTGCACTAAACGCAACAGGAGAGACTTTATTCATTGAGTGGTGCCTGGACCTACTCTTTCCCACACCGTTTGTTCTTTTAAAGTTCAACCAGCCTACCTATTGATCAAAGCAAATAAAACAGTGTTGGACTTTTTATGGTGTGGAACTCGTGTTACTGGAAGCTAATGCCTCGTTTCCACTGAGCGGATTGGTTCGGTACGATACGCTATTTTGGGTGTTTCCATTATGAAAGCGTGCCATAAAACCGAACCGTACCGCACCATTCTGGGTCCTGCTTCAGATGTGGGGCCATAGAAAATGGAACGGTTCGGTTAGGGCGGAGCTACAATACATTCCACTGATTGGCGGACACGCTAGCCATTTTTTCTAAACCCTGAATGGTCCCTGACGGTCCGACTTGCAGTGGAAACGCTCACCAGAATAGACCGGACCATTCAAACCGTTCCAAACTGTACCGACCCGAACCGTTCCGTTCAGTGGAAACAGGGCATAAGTGTCCCTGTCTGTGACAGTGACAGTCATCCGCCACAAGAGAAGCTGAGGCTCCGGCCTAAAACGCAGACCCGAAGGTAAACGGTTTAGCTCATATCTCTGCATACTACATCAGAGAGCCGAGCTGGTGGTGTACATCTTCCCCCTTCTCCCAGATACCCCTAGACGGGTCATACAGCCATAAAGAGAGGGGAGAAGGCGGATGAGGGCGCTACAGTTTTATTGCAGTGTATCACCATAAAAAGTGGCTTATTGTTATCTAGACTTGCCTCATGGTTCTTCTAAGAAGCTAGCAGCAATATTGTGCAAGTACTTTTACTGCAACCATTGTTACCCCTCTCCTTAAGCCCTGGTTCACATTGATGCTCCTGAGCCCCACCCAGTGCTGCTGTGCCTTCAGTTTAGGATTGTCCCGCCTCCTGCTCTCCGATCTGTGAAAGGTAGGAGAGTGAAGGGATGAAAATATATGGAACTGTGAAGGATGGGAAGCGGGGAATGGGGGCAGTGTTGTGTGGAGGGGTCGTGTAAAGGGGCAATACTGTGTGTGTGTGTGGGGGGGGGTCATGTAAAGGGCGAAATACTGTGTGTGGGGTGATAATTGAATTTGTATTGTTTTAAGTATATTCTGGTTTTGAAACTACATTAATTCTTTCTTAAAAACAGGGGGGGGGGGCGCAGTTTGCCATCTTCGCCCTGGGCACCAAATGGCCTTGCCCCAGCACTGGCTATTTGGACACATTCAAGTTTCAAAAGTCATGGGCTATAAAAAGTGTTTGTGATTGATGACAAAAAGCTAAAATGATGTTCCATTTTCACACACAGGAACTTTTGAGCCAAGAAGAGGCTGGGCCCAGCAGCCAGACAACTTAGTGCATAATCCCTACCCTTCACCCTCCTAGAAAAAGGGCCAGGAAGAGCCACCACCTGGATGAGGCCACAGCTGACTTCCTTACTAGGGCAACATCAGTCATCACAACAGCACCCGATAGTGCTGAAGGGTTTGGCTGTTTTACAGCTAATAAGCTCTGCAAGGTTGACGCGGATCAAAGGGAGCTATGTGAGGGCATAATCATCCAGCTCCTCAGCAAGGCCAGGAAACAAGAGCTAACCCCTAAATCACATGTGTGTGATTTGGAGCACACAACTCCACCTCCTCCACAACAAGCCTATCCACCCCAGCAAACCTACCCAACCCAAAAAACCTACCCACCCCAGCAAAACTGCCCACCCACCCCAGCAGCATGGTGGTCAGTGGCCAAATCAGCCCCAGGATCCCCAGCAATGGCACTAGTCTGGGGAGTTTTGGGGCTACTAATTTATTTTTGGGGATTTTTTATTTAAAAGTTTGATTTTCTTGGTTATACTATTGTTATTTTTCAGAGTATCATTTGCACTTTTATTTTCAAATTTAGAATTTGGATGACAGAGAATATGTCTAATAATTTTTGAATTTTCTTTATGTTGTGAATGCACAAGAAACCAAATGGCCTCAGCTGATGTGGATAGAAGTGTGGAGAGCGATGTGCGTGGTTCGGTGTGGTCTGACCAAAAACACAGCCTGTTATATGTCCCCAGGCTGTGGTACTACATGTCATCTGCTGCTGCTCACGATCTCTTGGAGTCCACGACCTTCTTGTGCTCCCTATATTGTATGTACTCCTCAGGTTCCCAATTTTGAGCTTCACAAAAATGATGTCTGCCATGGGGTACAGAGGCTTCGTCAATTCAACCAGTTGATCTATTGCTGCCTTCCTCTTGATTTTGATATGTCATTCTTGTGCTTATTATTAAAAAGAAATAAATATTTGGAAAACGATTTGCTTATGCGTTTAACTTCTAATGACAGTTTGTGAGTAGGCAGGTACATTTCTAAAATTAAGGGACACAAATAGAGTTGGGGCTTTGAGCATAAAAACAACATGGGGTTGTGCTAACTTGACCCCCCCCCCCCAAAAAAAAAAGAAAAAAAATTATTGATATAACTAGAGCACAAATCCTTAGGAAACACGTTTGTTATTACTCTGTCAGTATCACCAGCAAAACAGCTTAATTATTACCCCATTATAAAGAAGAAGAGAATGTGCGCTGCATTTAGAGATTTCATAATTTGCCGCGTCACGAATGTGATATCTCCACTACGAATGCTAGTTTTAAAAGACAGAACGCTTCCGGCTGGTCCTTGCTTCTGAGCATGCGTGTTTGTACTTCGGACTAAAGTCCGATGGACTTCTGTACACATGATAGGATTTTGCAACGTAGGACTTTTGTTGCCGAAAAGTATGTTCGTTTGCAGAGCGAACATTTGTCTGATGAAAACCGAAAAATTTGTCCGATGGAGCATACACACGGTCTGACTTTTTTGAAAACCTGGAAATTTAGAAGTTTGTTGTCAAAAAGTCTGACCGTTTTTGTGGGGCTTAAGTCAACCTGACAATTTGCAAAAGAATACAATGTGAGTTGTCGGTCTCTGACTCCATGTGTTCCATATGAATTTTACGATTTTCACCAGATGATGACTAGGTATGAGGATTGGTTAGACCTAAAACAATGAAGAAGCTTAGGGAGAAGTAACGTTTTTAATAGCATGTTTTTTGACAAACAACAATAGGAAGGCAGAGAGCCAGGTGGGTAAAGAGTTTGAGAGATCCCTAGACAGAGGTGGATAGTTCCCTTTATATAGAGTCAAATAAGGAAGTGATATTGACACCCATGTATGGTAAAGACATGGTCCAAGTGAAGTTATAGTTTTCCTGCATTTGGTGGCATGATTGAGGATTTAGAGAGACATTTGGGACTTTGGATATGGCTTCATTAACTTTGAGTCCTGAAATAGCTGCAAAGTTCATTAGGATAGTGAAGAGATTTGGTACAGTAACATGTAAATATTCAATAGGATGTCATCAGCAAATTACATGACTTTGTGATGGTGTCTGCAAGCTTGAGGCCATGGACAAAAGTGTTCATCTGGATTGCAGTGACAAGAAGCTCCAGAGCCATAATGAAATGGATCAAGGACAGGGGGAAACCCTATTGGGTGCCTTGGAATGTAGGGAAAACTCAGATCTAAAGTCCACATAAGATAATGATGATGATAGTTGGGCATTTAATGCTGTGTTTAATGCTAAAAAAAAAAAAAAATAATCTTCCTTGAAGTCCCACGTATGGAAGGAAAAAAAAAATCAATTTCCACAATAACATGTCAAAGACTTAGTGGACATTGAGGGAGAGGGATCTGGAGCGGGCGAGATAGATAAGCTGTGTTGCGTGCTGCACACTGTCGTGAGGGCACACAGCCCACTCTTTGTGAAAAAGGCTGCCCAAGAAAGCATTTGTTCTGGTTGATATCAGAGTTGAGTGTGGTTTTGTATCATTCTGAGATGATGGGAAGTTAAAATTGTTGAAAGAATCTTTCCACTCTGTCGATGGGAGCAAAACCATGCCAGATTTCTAAGTTCTGCAACTTTCTAAAATGCTCAATGGGTTACTGCCTATACATATGCATAATATTCCAATATAACTGACCTCAGTACTCCCTGATGATTCCTTGTTGTGCCTGATCTGAACTTATGATTCACTTTTATTCTTTCTGCACTGCTTTGTGCCTTTTCTTAACTCTCACATGAAATTTCTCCCAACAGTGCATGGAATGCAGTAAAAATGTTGAGGAAATTTGACAGATGAGCAAGGCCTTGCAGGCTCTTTTATTGCAACTGTTATTTCTTAAACATAAACTTTTCAATCAACATTTTTGAAGTGACAAAGTCTTTCTACATACACAAAAACACATTTCCATTTCCCATTGGATTTCAAAGAAGTCCATAAGGATGTTAATGATAATTTGTTCAATTGTTCTTGGTCATTTACTCTCAACACATTTTTATCTATCTCAAAACTCCACTCTTTAATCCCATTTCTCCGTAGTCACATATTCATCAGAACTTCTATATAATCTAATGTTTCAGGTACCATATTAATTTGCATCTATTTAACTGGCTAAATTAGTACTGGGATTATTTTGTCTTCATTCCAGATATCTTTAAATGTTGTCCCTAGAGAAATGAAAATGTGTCTTAAGAAAACCATTCTATAAATACTGCATGGAATAACAAATTAATTTTGCTTAATTAACTTGGATGAAAATGGCCATTTTGCATTGCAGTAGCAATAAGCTATTAACTTTGTGGACAGAAACATACTGAGTAAATCTAGAATCTTTAGAGCATTACGTTTCTAAAATGGTTGAAGTTGCTACTTTTAATTATGTTTATTTGGTATTGCATTTGGGTATTTGTTTACAGCCTGCATTTTCATTAACAGACATAGATTGAATGTTACTAAAAATTACTCACTTAAATATGTGCATTTTCTCACTGTTTAAGCATTCAGGTTTCAGTAAAGTATAGCTTTTCTCCCTCAAGGTTTTTGAACTTTCTCCTGGAAAGAGGCACTCAACAATTTATAGCCCGCTGTTTATAAATATAAATATTTATGGATGTAGCTCCAGAATAGCTTTTGGACCACTTCAGATATCTTTAGTGCAGGATTTCCCATATCACGTAGCCCCTTTCACCACGGCAAGTTAGAGAGTCAGGCATAGTCTTCAGTTATATTGGCAGCAGATTTGATTTCCAAATAGAGATGTGCGTTAAAAGAATTGTACAAATATATTAAAAATGTAAAACAAAAGAAACAATGTATATGGAATATAGAAAACAAGGGAAAGAATTTAAACCAAGAACAGTGTGCACCCCATAATAGTATTACTTTTACGAAATTACGAAGACCTGGTATTGCAAACACCTTGTGCATGAACATAAACTAGAGGTCCCCAGGATCCACAGACCCAAAATTATAGCACTGACTTCAGCTAAAAAGGCAGCACTTGATCCCACTTTTCTACTGGTCCATGTGATGCCAGTGCCTTAATAATTTTTTGTAGCACAATTTGGTGAAGCACACATAATGTGACATTTTATATACCTGTATATTCATGTTGAAAATATGCACCTGTTAGTTTACTGTGTGACTGGAAGCTAAAGCAGGCCACTATGTGCTCCTTCTAATTTGTCTGTAAGCCAAAATCTTTTCTTCAGGCTTTGTACATGCTTCCTTCAGCTCCCGCTGTGTACCCATCAAACTAAGTTGACAGTTGTCAATTCTTTTTTCTTTTTTCAAATAACAATTTTTATTGTGGTTTTCTACAAAGAAAGTACAAAGGGTTGTAAGACTTTAAAATATGGAGAACGTTACGTTTCCAGGTTGTCAAACAAATACAGTAAGGTTTTATCCATATACTTGTAAGCAATAGCAGGCACCTAACCAAAGATGGAAGTGATGCGGAAATGCGTCATAAAAAAAACATCCAGCAAACTATTCGGGGCAAAGGGAGTCCCTAGAATACTCTCAGTGGAGAGCAAGAGAGAGAGAAAGAGGAAAGAAAAGAAGAAAGATCACCATGGTAGCTCAGTCACCTGGTCACGGTGGATCCACCCGAAGGTGCCACAGCTCCCAGACTTTAGCGTGAATTTCCAACTAGGATAAGCTGGCCGTCATTTTCTCCATCAGCTCCACGTTATTGATTCTAGCGTTCAAGGCCTCGGGAGTAGGGGGGGATTGTTTTTTCCAGTTTAGGGCTATGAGACCGCGTGCGGTGGTGAGGATATGGCATGTCAGTTTTTTGTAGGGTGGGAGAAGCCACAGTGGTCAGAGGCCTAGCAAGAAAAATTTGGGAATCATGGGGATCGGCATTTCCAACAACCGTGACAACAGCTGCTGTACTTCAGTCCAGTAGGGAGTGATTAGAGTGCAACTCCAACAAATGTGAAGGAGGGACCCCCTGTCTTTCTGGCAGCACCAACAGCGGTCTGAGCTGGAGGGGTATATGGTGTGGAGCACGTCAGGGGTCATGTACCAGAAAATAAGGATTTTGTAAGTATTTTCCTTGTACAGAGTACAGAGGGAGCTCTTTGCCGCCCGAGACCATAGACAGTTGTCAATCTTTATTGGAACAGTCAATGGTTTTGCGGCTATGCAAACACTTCTTACCACCACATAACTGATCTCAGGTATCGTGTAGATTAAAAGACTTGCTTTGGTAGGAATTGGCCCCCTCAAGATAAGCCTTCTCCCTCTCCTTTCCAAAAAAAGTGAACTAGAAGCTTGGAAGAGCTGAACTGTCATGTTTGTGCACACTGTGGGCAAAGCTGGTTCCCTAAATGCAGTTGGAACAAGCATGCATGACTGTTCTTGATTGTCTATAGGCACCTGTATTATTTGTTGTGCAGAACAAATAACCATACTTACATTGCACCCCTGAACACAGCATGTTTTCTTTATGTGCAGTGCATGTTCTGCAAGACCATCTGAACTGTGCCAGCATTTACATCGGAGTTTAGCATGTAGGTGGAGGTGAAACATGAAACAAAGCTAATTCCCTTATTTTGTAGTCGGTTTACATGGTATGGCACAATACATTCAGGAGCTTTGACTATCTCATCATTCAGAATTATACCACATATGGAATAAAAGCACAATTCCAGTTTGTGCAGCTCCAGCTGCTGTACTGACCCAATCACTGGTACTGCCGGTACTGTCCCCTGCAGACTCACTGATCCAGCCATGCACCATCATGACACTTTTGGGTTGAATGTCATTCATTCAACTTTTTGAAAGCAAGATGGAAAATGCCACCCCACCCCCCTAACCTGTATTCAGAGGATAATGCTACTAAGAGCAAAGCTACTTCATTGCATGGTGTTACTCTCTGCAGAATTTAGGATTTACCCATCCCTGGGATCAGAGGACCTGTGATAACCCTGGACTGGACTGAGGAAAGAGGAAAAAGGGTATTTATTTTTTAAAGTTGGTGGGAGTGCAAAGTGGAGTGTGGGCAGGAGGGGGGCCTGGGTCAGGTATTAGGCTTTAAGATTGTATCTGACTTCTGATTTCTTTGCCCTAAAAAGGTTTTTGCCTTGCCATTATGCCCTGCTATAATATTGAGACCTTATCATTGGAGACTTTTCTAGCTGCAATTAAAGTCACCTAAACTAATGTACAGTTGGAGAAAATTGAGCACTATTATTTAATTCTCTCAGAAATGTTTTCTACATGGAAGAAAACAGGTTCAAAGTGTACAATTTTTCAAACTGAACTTTATTTTTCTAAAATGATTGAGACCTTTCTCTGAAACCACTCTTTCAATAATTAAACAGCACGCTTATAATAAAAGTTCTTTAAAGAATACTCAAGAGAAATTTTCTGCAAGAGAAAGCAGTCTTATTAAAGTCCTAATAGATAAAACTGAATTAATGTAAAGTAAATTAAAGACCACAAGCAAAAAGAATTTCTTCCTGTTCATTGTTGTTCAGAAGTAATTTATCAGTTCTGCGTTTACTATGTCTATAAGCCCTTCAGAAGTCATCTTAATTGCAGTTTTTGGTCTGTTGGAGATGCAGAATTGTTCTTCCTGTCTTTCCTTAGCTACATATAATATTGAAATGACAAGTCTTATTTAGAGTACAGTTTAACATTTGTAGGTTGCAGGGGTCAACTGTAAGACATTTTTATTATATTTGTTTAAAAAGCAGTCCTACATAATCACTAGCACTCTGAATGATTATGTAGAAATGAATGACAGCACTCACTGTCATTCATTTCTCATATTTATCCAACATATTGCATAAGAAGAAATAAAATACAAAAAAACAACTCAAAATATTAAACTGTGACTGTGAAAAATCTGAAATTACATATACAGTCATGGCCGAAATTGTTGGCACCCCAGAAATATTTCCAGAAAATCAAGTATTTCTCACAGAAAAGTATTGCAGTAACACATGTTTTGCTATACACATGTTTATTCCCTCTGTGTGTATTGGAACAAAACAAAAAAAGGGAGGAAAAAAAGCAAATTGGACATAATGTCACACACAACTCCAAAAATGGGCTGGTCAAAATTCTTGGCACCCTTAACTTAATATTTGGTTGCACACCCTTTGGAAAAGAAAAAATGAAATCAGTCGCTTCCTATAACCATCAATAAGCTTCTTACACCTCTCACCCGGAATTTTGGACCACTCTTCTTTTGCAAACTGCTCCAGGTCTCTCTTATTGGAAGGGCGCCTTTTCCCAACATCAATTTTAAGATCTTTCCACAGGTGTTCAATGGAATTTAGATCTGGACTCATTGCTGGCCACTTTAGAACTCTCCAGCACTTTGTTGCCATCAATTTCTGGGTGCTTTTTGACGTATGTTTGGGGTCGTTGTCCTGCTGGAAGACACAAGATCTCGGACGCAAACCCAGCTTTCTGACACTGGGCTCTACAGTGCGACCCAAAATCCTTTGGTAATCCTCAGATTTCATGATGCCTTGCACACATTCAAGGCACCCAGTGCCAGGCTCAGCAAAACAACCCCAAAACATCATTGAACCTCCACCATATTTCACTGTAGGTACTGTGTTCTTTTCTTTGTAGGCCTCATTCCGTTTTCGGTAAACAGTAGAATGATGTGCTTTACCAAAAAGCTCGATCTTGGTCTCATCTGTCCACAAGACGTTTTCCCAGAAGGATTTTGACTTACTCAAGTACATTTTGGCAAACTGTAGTCTTGCTTTTTTATGCTTTTTTATGTCTCTGTCAGCAGTGGGGTCCTCCTGGGTCTCCTGCAACAGCGTTTTATTTAATTTCAATGTCGACGGATAGTTCGCACTTATACTGATGCTCCCTGAGCCTGCAGGACAGCTTGTTTATTTGGAACTTGTTTGGGGCTGCTTATCCACCATCCGGACTATCCTGCGTTGCAACCTTTCATCAATTTTTCTCTTCCGTCCACGCCCAAAGAGATTAGCTACAGTGCCATGGGTTGAAAACTTCTTGATAATGTTGTGCACTGTGGACAAAGGCAAATCTAGATCTCTGGAGATGGACTTGTAACCTTGAGATTGTTGATATTTTTCCACAATTTTGGTTCTCAAGTCCTCAGACAGTTCTCTTCTCCTCTTTCTGTTGTCTATACTTAGTGTGGCACACACAGACACACAATGCAAAGACTAAGTGAACTTCTCTCCTTTTTATCTGCTTTCAGGTGTGATTTGTATATTTCCCACACTTGTTACTTGCCCCAGGTGAGTTTAAAGGAGCATCACATGCTTGGAACAATCTTATTTATCCACAATTTTGAAAGGGTGCCAAGAATTTTGACCAGCCCATTTTTGGAGTTTTGTGTGACATGTCCAATTTGATTTTTTTCCTCACTTTTTTTGTTTTGTTCCAATACACACAAAGGGAATAAACATGTGTATAGAAAAACGTGTTACTGCAATACTTATTCTGTGAGAAATACTTGATTTTCTGGAAAAACTTCTGGAGTGCCAACAATTTCGGCTATGACTGTATGATGTAGCCTGTCACTAGCATTAACACTAACATTATTATCTGTTGATCCTGTCATTAGGTCCCTTATTTTTTTTCTTCCACAGCACAGTTTCTTTATGCAGTGAAACTTGCTGAGCAACTTTTTCGCCCTGTGGACCGGGTCATTTTAGATGGACATGTAGTTTCAAATCAACTTTAAGTAAAAGACAAACACATTAAAGCCTAACTACTGACACTTTTTAAAGTGGAACTAAGTCTCTGATACTCACCACCCCTCCAGCAATGCAACATTTGCAAGCTACACTGGTGTTGCCATTCTCTGCCTTGGTGTTGCAATCCTCGCTCTGTCGGGATCTTCAGCCATCTTGATTGGCCATGGTGGAATGCTGCAACTCCTGCACATTTGCAGATAAGTTAATTCCTCCTAGCACAAAGGCATGATGAAAATGTATAATATTAATAATGATAAGAATGTACACTGATTTGTGAATGCAAACAGGAAGGTTGAAATATTTTATTACAGAAGAGACATAGTTTGTCTACACTAAGAGCCCTTTCACACTGAGCCGCCCATAGCGTCGGCGGTAAAAAGCCGCTATTTTTACCGCCGACGCTATGGGCGGATTTGCGGCGGTTTTACCCCCTGCTAGCGGCCGAAAAATGGTTAAAACCGCCCGCAATGCGCTGCTGAAGCAGCGCATTACGGGCAATACAGCCGCGCTGTCCCATTGATTTCAATGGGCAGCAGTGGTGGAGGAGAGGTAAACACACAGCTCCTTCTCCGCTCCAAAGATGCGGCTAGCAGGACTTTTTTTACCATCCTGCTAGCGCAACGCTCCAGTGTGAATGTAACAGATTTTTAATGGTGGGTTGCAGGCACTATTTTTAATGCTATAGCGCCTGCAATACGCTCCAGTGTGAAAGGGGTCTAATGGCTTCCTGCTTGCAATTTTTTTTAAAGCTTTAGTACGGTTCACACTGGTGCAATGCGGGAAACCTTGCAATTTCTGTGCGGGTTCCTGTATTGCACCTGAATCTCACACTGACATCTGTGAACCGCTGCAGGTGTCAATGTAAAGTTAATGACACCCCCAAATCAGTTTGGATAGCAGTGAGAACTGTGAAATGGTACAGAAAGCGGATCGCATTAGTGTGAACACCCATGCAATCCGATTCCAGTGAGGACCAAAAATAGGGTCCTACACAATTTTGATACAAATGTGATGCAATTTCAGCCATACAGTTTGTATGGCTGAATTTGCATCGCACAGACATCGCATGTGATGTGCACTGCAATGCGGTGCAAATTACATGCAATGTCTGGTATCGCACCAGTGTGAACCTAGCCTAAAGTTTCACTTTAAACAGTTGCAACAACAGTATTTTTTCCTTTTCCTATGTTATTTATGGGTGTTCTAAGCACCCCCAGCAGTGTTTGTCTCAAGCCCTGTAACTAACACTTTTCTTGGACAGATTTGACTGTTAAAATAAGCAGTACCTGGCAACCTGGGCCACTATATGTAAACTCACTGGGCCGTAAGAAACCATAGAAGGCCAGGTAGATGTCCCTGAACGTGGCACTTGAGATGGGTAAGCACTTTTGCTTTTGACTATGAGCTGCTGCTTCTGGATGCCGCGTAGGATATACTTGACTGTTTGGGCTGCCAACAGGGAAGGCTTTCCGGGGTCCTGTAAGGACAGAAAATGTTGGATGCCGGTCAAGTACAGCCTGATGGTGTTATGAGACAGTCAGCTGCGTGCAACAATACGAAATGAAGGCCAGGACGTGCTTGATGTTTCTTGTTCCAGGCGATGTGATAGGCCTTCAGTGTGTTACAGGATAATGACTGATAGAGATGAGTCGTGTTGTGAAGGTGTTCCTTTAGCCCATCGTCAGTTGCGACCAAGGTAGGATAGAAGAAGTGGTTGGGTCGGCTCTGGGTTTCTGCAGAAAGAACAACATTGAGGCGGGACAATGTGTCTGCTTTGTTCACAATTTTGGCCGTGGCCAGGTTGTTGGTGGCAAAGAACACAGTTTGTCCTGTCCAGGTGTGGCCCCAGACCTGAGCTGCTGCCATGATGTGATAGAGTTCGAAAAGGGAGGACGACTGGCTAAACCCGGGGATCAGGAGGATCTCTTGTGGCCATGGCCCTGCGAACTAGTGAGGGCCAAAAATTGCAGCCAAACCTGTGGAGGCTGCGGTGTCCGTGGCTACGTGAGGTGGTGAAGCCAATGCTAGTGGAATAAACATGGATATGCCATTGCAGTTTGCGAGGAACTCGTCTCACATTGCCAGATCAGCTATTGCTACTTGGTCCAGCCTGAGGACTTGATTGGGGTCCTGTGCCTGCGAGAGGAAGTACAGGAGGCGTGAAATGAAGGATCGCCCCTAAAGAACAATCCTCATGGCAAAATTAAACATTCCTAACAGGGATTGTAACTGTCTCTTGGTACAGCCTTGCGAAAAGGGTGAAGGCGTGAATGACAAACCTAATCCAGGCCAATTTGTCGGGAGGTAGGCTGGCCTGCATGGAACAAGTGTCAAGAGCGATGCCTAGGAAGCTGATGGATTGTGCTGGGCCTTCCACTTTGTGCTCTGCTATGGGCACGTTGAGATTGCCAAACACCACTCTTAATTTGTCCAAGTCTGATGGGGGCTCGCCGGGTCGTTCGATCAGCAGGAAGTCTGCCAGGAAGTGGATGACTTCCTTGCAGTGTGCTTGGTGAGACAGGATCCACGTAAGGGACTGAGCGAAGGTGTCAGCCACAGGCTGCACCTAGAGACAAAAGTTGGCTTGGTGGCGAAGTATTATGAACCTTTCCATTTCATTCCAATAATCAGCAGACCCCGACAACCACCGGCTAGGGTTGTCGGGAAAAGGCCCTTGTCCTCATCAACATGGGGGCAAGGTGCTTTAGGGCGGGGAGCACAAAGCACCCCCCAATGTTTAAAGCATGCGGCCTGGTATAGTTCAGGAGGGGGGGCGCTCGCTCGTCCCATCCCTTTCCTGACCTGCCGGGCGGCATGCTCGGATAAGGGTCTGGTATGGATTTTGAGGGTGATCCCACGCCATTTTTTATTTTATTTGGCGTGTGGGGCGGGGGGGGTTTACATTCAGCTTTCAGTGGGGAATCCCGCTCACAGCTGATGACTCATCGGTTGTTCAGGACGCGGAAGCCGGCTTCCCAGCCCCCTGCTTAGCAACCAGCTATATGCATTGGTAAAATAAGGACCGCAAAACACATAAAAAATTGCATCAAAAATGCACCACTTACGTTTCTGATGCAGCGCCATTGAAGTCTATTACATGCAAAATGCAAGCTGCAGTGGGAAAAAAAAGTCCCCGACCCTTTCCAAAAAACGCAACTCTGCAAAACGCACAGATGTGAACTAGTACCATAGAAAACCATGTTAAATGGACTTTAGTGCGTTTCTGAAAACTGCAAAAATCACTAAAAAACACATAGGGTAAAAGCTTCAACAAAGCTTGCTGAAAGTTCTGCAAATGCTTTGTCAAAAAAGCACAAGCCAATCCAAACATACACTATATTGCCAAAGTTTTGTGACCCCTGCCTTTACACGCATATGAACTTTAAAAGCATCCCAGTCTTTTGCCGCGTACACACGATCGTTTTTCACGTCGTTAAAAATGCCATTTTTAAAATTGGGCATTAAAAACGATCGTGTGTAGGCTCCAGAGCATTTTTAACGACGTGAAAAATGGCCTAAAAAATGAGAACCTGCTCTATTTTTTCACGTCGTTTTTCACGTCGTTTTTTTTTTAACAACGTGAAAAACGGTAGTGTGTATGCTTTTACGAGGGGAAAAAAAACGCGCATGCTCAGAATCAAGTAAGAGACGGGAGCGCTCGTTCTGGTAAAACTAGCGTTCGTAATGGAGATAGCACATTCGTCACGCTGTAACGGACTGAAAAGCGCAAATCGTCGCTCAACAAACTTTACTAACATGAAGGGTGGCGCCATTCGAAACGGAACTTCCCCTTTATAGTGCCGTCGTACGTGTTGTACGTCACTGCGCTTTGCTCGAGCGTTTTTTTTAATGAACGTGTGTATGCAAGACAGGCTTGAGAGGAAACGAGAAAAATCACGTTGAGAAAAACTTCGTTTTTTAAAATGACATTAACAACGATCGTGTGTACGCGGCATTTGTCCGTAGGGTTCAATATTGAGTTTGCCCACCTTTTGCAGTTATACCAGCTTCAACTCTTCTGGGAAGGCTGTCCACAAGGTTTAGGAGTGTGTCTATGGGAATGTTTGACCTTTCTTCCATAAGCACATTTGTGAGGTCAGGCACTGATGTTGGAGAGAAGGCCTGGCTCGCAGTCTCTGCTCTAATTCATCCCAAAGGTGTTCTATCGGGTTGAAGTCAGTCAAGTGCCTCCACCCCAAACTAGCTCATCCATGTCTTTATGGACCTTGCTTTGTGAACTGGTGTGCAGTAATTTTGAAATAGGTAGGGCCAACCCCAAACTGTTCCCACAAAGTTGTGAGCATGAAATTGTCCAAAATGTCTTAGTATGCTTGAAGCCTTCACTGGAACTAAGGGGCCAAGCCCAACCCCTACCCCTAAAAAACAACAACACACCATAATCCCCCCCTCCACCAAATTATTTGGACCAGTGCACAAACAAGTCCATAAAGACATGGATGAGCATGAAATGCGCTTCTGGAAGAATGGTCAAACATTCCCATAGACACACGCCTAAACCTTGTGGACAGACTTCCTATAAGAGTTTAAGCTGTTATAACTGCAAAGGGTAGCACAACTTAATATTGAACCCTACGGACTAAAGCCCTGTACACACGGGCGAGAATCCCGTCAGGGAAAAAAAAAATTGTTTTTCCTGACGAGATTCCTGGCAAGCTTTTCTTGCCAAGCCCTGTGTACACACGCATATTCAAAAGAACCGCCGCTCTTTTGAATGGCAAGAACGCGGCGACATCATTGACTACGAAGAGCATGCGCTTCTCACATTCGATGCCGTCGCCGCCATCTTGCTTCACCCTACACTACCCTTGTATGCTACCACGCATGCGTCGAAGTCTCATCGAGCACTACTTTTACCTTTTACTAAAACTAGGTTTACCTGGAGACAGGTAAGCATACACGCACACTTTTTTCTCGTCGGGAAACAGGCTGACGAGAATCCCGACGAGAAAATAGAGAGCAGGTTCTCTATTTTTCTCGTTGAGATTCCCGGCAGTTTTCTCGACGAGAAACCATACACACGAACGGTTTACTCTGCAAAAAGCTCTCCCAGCAGTTTTCTTGCTGTTTCTTGCCGAGAAAACCGGTCATGTGTACGAGGCTTAAGACTGGGATGCCATTAAAGTTCATGTGTGTGTAAAGGCAGGCATCCCAATACATTTGGTAATATAGTGTAGGTTTATGAAAAGATCCTATTTTAAAAGATGCTACTATTGTCAGATTGGGCATGTGCATTTGATTACAATTTTACGTATGCTGGTGGCTTTGGAGACCATAAACATTTTATTTATTATAGGCAAAAACACTGTTCACTTTACAAGGGTAGTTGCATTTTTGAAGGGCTTTTCCAGGGCTTCTATAAGTGTGGTGAAGTTTCACTTTGTAAAGAGAACTCAATCACATGCAAAGAGAATACAATAAAAACAGCATTTTTGCTGCTACTAAAATGATGTTGGAAGTCAGCAGAGCTTCCCTTCATTCACTAAACTCTGGGACAAATTCTCTTGCAGACTGAACAACCTATTTGCCTATAGTAAATCAACTCCTATGGGCTCCCTTGTGTGTCATAATGACTCTGTTTATATACTAACACTACTCCTGCACATATAATACCCTAGACAACACAATTTGTGCCTTATAATATGAAAATCACACCTCAGTACAATTTTTATTTTCTTTCTCATTAGCTTCTTCTTTGTCTTAATAAGTATTTAGAAAGCAAGATACCTTTCTTGGTGAATAGTAACAGAACGGAACTCTATGAATGCTTTATGATATGTTGTAGGAAGTCTGTTCATATCTATTAAACATGCAACAGAGATCCAGAGGAGCCACTAGTGAAGCAGGGATGGCAAACAATCATTTTCTGTATTGTTATTTTGTTTGTACAACTCTTCCCAGTCCACACACATAATAATAAAGCCATCTGTCTGAATTAGGTTTGTAATGTTTTGATTTTCCTTTCATAATGCCAAAATCAATTGTGATATTATCTTTATTTCCCATAGGTTCTTTTGTCTCATTTATTTTCCCTTAACAATACCGCCTAAAATTTTATATGAAATTACTTTTTATACAAAATAGATTTTGAAATCCAGCTGTATTAAAATCTCATATCTCAAAATGTTTAAGGGCAGGTTTGATGCTGCAAAATATACTTGAATAATTTTGCTTGTATTTTAATAATATTTTGTTCTTTTGACAGTCAGTCACAAAATTTTTATTTTAATCACTTAAATATTATGATGAGAATTTGCATAGAATAATGCTTTTCTTTCTAGGTTACTTTTCTTATTTTCTTATTTTAAGTTATGCTTTTGTTTCAATGTCAGGTAACCACTGAGTTTAAAGTGCCTTGAAAAAGTATTCATACCCCTTGAAGTTTTCCACATTTTGTCATGTTACAACCAAAAACGTAAATGTATTTTATTGGGATTTTATGTGATAGACCAACACAAAGTGAAACATAATTGTGAAGTGGAAGGAAAATGAAAAATGGTTTTCAAAATCATTTTACAAATAAATATGTGAAGTGTGGCATGCATTTGTATTCAGCCCCCTTTACTCTGCTACCCCTAACTAAAATCTAGTAGAACCAATTGCCTTCAGAAGTCACCTAATTAGTAATAGAGCCCACCTGTGTGTAATTAAGTCTTTGTATAATTACAGCTGTTCTGTGAAGCCCTCAGAGGTTTGTTAAGTCTCATACACACGATCGGATTTTCCGCAGACAAAGCTTTTGTCAAAGGACTTTTGTCCGAAGGGCATTTGCCATGAACTTGTCTTGCATACAAACGGAAAATAATTGTCGGCCAACAAACACAAAACTATGTGGTTTTTCATCTCTTTAGAGTCACCCTTTGGGCAACTTCTGCTAATGTTGTTTTATGGTGAGCATTGCTTCCGAGCATGCGTATTTGTACTTTGGAGTTTTGTCTGACTGACTTGTGTACACACGCTCGGAAAATCCGACAACACACAAATGTTGTCGGAAAATTTTAAAGCATGCTATCCAACAATTGTCCGATGGAGCATACAAACGGTCGGATTTTCCACCAACAGCCTGCCATCACACAATTTTCTTCAGAAACTCAGATCGTGTGTATGAGGCTTTAGAGAACCTTAGCGAACAAACGGCATCATGAAGGCCAAGGAACACACCAGACAGGTCAGGGATAAAGTTGTGGAGAAGTTTAAAACACTGTTCAATCCATCATCCGATTAATGGAAAGGGTATGGCACATGCAAACCTACTAAGACATGGCCGTCCACCTAAACTGACAGACGAGGCAAGGAGAGCATTAATCAGAGAAGCAGCCAAGAGGCCCATGGTAACTCTGGAGGAGCTGCAGAGATCCACAGCTCAGGTGGGAGAATCTGTCTACAGGACAACTATTAGTCGTGCACTCCAAAAATCTGGCCTTTATGGAAGAGTGGCAAGAAGAAAGCCATTGTGGAAAGAAAGCCATAGAAAGTCCAGTTTACAGTTTGCAAAAAGCCATGTGGAAGACACAGCAAACATGTGGAAGAAGGTGCTCTGGTCAGATGAGACTGAAATGTAATTTACATTTTTGGCCTAAAAGCAAAATGCTATGTGTGGCAGAAAACCAACACTGCACATCACCCTGAACACACTATCCCCACCGTGAAACATGGTGGTGGCAGCATCATGCCGTGGGGATGCTTTTCTTCAGCAGGGATAGGGAAGCTGGTCAGAGTTGATGGAAAGATGGATGGTGCCAAATACATGTAAGAAAGGGTTACGATTAAGAGTATCCTAAAAGAATACTTTGTGTTCCTAACTAAGAGGTTGGCTCCCTCTGGTGTTTGTTTATGTTGTGCCATTGAAGTTTGTTCAGTTGCATTATGGAACAAAGCATGGTGGGCATTGTAGTGCAATAGGAAGTGACTCTATTGCCGTGGGTTGGATTGAGACTACAATACCCATGGTGCCACTGTGCTACCAGAAAACTGTGCGCCACCGCACAGCCTGCTGGGGGATCGTATATAAGTAAGGCCTCAGCACGCTCTCTCTGGACGCCATCTTTCAACAGGCAAGAGACCTGCTGTGAGCGTTCCTAGGCCAGAGAAGCCTGGGCCTAAAGTTGGAGGGTGGATAGTCGACGGAGGGATCCTTGTGAACAGCATCACTGACTGAGCCAGAGAGGGGATCGTTCCACGCTCCACCGCATCAGACACCCTTCATCCACCTGCAGCCTGTAAGCAGCTGCGTTGTGAACCGGCGACATCTTGCCTGACGATTATACCAGCGAGGAGAGGACTCCGGGTGGTGAGAAGGCACTTGCCTACCAACATAATTAACTGAGTTATAGAAGAGTGATCCCTGTAGTCCCATTTATACTTGTTGATACTTGTAGTGCCACAGAGAGGGATCCTTTGCACCCGAGAGTGGGACAGCGGCTTGGGAGAACTAGCGTTTTTTACTTTTCCTTTTCACATATTGTTCGGAATACAGTTAAGTGCACCAGCAGAGCTAGCAGAAGACAAGTTGAACTTAAAGGAACAGTCATCACTTTGTTCCTCTGCAACGTTTGCCACAAAGGGGGTGCACCAGTTTGAATTGTCCACTAGAGGGGGCCATATAGTCATAAGAACTCTGATGCTTAATGGAGCTGTTTATATTGTCTCTGTTCTATTGCTGTTATAGTGAGTGTGTGTGAGGCTTGGTGGGGAAGTGTCCCAGTGCAGGTATCATAGCATTGGGAGATTCCTCCACCATACACTTACTCACATTTGACCCAGGTTATGGTAATTGGGTCTTGGGATATAGAAACCCTGAACCAGTTGTGTTTCATTGACTCTGCATGGACCTGTGTACAGTCAAGTCTATCTGTATAACCATTGTCCTACTCTTTTCCCAGTAAACATTTTACAACTGGTTAAGTTACATTTTGTGTGGGACTCTATCTATTGCCGCTGAGAGTCAGGTGACCAGTGCCAAGGTAACGATAACTATACATATTACAGTGTGGTGGTGTTGTGGTCCTCTTTGCCATTGGGTCCCACATACGTATTGTTATCCAGTTGTGCCAAGGGGGGTTCAAGACAAATTTCTGGGGGTTGACAGGCAGAGTGCAGACCCAAAATAATAACCAGCAGCTCCTACGGGGTAGTGCTACACGTGGGGGCTCGTCCGGGATATTTGCCGTTGCCCTGAGCAACTCAGGAAAGTGTTTTTACAGAGAGTCCACGTTAAAGAGGGCCCTGGACTGTGTTACTTGTTACGGAACAAATGGGGGTTAAATGCAGATCATTTTACAAGTGCTTAGGCTACGGGCGGAGTCAAGAAGGCCCGGGAGCTACGTGACTGAAGGAGTAAGTGGGAGGAGTTCCTGCCTGCTGCTGAGGGAGACGCGCGTGTGTGTCTGGCGCCAAAGAGAAGAGGCTGCGTGATCATACTGAGAAGATCGGAGTGCAGCCATGTCTTCCTTCTCGCTGATGCAATCAGCCATGGGGCCCAGGATGTTCTCTACAAGCACCGCTGCGGGTGCCATGCTGACCGTAACCCTGCTGACTGATACCGGCATCCGTTTGAAACCGCAGGGGCGGTTTGTGTTGTACACGATCGGGGACACTGAAGCATTGGGTATGCTATGCCACAGATGCAAGGGACTGGCCATACATCTCCGTCCATTTGTCCGATGTTCACAATGCGTAGAATACCTATTCGCTGTGGAGCAACCCACCATGTCGCCCTGTACTTACTGAGTGGACTGGGCCACGGGGACCGCTACAGTGGAGACTACTGCCTTTGCTTTTGGGGGCCAACAAACTGTCACCTCATCTTCTGCTACAAGTGTTCCCGAGGGAGATGTCGCTGTTACTGTTCCATCAGTGTACATCGCCCTTGCTACTAACTCCGCTACACCTGTCGCCGCTACACCTGTCCAGAGGAAGGTGGGATATTTGAAAGCTTCCCGCGGCCGTGGTCGAGGCCTACCCCAAAGACTACCTGAACCGGAGCCAGAGGAGAGCATGAACCCTGGAAAATCCACGACAGGAACGGGTGAGAGATCAGGGGGGAACATATCTGGGACTACCTGTAAATATTTTCCTGCGGAGGAGTTGAGGGATTCGAAGATAGATTCCCTCTCAGATATCTCCGGTGATGATGACCTATTTGAGACAAAGTCACAGGAATTGTTGTGGGCTCAGGGTGAAGATGTTGTTTCTGCCTTTACCTTCTCAGACTGGACAGCCATGGATTCTGGGAAGACATCACCCAGTGTGGAGCCACACAGCACTACTAAAGAGACATTGTCTAAAATTACAGGTTCACTTGAGTCTGAAAAGATGTCCGTCAGATCAATGGTGCGCAAGTCCCCAGATTCTTGTGTGCCTCCTGGACTGGGGAAAAACAGAACTTTACCCAGACTTGCCCGATTGCAACGGGTGCTCACCAAGAGAGTTGCCACAGCGTACGGCCTGGAGTTTCCTTATGTTACTAAAGACGTTATGCAGGCAATCAAGGCCAACTGAGAGCAGTGGTACGGTGAAGCTGTCCGGGACTATTTGTGTGTGCCAAAACCTTTCCGGAGGACTGGCTATTCCTCTACTATGGATGAGCGGTTCAGTGGGTGCCTGCTGCATTGGAGTTATGGCCGGCACATCTATGCTGACAAGGTGGTCATCTGCAGGCCTGGAAAGGACAACATTGTCTACTTTATTACCACTTTGGATAAACAGGGGAAAACACTCACTCTGCCAGATCCCCGGTTCTATTGGTGATTATCCAGAGGGACTGTCCTGTTTTTTTTTTCTCTCACTTTGCCAAGAGACTGAAGAAAAAGAAAAGTCTCTATGCTGGAAAGAGGACTATGGGGTACCTAGTCAGATAGTGTCAGGGTCGGTGAGAACTTTGTGTTCAAGAGTTTTTATCTACTTCAAACACTTTTACATTTAAAGACTCTGTGTTATGCTAAAATTTCTGCCACTAGGTGAGAGAATTTGACTTTTAAGTTTCAGTTTAGCTTGTTACACTTAGAGTATGGAGGAAAGTTTAATTTCTTAGGAAATGCAGCTTTGCTCTTAATGTACAGGAATGCGGTTTTATATTTTGCTTGTGTGTCTTTGTGTTAATTTTTCAGGTAAACCGGATCTTCTGTCAAACTGCTGGAGAGTGGGTGGTTTAGACAGAGAGTGAAGGGTTGTAATGTATATATTAATGTGATCTCATTGTATGTTCTTATTTCCTTACCTTTCCCTTTCTCATCCAAGTTTTTGTGGTTCAGGTACTGACTCTCAGGATTGAGAGACATTTTTTTTTCCCCAGACGCTGAGGACATCGTCTTTTGCAGTGGGGGAAGTGTGTAGCACCCTGCTCCTGTTGACCAGGCGCTCGCATGTAAATTTAGTGGGTTGTCTGTTCTGTATATAGTTCAGATTTAATATTATGGCTAAATTAGCCTCTGCTCCAGCCTTGGCTTTGTCGTGTGCAGTGCCACACTGTTGTCTGTAGGTGTCGTTGTCACCACCGGCCAGTGATGGAGGGACAGCAGGCTAAGGTGTATTGGGTGTCCTTTTCCCCAGAAGCAGTCCAGTGGGAGTGGTCCCCCGCTGTGCATTCTGGGAGAGGATACTTAAGGGGCAGACGCCATTTTTTTTCTCTCTTTCACCTCATGGCCTGTCTGGCCTAAGGTATGTGACAACTCCTCTTCTGCCTCTGGGCCTGCTGGCCCGAGGCTACGTGACAGCGAGTAGGCCCAGAAGTTGTCTGGGGTCTACTGGTTCAGAGGTGGTCCTGTGCTGTCTGTCTTGTGGGAAGAAGCCAAGCAATTGAAAGATCCGGGGGAGGACTCATCTTGGAGAGGACCGAGCAAAAATCTGGTATCTCAAGAAGTGCCTGGTGACTCAATTGGAGGATGCATCCTAACCAATCTACCTCACAGTACTGCCGGATGGCTTAAAGGACTTTGGTACTGTGTTGCTGTGTTCGTTATTAATATCCTGTGGCAGAGGATTGTTCAACTGATACTGAATCCTGTGGCAGAGGATTGTTCAACTATTATTATTCTCATCAAGTCTGTGGCAGAGACTTTTATTCCGTGCATCATTCCGGCTGCTAGTTCAGTGAGAGAGGCCTATCCAGGTGAGCAAGATCCGTTGACTGAAGTGTACTTGTCTCCGGGATCTCAAGTTCCTCAGTGATCTGCACCAGGTATCTGAACCTTCCCCTAACCCTCCATCCATCTACTGTTCAAGTTGTTCAATTAAAAGCATTGGAAAAAGAACTAAGTGACTGTGCATACATCTGTGGGTGCAAGGCCCAGTATAGACTCTAAAGCCTCGTACACACGACTGAGTTTCTCATCAAAAAACGACAAGAAAACTGCAGAGAGAGCTTTCTTGCCGAGAAAAACGTTTGTGTGTATGGTTTTTCGTCGAGAAAACTGCCGTGAATCTCGACGAGAAAAATAGAGAACCTGCTCTCTTTTTTCTCGTCAGGATTCTCGATTTTATCGTCGGGTTTCTCGTCGGCCTGTTTTGCGACGAGAAAACCGTTCGTGTGTATGCTTTTCCGAGTCTTCAAAAATCGCGCATGCTCAGAATCAAGTATGAGACGGGAGCGCTTCTTCTGGTAAAACAAGCCTTCGTAAAGGAGATAGCACATTCGTCACGCTGTAAATTATTTCATCGTTTAAATGTTGCACATTTAAATCTTATTTAGAATGTTACAATAATGAATACTAAAGAACTTGTTTTGCTGCTGATATTCACACAGAGTTCTGACTAACTATTTTAAACATTTTTCATGCTGATCTCATGAATATTTAGCTGTATTATATCGAGCAAGATCTCCTTAATATTTATATTTTTTACATTTTGAATACAGATCTTAATTTTAAATGATTCTTTATTTTATAGTTAGCTCCATGATTTTATTTATTATTTTTGTTGTTTCAAGTTTACCCCTTAATTTTTTATTTTATTTTTTCGACCTTCAAGGAGATTTTTTTGTGTTAGCTGTCCCTTTTATTTTATTTGTTAAAATGTATCTGCCTACTCCAAAGCTAAATTTATAATTATTATTAAAACACATAGTCAAGTATTAACTGTAAAAAAACAAACATTTATTCTGGTATATAACAAAATAAATAGAAGGCAGCGCTGGAGAACCTGCTGCCATTTGTGCATCCATGGGACCCCAGAGCACACATCAACCCTGTGTGGACAATAAAATTGGGAGCTTGAGAAGCACATCAGTTGTGAGCACAATCTGATGCTGGACTCCCAGAGGTCAGGAACAGCAGCAGGGTGATATACATGTCCCAAGTCTGTGGTACTACAACAGGCTGCCTTCTGTCAGACCACATTGAAGCAAGGCCATCACTTCCTGGTCTTCTTGGCAGCCTTCCCTGCAGCCTTCCTTTTGCGTGTGGCTGGAGGCTGTGCCACTGGAGGTGTACTCGTGTCAGGAGGAGGAGAAGGAGGTGGAGGAGAAGGAGGAGGAGGAGGTTGTGAAAGCTGGGCAACCTCACATATGGCCGTATTGGGGGTAATTCTCCCCATCACCCCCTTGTTCAGTAAGGTGATCAGCAGGGGCTCGCATAGGAGGCGTTGTTCCATGCTCATCACGTTGAATTTGGCCCCAACTAGGCCGGCAATGGCCTCTTCAGTGGATGTTGGCTCCTGGAGGGTGGCATGTGACTCTCTAATCAGGGCCATTGCTGCCTCACTTGTGCTCCTGTCCCTCCTGGTTCTTTTTGTAAGGCGGATGGGAGGCACCTGAGATCTGGTCCTGCTACTTGGCCTCACCTCCTGTGTGCCACTGGGCCCTGCCACCTCCTGTGTGCCACTGGGCCCTGCCACCTCCTGTGTGCCACTGGGCCCTGCCACCTCCTGTGTGCCACTGGGCCCTGCCACCTCCTTGCTCACAGTGGGCCCTGCCTCCTCCTGCCTGACACTTTCCAGACCCTCCTCCTGGCTGATGTCATCCTGTGTATGAAAAAGGGACATAGTTTTGGTTTTTGGTTCATCATTTACACACAAATTATAGCTCATAACTGTTGCAAATTGAATGTAAATCAATAGAAAAGACTATTATTGTGACCCCATCATTTTTCATTCTTCTCCCCCAATTTTGGGCCCACTACTGTCTATTGATAGGACTTTGCAGGCAACACACAAAAATGGAATACAAAAAGTTAATTGAATCGCAAAATTATTGAACAAATATTAAAAAAGACCATACAATGTATATAGCAGTATTCATATATGTGGTATAGTAACAAATGTCATTTCTTACCATACCACATATATGAATTGGTAACATTTGAACAACATTTTACTATCCGGATGTCCTTCTGAGATAGTGAGATTTGTCCCAAGTGTGTATAAAAACCGTCCCCCCTTTTCTTGTCCGTCCTGACGAAGCCTCATGGCGAAACGCGTCGACGTTCAAAGGGACTCCCTACTGCTATATACATTGTATGGTCTTTTTTAATCTTTGTTCAATAATTTTGCGATTCAATAAACTTTTTTGTATTCCATTTTTGTGTGTTGCCTGCAAAGTCCTACCTTGTTTTGCTCCTTCTTGAGCAACAAACCAATTTTTCCCAATACATGGATGTGGCAATGTGAGTGTTTTTTCCTTCCCCTTCTGTATACTACTGTCTATTGATATTTAGATCACTTTTTGGTCCCAATTTTTGGGGGTATTTACATATTATCTTATTTTTCATGCATTCATTTTATCACAATACATTTTTAGAAAATACTATACCTGGCTCCAGATGTCCAAATCTGGTTCTTCCAGGATGGCTGCCTCCTCTTGCTCCAGAGAAGGCTCAGGTTGGCTGCAGGGAAGTCTGGGGGGAAGACTGGACAGTGATGGCCTTGCCTCAAGGTGGTCGTTCAGAAAGGACATCCTGCTGTAGTACCACAAAGTCGGGACATATACATCCGCTGCTGCTGCTCCTGACCTCTGAGTAGCCAGGACCCTAAAGCGCTCAGTCCTGTATGTGCCTCTCAAGCTCCCAATTTTACTGTCCACCTGTTGTGTGGTTGCTGTGGGTATCTTGGTCTGCACAAATGGGAGCAGCCTCTCCAGTGCTGCTTTCCTCACACCTTTTTTACGGTGAATGGGGTTTTTGGTCTCCCACAGAGCGGGCAGCTGCCTTACCCGGTCAATAAATTCACCCAGAAATTCCCTATCGCTGATGAAAGTATTCATTTTTGGTCTGCAAGCCAAAACACAAGACAAAAAAAGTAATGTCAGTCACACAGTCTAACCTCCTGTAAATCTGATTCCCTATATATATCCTCAAACAATCTCTAGGCAGTATAGGCCACCGATTTCACAAAGTATAAAAATCATATACCTTCGTTTTTACGTCCGTCACTTTTCCTCCTCTCTCCGCACACAGAACGTAGTAACGTCACATGTGTGTTTGCTTTATATACACTACGCATGCGTGAAACTCGGCACACGTCGCCTGCTCATGACGTTCACATTATCAACTTTTCCCCGCCCCTTCTCTTTCGGCGCGCAGACAGATATGGCGGAGTCACAGCATGTGTCTGGTAATTCTTCCAATAACGATGATGAGACCAGCCCAGACCGTGAAACGTCACGATCAAGGAGGAGATTCAAGGCATCTAATATGTCTTACGCGGAGATGGTGGACATATTGCTAAAGTCGGCTTATGATGCAAAGCATGGGCCGTATACCCACCCTAATGTAAGGAAGGCCAAAATTATGAAGAAAGTAGTGAAAAGTCTGAAGAAGAATTTCGGGGTGAAACGATCAAAGGAGCAGCTTAGAAAGAGGTGGTCTGACCTCAAACTGAGGGAGCCGGAGCAGTTAAGGAGCATTAAGGGAATGCTAGAAAAAAGTAAGTACTTCTCCTGTGTTCCTATTATTGTATTTCAGAACTTGCATGTTGCTCCATGTTGTTGCATTTTACTATTGTACCATAGAAAATGTCATCGGTAAAACTTGGTTTGGCCCAGTAATCGTTCGTTACAGACACATGGTTCGCACACTATATACGATGTTTTGCGAGCATACAGGGTTCAAATAATTTAGAGAGATGCCTGTTTTTATTCCATAAATATTTTTACAGTGTTGGCTAGATGATGTGTTTGGAAAGAGAATGAAATGCAAACTTTAATCAGTGTAAAGGAGAGGACACTCAGCAGCTGTTTCCACATCTGGACTCTGGAGCACTATAGTGTGGGCCACCAGAACCACCTTTTTAGGGTGCCCCACACAGGTGCATCAGTGCATTTTTGGGGTGCCTCCATGTGTAAAAATTGTCATCAAAAGGTGAATAGTCAAGATTTGTATATTTTGAAATAATGTCTTCAGCTTGTAACTCGGCCCAAACAGACACTTGTACCCCACTTCCAAACAATGTAGCATGTTCATATTTTTAAGCTAAAATATCTGTGTGCTAAGTATACCTTTTGTTTCATTCTCATAGGGGAGAGAAGACTGGGAGGACACCACTCCAGGGAGCAAAGGAACCCCACACCTTCTAAAGAACCCCAACCTGAGGATGTTGAGGAAGTTGAAGAAGTGGAGGAAGGAGAAGTGGATGACGTGGTGGAACTTGTCACCACAACAGGTCAGTCAGTATCTGTCACCACAGCTTCAGGTAAGAGATGTAGGCCTGCAGAGTTATAATACCTTTTGTATTTTTTTATAGGGGATGAAAATGTTGTTGTGAAAGAAAGTATGTGTTTCTCTGGTGAGAGTGCCCTACGAATCATCCAGCAAGTGATGGAGTGTAGTACAGAACTGGACAGAATTAAGCAAAGAATGAATGTGATGGAGCAAACCTTTAAGGACATCATAGATGTTTTGGGGCGAATTGAATAAGGCACAAAACACCCCATTTTATTTTTGGCTATTGTTATTCCCCCAATTTTTTGCTTTTAGACAATCAATCAAGCCAAAATTTGAAGATGTGTGTCAACATGTGCCATCTGCCATCAGGGGATATCCATGTACGGGTTTTGGGGGTGCAACCCCTTCCTCGCATCTCAAGTAGGTGAAAGGAAGAAGGGGTTGCACCCCCAAAACACATCCATTGATCACCCATGATGGCAGATAGCACATGTTGACAATAGGGATCAGGAGGTAAAAAAACCTTTTTAAAAATACTCTAAATTGTGTGCATCTTCAAATTTTGGCTTAGTCAGGGGTGACAGCACCCCATATTATGATGGGCAGATAGAGACATTTTTCGTTAAATTGAATGTCTGATATTGCCAAGAGGTATACAATGTTGTAGTTTGTTGGATGGTAATGATGGTTTAGTATTTTCTTACCCCAAAAAAAGGCCAGTTTCTGGCCAAAACCCATAAAAAATTAGTAACCCAAAAAAATATATTTACCATGTGTGTGAATGTGCACAGAGTAAAATGTTTGAACAACAACAAAGTGTGGCTTCTTTATCAAATACGCTCTAACCTTCTTTGTGTATATTTTTGGTGTTACTAGTGAAATGGTTGTTATTTACTAAAGGAAAATACACTTGGCACTACAAATGCACTATGACAAACTAGGAGAGAGCAAAAAAAAAAACACCAGCAATACATCATAAATCAGATTAAACCAGATATTTATTTTGTTCTTTCTCCCAAATTTTTTAGACATGGCCTGGCATAGGAATTGCCCCCCTACCCGTGAAATATTCTACATATTTCTGGCGAACCTCACAGACATTTTGGGGGGGCAAGCCAGGATGGCCAGATTCTAGGCCCGGCAGGGTATTGCCAGTTGAAAGTCCTGCCTCAGGCACAATTAAGGCCATATAATTTGTTGATTTCCTTATAAGAAAATTGTGTAGCACACAGCAACAGAATACGACGTAGTTCAGTTTGTACTCCGCCAAGTTAATTGGTGTCATGAAAAGGCGGAACCGGCTGGCCATTATCCCGAAGGCATTCTCCACGACTCTTCGGGCCCTGGCCAGCCGGTAGTTGAACACCCTCTTCTCCGGGGTCAGGGTCCTCTGGGGAAATGGCCTCATGAGATGCGGTCCCAGTCCAAAGGCTTCATCAGCCAAAAACACAAAGGGGAGTCCTTCAACATTCCCTGCATCCGGTGGCAATGCAAGGTCGTCACTCTGGAGACGGAGGGCAAACTCTGTCTGGCTGAAGTATCCCCCATCGGACATCCGGCCATTCTTCCCCACATCCACATAGAGGAATTCATACTGTGCTGACACCACCGCCATCAGCACAATACTATGAAAGCCCTTATAATTGTAGAAGTAGGACCCAGAACGGGGTGGCGGCACGATGCGGACGTGCTACCCGTCAATGGCTCCACCGCAGTTGGGGAAGTCCCACCGCGTGGAAAACTCAGATGCCACAGTCTGCCATTCCTGTGGCGTGGAAGGAAGCTGTGGAGTCAAACAAGATAAACAAATATTAGTATTTTTGCACATAACATTGCAAGCAGATTAGAGGTCGACCGATATATCGGCCGATATTTGGCCATTATTGATAAATCGGAATCGGCCGATTATTATCAAAATTAGGCCAATATTTTACACTGGCCGTCCCTCCTGTCCTTCCTTCTCCACACTCAGCAGCTCTGGCAGCATCAAGTGCCGCGCTGAGTGTGTGAACAGAGAGGAGGGAGAGAGAGAGGAGCTGTCAGCTTGATGTTGGGGGTAGGGGGGAGGGGGGGCGGGGGCGGTGTAGCAGATCACTTCACTTCCTTGTTACTTTTACTATGGTCAGTCCAGGCAGCTCCTCCCCATCTACACTTCTCTCTCTGCCTTGCTGCATGATCACACAGTAAGTCAGCACCGATCCTTGCTCCCCTGCCTAGTTCATTTTTCCCATATTTTATCTGCTGTCCTCTCCATAAATCTTCACTGCACATATCATGCTGCCTCCTGTCCTATCTCAGCTCAGCATTCCACACACACATCTTACACCCTTTCCATCCCAGTTTGCTTTTAGCTCTCATAATTGTCCTGTCCCCACCATGCAGCCTAGCACATTCCCTGCATTTTGGCACTAATGAAGACATTAGCACATACATTTACCACCCCAACCTCTTCACCGATCCTCTTTTATAATATCTTAACACCCCCCCCCCATTCACATTGTAGCAATTTGACAAGTCACATCCTATTGCTGGCAAGGCACTGTTCAAATCAATGCGACACTGACTTTGAGTTGCCTCATAAATTTGAAAAAGTAGTACATGCACTACTTTTGCGATTTAGGGTGTGACTTCAATAGACATCTGTGCATGAAGCCACACAGATGTCTTCAAAGTCGCAACCCAAAGTCGCACTGAGATGCAGCTCTGAAATTGTGCGATTTCAGGTTAAGTCACACAATTTCAAAGCCACAGTCAATGTGAACGGGGGCCAATAGTATGTTCACACTGGTGTGCTGTGGTCTGGCCACAGTGCGATTGTATATTCAGTTTACCCAGAGTTTTAGGTGCGCTCCCATTCAATTCTATTAGACTGTCTGTTTTCACGAAAGCAAATTACAGTCTTGCATGCTGCATGTTTGATGCGCAATCAGAAAATACACAGTCCACTAGAATTCATCAGGAGCACACCTAAAACTTCAAGTAAATCACACATAAAATCGCACTGTGTCAAACCAAAGCACACCAGTGTGAAACCGCTATACGGCTAGGTTCACTCGCAGTCAGGATCATGCACAAAATTGTGGTTTTCTTGACAAACACAGAAGCGCACTGTCCTTTAGTAAATACACAGCAGTGCCATTGATAGTTAAAGGCACCCCCACTCATCACACATGTGGTTTGGTACAGGACATTTTTAGAAAAGGGTCTTGGACTTCCTTTCCACATTTCCAAATTGGCACCACTGACCACTACCCCATATGTGTGCACCCATTACTCTCAGGTTGCTGCAGTGCAACACTTTAAGTACTATTATAGTGCATGTCACAAACATTACTCAGTGGGGAATCGTTCCTCTGATCCCCGCTGAGCAGGCGAATGACAGGTCCGTCTCCGCTCACTGTGCTGAGATGGACCTGTCAGAAACCCGCTCTCCTCTATGGGGAGATCAGATGAAAACGGATCGATAGGCTTTCTATCTGTCTGGATTTCACTGACAGGTTCGGGTGTCAGCGGACATGTCACCGCTGACATCCGCCGCTCCATAGGAGTGAATGGAGGTTCTGATCAGGTCCGCCTGAAAAACTGACAGACCTGATCGGAAAGCCTGTGTGAAAGGGGCCCAAGTTCGAACCCAAGGGGGCGCACTTTGCCCTGGGCGCTGGATGACCTTGTCCCAGCACTGGTTACAGTTACACTCGGCTTAGTGTGAAACCTGCCAGTGTCACCGCCAATCAGTGCCACCGCAAATCAGTGCCATCTGTCAGTGCCACCTTAAATCAGTGCCGCCAGCCAGTGCCACCCGCCCCTGCCAGCCAGTGCCACCCGCCCCTGCCAGCCAGTGCCATCCGCCACTGCCAACCAGTTCCAATTGCCAGTGCCACTGCTAATCAGTGCCATCTGTCCCAAACTAGTGCCATCTGTCAGTTCCAAACCAGTGCCACCTGCTAGTGCCACCTGCCAGTGCCAATAGTGCCATCTGTCAGTTCCAAACCAGTGCCACCTGCCAGGTCCAACTAGTGCCATCTGTACTGAGGACATCAAGTGTGTGCTAGAGTGACAGGAGTAAGCAAGGAGTGGAGTGGGTGAGTTTTTTTTTTTTAAATCGGCCTAAAATATCGGCCACAAAAATCGGCCATCGGCCGCCCCAATTTCTAAATATCGGCATCGGCCAGAGAAAAACCCATATCGGTCGACCTCTAAAGCAGATTATACTAAAATACTTTCTTGCCCAACATCATTATAATTTTCCGTTTTTAATCTGTTTTTAAATACTCAAATAGAAGGCTCAATATCCTATTCATCACCCCCTCTGATGGTCCATTGTAAAAATATTTGGGGGGGGTTAGATGAGTTTGGGAATGCTCAAAAATAAGGACAATTAACATTTTGAAAAATTTAAAGGGGGTTATTAGGGGGGGGAGGGTAAAGCACTACAATGGAGCTGAAAAAATACATTGGGAAGTGACTCGGCTAGGTGTGTTTGGGCCCAGGATAGCATTGCAGTGGCGGTGCGTCCATAGTGGGTGCAGGAGCGCTGCCCCCTCTCTCTCCTGTGCCCGTCACTCAGAACAATACATAGGTTCATGCCTTGCATGAACCTATGTATTGTCGATGCCGCCCACTATTCAGGTGGATGGCCCCCTGTTGAGCAACGGCCATCTGAATAACAGCGGCTGGTTGGTTTTTGGAAGTGCCTATCAGAGCCAGCGGTTATGATAGGCTTCCCGATTACAGCCTGAGGGCTGTAATTGGCTTCAAAAAACTTAACCAGGGGACGCAGGGGGGGGTGCGTTCCTTGGTTAAACACTGACAGGCTCCTCAGCCAATCATGTTCACCTGGTCTGGTTACCGGTAACCTGATTGGCTGATGCAACATCGAGGGCGGGAGAAGACATCGAGGAGAGAAGGAGGACGGCGCTGACCAGAGGAAGGTAAGTGCAGGGCTGGGGGGGAACTGCCTGTATTTGTGGACAAACTGGCTGCATTTGAGGGGACAACTGGTGGCGTTTGATCGGCACAGTGGCTGCGTTTAATGGGCACAGTGGCGGCAATGGATGTTTTTAATTTAACATTTTTTGGCTGCCCCCCCAAACATTTTGAGCACCAGCCGACACTGCTGGAGAGGTTAGTTAAGGGAAATATGCATGGAGGAGAAAAAAGGGGCATTTAAAAGCTTACAGCATGCATGAGGACAAAGGTAACATTCTCAGCATATTACAATCATGGTAATTAGGGAAGGATGAAAGAAATACAATACATTAGCATACATGAATTACATAGAATGTGATGTTAAAGGAGAAAACTTACCCTAATATAGTCCTCCTGCAGGACTTGGATAATGGCAGAACAGGTCTCTGGGATTATGACGCCCAGAGCCTGGGGGGAAATGCCTGTCGTGAACTTAAGGTCCTGCAGACTTCTCCCTGTCGCCAGGTAGCGTAACGTGGCGATGAGCCTCTGCTCAGCACTGATGGCTTCCCGCATAACGGTGTCCTGCCTGGTAATATAGGGGGACACCAAAGCCAACAGATGCTGAAAAACGGGGTCAGACATCCGCAGAAAATTCCTGTAGTCCTCAGGATTATTCTCCACGATCTCCCGCAGCAGAGGCATATGACAGAATTGGTCCCGCTGGAGCAACCAATTCTTGGTCCATGAACTCCTCCTCACCCTGTTCTTGGACTCGTCTTGGTCCAAGACAAGCAGACCAACACCAAGCGCACGCACAGCACGAACTCTATGACGAGAACGTACCCGCGACATGGCTTGGAGACAGTCGTCTGATCAGAACGTACTAAACAGAACGCACTTAAGAACAGCAAGGCCTATGAAGAACAAACTGAAAATCAGAAACGAACGGGCAAGAACACACTGTAAAACAGATACGACCTGCCTACACGCCCTGAAAGACAAGATACGAACCCACAAGCACAAACTGAACCGCAGAAAACGAACTGAAAGCATGAAAACTGAAAAGCGCGAATCGTCTCTTCCCAAACTTTTACCTCACACGCAGTAACACAAGATCAGCAAGGGGTGGCGCCATTGAAATCGATCTTCCCCTTTATACTGCCGTCATACGTGCTGTTTGTGACCGCGCAGAACAACACAGAGATTTGGAATTGACAGTGTGTATGCAAGGAAAGCTTGACCAGAAGCTCGTCAAGCTTGCCAAGAATCTCGTCGAGAAAAACGACGGGTTTTTTACGACGAGAAACTCGGTCGTGTGTACAAGGAATACGTTTCTAACCTGGTGAACTGTGGGTATGGGTGACGGCAAAGACCCAAAATAATAACCAGCAGCTCCTACGGGGGTAGTGCTACATACAAAATCTTAGAAGAAAACTTTTTGGAGTCTGCAAAAGACTTGAGACTGTGGCGGCGTTTCACATTCCAGCAGGACAATGACCCTAAATATACAGCCAGAGCTACAATGGAATGGTTTAGATCAAAGCATATTCATGTGTTAGAATGGCCCAGTCAATGTCCAGACCTAAATCCAACTAAGAATGTGTGGCAAGACTTGAAAATTGCTGTTTACAGACAGTCCCCATCCAATCTGACAGAGCTTGAGCTATTTTGCAAAGAAGAATGGGCAAAAATGTCACTCTCTAGATATGCCAATCTGGGAGATACATACCCTAAAAGACTTGCAGCTGTAATTGCAGGGAAAGGTGGTTCTACAACGTATTCACTCAGGGGGGCTGAATACAAATGCACACCACACTTTTCAGATATTTTGAAAACCATTTATCATTTCCCTTCCACTTCACAATTATTATGTGCCACTGTGTGTTGGTCTATAACATAAAATCCCCCAATTTTTTTTTTTTTTACGTTTGTTGGTTGTAACATGACAAAATGTGAAAAATTTCAAGGGGTATGAATACTTTTTTCAAGGCAGTGTATAATAGAAAAAAATAGGGTGTAATTTTTAGCCCAAATTCAGCATTATTCCTTGTAGTATTGTAAATGTGGACCAAAAGCTACCACCCAGGTTTCAGGGTAAAGTCTAACGCTGGTATTTCACATTGAAAACCTTGCATCTAGTACTTTCTGGCATGGTGGAACTTTCAGTGCCAAACCAAGAGTATAGGAGTGTTTTCTTATTCTTCTGTAACTTCATTTTTAGAAAGCATTAACACTTATATGTCTGCAAAGAAGTGCATTTTAACACAGTTACATGTGCGTTTTACATTGTTTTAACATTTTACACTTGTATTGCGTTTCGGTACACTTGTATATGTTTTTAAAGTGAAATTTACAGACACCGCATTTTTAGGAAAGTTATTTTCATTAAGAAATGTCCTACCTCCATTTTGCAATTACTTTTTCATAATGCAAAGTAAACATACTTGACACATGTTACTATTTGTTTCTGTGTTGGACCCCTTTCACGCTGGAGGCGTTTTTCAGGCGCTAAAGGACTAAAAATTGTGCCTGTAAAGCGCCTGAAAAATGCCTCCCCGGCAGCCGGTGCTTCACCGCTAACGCATGGCAGTGCAAGTGTGAAAGGGGTCTAATGTGCATTTTTGATGCAAAAAGAATTTCAAATTATGTTCTCAACATTTGTTGAAACTGGACAGAACTAAAGCCCTGTACACATGGGCCGAATGTTCAATAAAAAACGGACTACATTCGGCCCGTGTGTATGGCACCCTGATCCGCTCTCTGCCAATGGCTGATAATCAAAACGGACTGCCCTGTGGGAAAGGGGTCTAAAGCATGAAGATGGTAATATGTTCAAAAGGTTGTGCGTAACTCATCATATTTTTTACTTGGATTCTAAAGATGCATTAAAAGAGAAGTATGTTTTTTTTTTTGTTTTTTTCTTCTGAATCATACTTACCTAGGTGGATGCAGCATCAGTCCCCCGCTGGCTCTAAAGCCTTGTACACACGATCGGATTTTACGCAGACAAAGCGTCAGACTTTTGTCCGAAGGGCGTGTGCCTGGATTTTGACTTGCATACAAATGGCGCACAATTGTTGGCCAACAAACACGAACATAGTAACATACTATGTGGTTTTTCAGCTCTTTAGCGCCACCCTTTGGGTTCTTACTTACCTTCTGCTAATGTTGTGTTTGGTGAGCATTGCTTCTGAGCGTGCGTGTTTGTACTTTGGACTTTTGTCTGATGGATTTGTGTACACACGATCGGAAAGCCTGACAACAGAACGTTGTCCGCCGAAGATTTATAAGCCTGCATTCCAACATTTGTCCACGAAAAATCTGACAACAATTGTCTGATGGAGTGTACAAACGGTCGGATTTTCAGCCAACAGGCTGTCATCACACAATTCCCAGTGGAAAATCCGATCATGTGTAGGAGGCTTAAGACTGAGAATCGAGCGATCTAGTACCGCTGATGCCTCGGTTCTCAGAGCTCCCGGAGCAGAGAGTTAGGGATTGTCAGTCACCGCTGTCTGCTTTGCCCCACCATGCTCACTGAAGCGCTGCGCTGTGAAGGGGCAGGAGTGGCCGACTCCTTCGGACAAAGTAGATCACAGATTGGGGTAAAGGGCCAATCACAGCTGATCACAAACTAAACACACTTGCTGGTTATTGGCATTCCTTTCCTTACGTGCTGTCACAGTATGAGGAGAGGAGAGCCAGTAACTGAAAGTGTGACAGGGGACATCTACACTGTTAATCATTGCCGCCAATCAGTGCTGTCTCATCAGTGTCCATCAATGCAACCTCATCAGCGAACATCAGTGAAGGAGAAAAATAACCTATTTGCTAAGTTTTATAACAAAAACAAAGAAAAACTTTTTTTTTTAAAAGCTTCTGTCTTTTTTTGTTTGTTTAGCAAAAAATAAACTGGTGATTAACCTCCCTGGCGGTATGATTATTTCAGATTTTTGAATATCAAAGCGGTACATTGTTTTGCATAGGAATTTGGCATTTTATATTGTAGGCCTGTAATTCTTAGTAATAACTCACTTAAATCTGTCCAAACAAGAGTCTAGTAGACATGCCGGGAATTGTAAAGTTTGAAACATGAAATCATAAATTATAATATAATAAATAACTATAAATAATTATAGAAAATAATTATTAATATAATAATAATAATAAAATAAATTTCCCCACAAATCACCATCGCTCAATTCTGCAAGTGTTCTTATTTACTATCGCTGTTTTCTAGCTGGTCTAAAACCACTTTTGACGTAAAGGGACACTTTTTGGTTGCCATGGACAATTTCAAGTTTCCAGGCAGAAAGAACAGTATATATAATATAAAAGTGCATGCAGGGCACTGGACAAAGCACTAGGGACAAAAGGGAGGTGAAATGATTTGATACAGTAATGTAATCTGTATGTTATGTTTTTTGTACTTTTTTAATTTGCCGCCGGGCTCCGCCCCCATGCATTGCAATTCTCGCAGGGAACAAAGCCCAGCACACAGAGCATCGGGCGGATGATCCGGTGGGGGACACAGCGGGGGGACATCGTGACCAGGTAAGTAACCTGGACCAGAATTCTGCAATGCAATCCCCAGTGTGGCTCAGGGTTACCTCTAATGATAATGAAAATCAACCCAAAGCCACGCTCAGGATTACCGCCAGGAGGGTTAAATACCACCAAAAGAAAGCTCTATTTGTGTGAAAAAATCAGATTTTTTTATATGGGTACAGTGTTGCATGACTGCGCAATTTTCATTCAAAGTGCGACAGCACTGAAAACTTAAAATTGGCTTGAGCAGGAAAGGGGTAAACATGCCCAGTAGGCAAGTGGTTATTATGTGCTATTTCTGTGTTTAAATGTAACATTTTGGTGAGCAAATAACCTATACGGTAAAATAGGGAACAAAGCTAGAATAAACTCATACAGCTGAATTGACCATAATGACTCTTATTCACTGTTTCCATCTCTGTGTGACCTGACTAAAAAAGCATTTGACTTTCCATGAGGCCAACCAAGCTTATTTTAACAGCCATTAAGCAGGAGATGTAAATCATATTCCCTACTTTACAAATCTGTGTATGAAATGCTTTAATGAAAAAAAAGGAACTGCAAACAAAGGTATGACTGTTAAATAAGTGCTTATTACACATTGATGTTGAAGACCAATGCACCAGGGATGAGCTGAACACCCCCCTGTTCGGTTCGCACCAGAACCTGCGAACAGACAGAATGTTCGTGTGAACTTTAGAACCCTATTAAATACAATGGACTCGAACGTTCGAAATCTAAAGTGCTAATTATAAAGGCTAATATGCAAGTTATTGTCCTAAAAAGTGTTTGGGGACCCGGGTCCTGCCCCAGGGGACATGTATCAATGCAAAAAAAGGTTTAAAAAATAGATGTTTTTACGGGAGCGGTGATTTTAATAATGCTTAAAATGAAAAAATAAAAGTGAAATTTTCCTTTACATTTTGTACCTGGGGGGTGTGTATGATATGCATGTAAAGTGGCGCATGTTTCCCGTGCTTAGAACTGTCTCTGCACAAAGTGTCATTTTTGAAGGAAAAAAAGTCATTTAAAACTCACTCGCGGCTATTAATGAATTGTCGGCTTTTATCAATACATACAAAAGTCATTGATAAAAAAAAAAAAAAAAGCGTGGGGGTTCCCCCAAATTCAATTACCAGGCCCTTAAGGTCTGGAATGGATATTAAGGGGAACCCCGCCGCAAATGAAAAAAAAATGCGTGTGGTTCCCCCAAATATACATACCAGGCCCTTCAGATCTGGCATGGATTTTAAGGGGAACTCCACCCCAAATTTTTTAAAAAAATGGCGTGGATTCCCCCCAAAAATCCATACCAGACCCTTATCCGAGCACGCAACCTGGCCGGCCGCAGGGGAAGAGGGGGGGACGAGAGAGCGGCCCCCCCTCCCTCCTGAACCGTACCAGGCCACATGCCCTCAACGTGGGGAGGCTGTCCCCATGTTGATGGGGACAAGGGCCTCATCCCCACAACCCTTTCCCTGTGGTTGTGGGGGTCTGCGGGCAGGGGGCTTATCGGAATCTGGAAGACCCCTTTAACAAGGGGGATCCCCAGATCCCGGCCCCCCCCCCCATGTGAATTGGTAAGAGGTACATTGTACCCCTACCATTTCACAAAGAAAGTGTCCAAAAATGTAAATAAAAACACACAAACACCTTGGAAAAGTCCTTTATTAAAAAAACAAACAAAAAAAAAAACCCATTCCAGCGATGAAATCCAGTGTCCCGCGGCGAAACTTCCTTCACTGTGTAAATTTAAATTACACAGTGAAGGAAGTTCCCCGCTCAGGCCAATGATGTAATGGGGGGTCGGACATACCGAGGGGGCGGACCTGATGGGGAACTTCGTTCGCTGTGTAATACATGAATAGACCCGCCCCTTCTCGCGTTCTGCATCTGGTCCGCTGAGCGGACCTGATGGGGAACTTTCGAAGGGGCGGGTCTATACATTTAAAACACTGCGGAGGAAGTTCCCCATCAGGTCCGCTCAGGCACAACCAATGACGGACAGCGCTGGACATCGGGATCGCCACGGGACACTGGATTTTATCGCTGGAATGTTTTTATTTTTTTTTATTTTTTTTAATAAAGGACTTTTCCAAGGTGTTTGTGTGTTTTTATTTACATTTTTTGACACTTTCTTCGTGATGGTAGGGGTACAATGTACCCCTTACCAATTCACATAGGGGGGGCCGGGATCTGGGGGTCCCCTTTGTAAAAGGGGTCTTCCAGATTCCGATAAGCCCCCCGCCCACAGACCCCCACAACCACCCGGCAAGGGTTGTGGGGATGAGGCCCTTGTCCCCATCAACATGGGGACATCCTCCCCATGTTGAGGGCATGTGGCCTGGTACGGTTCAGGAGGGAGGGGGGCCGCTCTCTCGTCCCCCCCTCTTCCCCTGCGGCCGGCCAGGTTGCGTGCTCGGATAAGGGTCTGGTATGGATTTTTGGGGGGACTCCACGCCATTTTTTTTTATTTGGGGTGGAGTTCCCCTTAAAATCCATGCCAGATCTGAAGGGCCTGGTATGGATATTTAGGGGGAACCGCACGCCATTTTTTTTTTTATTTGCGGCGGGGTTCCCCTTAATATCCATTCCAGACCTGAAGGGCCTAGTAATTGAATTTGGGGGAACCCCCACGCTTTTTTTTTATTTTTTATCAATGACTTTTCTATGTATTGATAAAAGCCGACAATTCATTAATAGCCGCGAGTGAGTTTTAAATGACTTTTTTTCCTTCAAAAATGACACTTTGTGCAGGGACAGTTCTAAGCACGGGAAACATGGGCGACTTTACATGCATATCATACACACCCCCCAGGTACAACATTTAAAGGAATATTTCACTTTTATTGTTTCACTTTAAGTAGTATTAAAATCACTGCTCCTAAAAAAACGGCAGTTTTTAAAACTTTTTTTTGCATTGATACATGTCCCCTGGGGCAGGACCCAGGTCCCCAAACACTTTTTAGGACAATAACATGCATATTCGCCTTTATAATTGGCACTTTAGATTTCTCCCATAGACTTTTCGAATTTGCCGCGAACACCCCAAATTGTTCGTTGTTCGGCGAACGGGCGAACAGGCAATGTTCGAGTCGAACATGAGTTCGACTCGAACTCGAAGCTCATCCCTACAATGCACATATGTTGCTGATAATACTTTATAGCTTCCTCCTAACTGTTCATTAAGAATACCTTACCAGACGTAATCAATATCAATCTACTTATTCGTTTATTATACATAGTAAGTTGATATCAAAGCAGAGTTATGCATCATAGTACAAAAAAAAAGTTGTTTTTTTTTTTAAGCTGAACCCTGGGCACAAAAAAACTTTTATTTAAATATGCTCACTCAGCACAATGAATATAAATACACTTTCCCTGGAATCCATTAATATGGTCAGAGACAGATTTTGAGAAGGTGTCCCTCGTGTTCTAAAAGTGGTGCAGTGTGCACCAAATTCATATACCTATCTAGAACCTGTATTTGAATTTGGTGCATGCACGAGAGACACTTTTGCAAAATCTGACTGCACCAGTTTCTTTCTCTGTATGTCTAAAGAGAGTTGGTCTTAATTAGCTCCACTTTTGTAAGATTAGAACTTTAAATTTTTAATTTTTTTAATTTGGCACATTTATTGTGCCACATTTTAAAAGTGGCACATTTTAGAACTACCTGGATTTGGTGCACGAGTGATTGTCAAAACTAAAAATGTCACATATGCTTCATGAATTTGACAAACAATACATTGATAAGAGGGATTAATGCCGCGTACACACGATCGTGATTCACGGCGGTGAAAACACCGCCGTGAATCACGGCATGAAAAAAAATGAAAAACGAGGGAACGGCATGTTCCCCCACACGCGACCGTTTTTCCCGTCATTTTTTTCTTTGACGAGAAAAACGACCGTCTGTGGGCTCCGCGGCAGTGTCTCCCTATGGGAAAACTGCCGCGGAAAAAAATGATGGAAAAAACGATGAGAAAATTTAGAACATGTTCTAATTTTTCTCGTCGTTTTTCCTGCCGTTTTTCTCAACGAGAAAAACGGCATAAAGCCCACAGACGATCGTTTTTCTCGGCGAAAAAAAAAATGTCATTTTTCCCGACGGGAAAAATGATCGTGTGTACGCGGCATAACACTACCTTTATTGAATTCCCCTATTTGTGTGCACCAAATGCCTTTGCAAACTACTGTACTTTTGCCTTGTTAAAGAGGTGACATTATTATGCTGCACATTGCTTGTGCAGAGAGCAGAGCTGTGGGTGGGACCCAACTAGTCCACCCACTACAGGCTCTCTGCAGAAAACTACAGGAGGGGTGGGCACAAGACCAATCACCTTACATAAGGATAGAGAGCAACAGTGGCTGGTCTTTACTACAGGAATATGGAAAGCAGAATAGCTGGATGGCCACACTCCATTGCAGTTACCAGGTGTGAAACGCGTTAGTTGTTACCTGTCAGCTTACCACCATTTTACTACACGGAATAAATGTGATTGCACCTATTGTAGAGACAGCTGAGTAGTAGGAAAGGTGATTATCCTTTTAGCAGTGTTCTACTTTTCTTTACTACAAGAAGCTCCTGCACAGAGGCAGGGTCTTGCACTAGATTACTGCACCAATCTGTAAAAAAAAATACACAACGCGCAAAGATTCAAGTAAAAATACACATGCCTCTTGTATTTAGACAACATATGCTGATTCTGGAGTTCAGCTTTAAGCTGATGTCTTCTGTCTTGTAATTGACTTGCATTTGGCTCTATTCGGCAAGTGATATAGATCGGGCCAAAACTACTGTAAACAAAACTTTCATCAGCCTGCTAAAACCCAGCTCTGTGCATTTATTTGCTTGGCTTCATTCTGTCGGGAATCAATTGATTATACTCCACTATTCAGTTCACAGAAAATGAAAGAAAGAGAAAGCGATACAACCTTTTCCACGACAGGTTATATTTATGTTGACAGATTTATTAAAGTTGTGTTTCCAAGCAGCTTGGAATGTGGAAACATCTGAGATTTAAGTGCAAAATCAAATGCGATGAACTTCTGGCAGTAGTATCAGTGTCCCATCTCTTGTAGTTTTATTTATAAATCACAGTGTGGTACAAATTGAAGGCACGAGGCAAGCCTGTAGTCAGACAGATAATAAACCCATATCATTCAGCATGTACTGTATGCAATCAGACAATCAATGAGAGACAATAAACCTTTACCGGAAATTGTCCTTACTGCAAACCAATTGCACGAGTACTGTTCACGTAAACACAATAGTGTCATTCTGTATTTGTTTTTGTTGTTTCATGTATTGATCCTGGATCTCTTTCTTGAATATTGTATCGTATGGTAAGGTGGTTCTCTAAAGGAACCTAAAAGCCCACCATTTAAAGCATACTAAAGTACAATACACCTTCTTAGAGCAGAAGGTATTCACATTTAAAGAGGAAGTAAACTTATTCTGCTGACATTTACCTATACGTAGTGTAAAAATCTCTAAGACCCCTTTCACACTGAGCCGCCCATAGCGTTGGCGGTAAAACACCGCTATTTTTACCGCCGACGCTATGGGTGGATTTGCGGCACATTTCGGCCGCTAGCGGGGCGGTTTTACCCCCTGCTAGCGGCCGAGAAAGGGTTAGAACCGCCCGCAATGCTCTGCTGATTGACCGCTCCAAAGATGCGGCTAGTAGGGCTCTTTTTACCGTCCTGGTAGCGCAACGCTCCAGTGTGAAAGCCAGAGGGCTTTCACACTGGAGACAATGGAGAAGCTGTTTGAGGGCGGATTGCAGGCGTTAATTTTAAAGCTATAGCGCCTGCAATACGCCCTCAGTGTGAAAGGGGTCTTAAACGTGTACGGTTTAGGAGATATTTACAATACATGCAGCCAGTGACAGTGGCGCATGCGCACTGAAGGAACGCCACCAGTGCTCTGTGCCGTGAACGCCGGCTCCCGCGTGCATGTGCTGGAGTGATGTCATTGCAGCTCCGGCCAGTCACAGAGCCGGAGTCCGCAGAGCCGGAAGCAAAATGGATGAAAATAGAAGCGGCTGCAGCACTGACATTGTGGTGCTGGAACAGCTTTGTTTTAAGGTAAGTGTCACATAATGTGCTAGTATGCGATGCATACTAGCACATTATGACTTTACCTTTCAGGAAGAAAAAAAAACACATCACGAAATTAACGTACCTGTACGTCGGTACTTAGATGTTAAATACCGGGGTTAGGGCAGCAGCTAGCTGCCATAAACCCGGTATTTTCAGGAACAGCGTTTGGTTCTCTTTAAGATAAAAGTAGTCTCTGTGAAGGATTCGCCCCTTCCTCTCCCGCTACGTTCCGGTTGTCTCCGCCTCTTACCGGACCCGCCGGTAGCGACGGAGTTGATCGCGTCCGCCCCTCTCACTGCCTGGATGCCGAGTGAGGGAAAGATGGCCCCCGCTCGGCTCCATAGCAACCTCCGGAAGCGACGTCAGACGTCTCTTCCGCCCAATGCTCTTAAAGGGGAAATTAATTTTTTTTATTTATTTTTTAAACATACATTTAATTATTTTATTTTTTTAAATTGCATTTTAGTGTAAATATGAGATCTGAGGTCTTTTTGACCCCAGATCACATATTTTAGAGGTCCTGTCATGCTTTTTTTTACTATTACAAGGGATGTTTACATCCCTTGTAATAGGAATAAAAGTGACGCAATATTTTTTTTTTTAAAAGGACAGTGTAAAAATAAAAGCTAAAATAAATAAGAATTTTTTATTTTTAAAGTGCCCTGTCCCACCGAGCTTGCGCGCAGAAGTGAACACATGCGGTGAACGGTGTTCAAACCACACATGTGAGGTATCACTGTGATTGTTGGAGCAAGAGCAATAATTCTAGCACCTCCTCTGTAACTCAAAACTGGAAACCTGTAGACATTTTTAAACATCGCCAATGGAGATTTTTAAGTGCCAAAGTTTGTCGCCATTCCATGAGCGGCCGCAGTTTTGAAGCGTGACATGTTGGATATCAATTTACTTGGCGTAACAGTATCTTTCGAAATATAGAAAAAAATTGGGCTAACTTTACTGTTATCTTATTTTTTAACTCAAAGTGTATTTTTCCCCAATAATTGTGCTTGTAAGGCCGCTGCGCAAATATGGTGTGACATAAAGTATTGCAATGACCGCCATTTTATTCTCTAAACAGTATAGTCAATGTTTATCTGTCGCTCCAAATGTAGTAATCCTTAGGCTACCGAGGCGCTGGATGCGCTGGCAGTATAGCGGCGCTATTTTTAGCGCCGCTATACCGTCATTTTTGCCGCGATTTGTGGGCGCTAGCGGACGAAAATGGGTATAAAAACGCTCGCAATAACGCCTCTTTGCGGCATTTTACGATCGTTTTGGAGGCGCTACCCCATTGATTTCAATGGGCAGGGGCGCTATAGGAGCGGTATTTTTACCGCTCCTATTGCGCCTCAAAGATGCGGCTTGCAGGAGTTTTTTGACCCTCCTGCAAGCGCAACATTGGATACAATTGAGCGGCCTTTTTGGGGCGCATTGCAGGTGCTATTTTTAGCGCAATAGCGCCTGCAAAGCGCCTCAGTGTGAAAGGGGCCTTAGGGGTATAATCTGTGGCTGTAATAGTTGGATGGTGATGTATCCATAGGTTGCGTGGTTGGAAAAGTAAGGGGTATTTAGGGTTAAAAAGGAAGGCAGCCATCCTTTAGTGTGTGTCCAGAACTCTGCAAGACATGTAAGGAAAAAACAGAGAGGGGGAAGCGCCGACCTGAGAGTAGTATTAAAATGATGACTTTAATCGGATAAGATTAAAAACGCAAGATGATAGAAGATGCATGCTTGTCAAAGTAAAGTGCAGTCCTGGCATTCCACATGGCCGGTGTGCCGGATAGCTGGAAAGGTTTAGGCCAGGAAGCTCCACACTGACCAGCATGGACCGTGGAACAGGACGTGATGTCACCGGCATCTGATTGGACCAAGGCAGGGATGGAATCTTGTCAATTAGGGCTGCAGTGGTGAAGGCTATGCACTCAGAGCTGGCTGCTCCTTCTATTGGGTGTCTTAAAATATGTATATATATATATATTTGGGGGTTCTAAGTATTTTCTAGCAAAAAATTTTTATTTTACCTTGTAAACAACAAGTCTCAAAAAGAGGCTCGGTCCTTAACCCCCGGACCATTTGGCTAGCCAAAGATCAGAGCACTTTTTGCGATTCGGCACTGCATCGCTTTAACTGACAATTGCGAGGTCATGTGGCGTGGCTCCCAAACAAAATTGTCGTCCTTTTTTTCCCACAAATAGAGCTTTCTTTTGGTGGTATTTGATCACCTCTGCAGGTTTTATTTTTTGCGCTATAAACAAATATCCCCCAAAAATATATAAAAAACTATTTTTTTCCTCAGTTTTAGGCTGATACGTATTCTTCTACATATATTTGGTAAAAAAAATCACAAAAAGCGTTTGATTGGTTTGCGCAAAAATTATAGCATCTACAAAATAGGGGATAGTTTTATGGCATTTTTATTAATATATATTTTTTTACTAGTAATGGCGGCGATCGGCGATTTTTATCGTGACTGCGACAATATGGCGGACACATCGGACACTCTTCCTCTCCGTGAGACGATCGGGGGTATCCCCACGGACATCGAGTCCACGGAACCCGCGGTTGGACTCGTGCGCGCCCACAATGCCGCATCTTAAAGGGGACGTACCTGTACACCCACTTGCCCAGCCGTGCCATTGTGTCGACATATATTGTCGTACGCTGGTCAGCAAGTGGTTAAGTGGTTAAAAAAACAAAAGGGATATGCACTCATTTTAGGACAGGGTTGATTCACTAAAACTGGAGAGTGTAAAATCCAGTGCAGTTCTGCATAGAAACCAGTCAGCTTCCAGGTTTTTTTTTTTTGCCAAAGCTTAAATAGGCAAGCTGAAGTTAGAAGCTGGCTACTGTGCACAGCTGCACTAGATTGGCATGTTGGAAATTTGAAAAATTAACAATTTTCTATTCTATTCAATGATGGGAGAATTGTGTGAAAAATATAATCGATAAATAAATGAGCATGAGTGCAAGAAAAGAAAATTTACTGAATGAAAAGGTTACCGGCCACAGAATATATTTTCTGTAGCAGCAGGAGTTGAAATTGAAGGCTTGGCTGCTCAAAGAAAATTAGTGCATTAGTGTCTACGTTAAAATACAATGTAAATTCCTTAAAGTCAATTTGTTAGAATTGATGCTAAGGAAATAACTTCTGTTCTAAAGATGGCATACTGTACTTTGTGGGGTTTTTTTGTGCTAGTTGGGAGTATGGCAACATGGTAGCTCTCCCTATCAAGAGAATGCCCTTAAGCCTTGTACACGCGGCCGGGAATCCCTTCAGGAAAAAAACTTCGGTTTTCCTGACGGGATTCCTGGCAAGTTTTCCTTGCTCGCTGAGTGTACACACGGCCATTCAAAAGAACCGCTGTTCTTTTGAATGGCAAGAACGCGGTGACGTCATCGACTACGACGAGCATGCGCTTGTCACATTCAATGCCGTCGCCGCCGACTTGCTACACCCTACACTACCCTTGTAAGCTACCGCGCATGCGTCAAAGTCTCATCGAGCATGCGCGGGCTTACCTGGGACAGGTAAGCATACACACTCACGTTTTTCTCGGCAGGAAACACTCTGCCGAGAATCCTGATGAGGAAATAGAGAGCAGGTTCTCTATTTTTCTCATTGGGATTCCCGGCAGTTTTCTCGCCGAGAAACCATACACACGGCCAGTTTTCTCAGCAAAAAGCTCTCCCAGCAGCTTTCTTGCAGAGAAAACCGGCCGTGTGTACGAGGCTTAACTCTATGGTCAGAGGTCAGTTTTGGAAGTGCCTTAATACAATGTCCGAGTCCTCAAAGACTCTGCTGCCTTCGATCCAATTTGGCCTACACCCTTCAAAGCCAGAGGAACGGCATACATACCTAAAGCATAGTTGAGGTATTAAGCCTCGTACACACGGTCGGACTTCAAACAAACTTTTCCGTGGATTTTTGTCCGAAGGGAGTTGGCCGGGCACACCCATAGCATACACATGCTCTGACTTTTCTGAAAACTGTCCCAAAACTTTCCCAACATCACGTGGTTTTTCTGCTCTTAACCGCCACCCTTTGGTCAACTTCTGCTATTGTTGGTTGATTTTAACATTGGTTCTGGGCATGCGTATTTGTACCTCGGACAAAAGTCAGATGGATTTCTGTACACACGATAGGACTTTGCACCATCGGACTTTTGTTGCCGAAAAGTTTGTCCGTTTGCAGACGAACTTTTGTCCGATGAAAACCGAAAAAGTTTGTCCGATGGAGCGTACACACGGTCGGATTTTTTGAAAAACTTGCTCATTTTGAAGTTTGTTGGCAAAAAGTCAGATCGTGTGTATGAGGCTTTAGACCTTTTGTATGCCCGAATGTGTCCTACAATGAGTAGTGGAGCTGTAGTGTTGTTGCTTTAATATTTAGCTAAAAGGCACAGCAAGCAAATTCATAAATGAGCAGCTGGTCATCTACCTGCAGGTTAGACCATAATAGTCCTTAGGTAGGTTCTTGACTATTTTGACGTATATCATTATAGATACATTATATATATATATATATATATATATATATATAAGCTCAATCCCAGCCACTATTTTAGTTCACATTAAGCAGATCAGAGTTGGATTCTTGGGTCAATGTTTCTATTAGGTAGATTTCCCATAATTTTCTGTCAAGACTGTAGGAAAATATGGAAAACCTCTGTAGGAGAGACAGAAAAAACAAAACTTTCTCTTGTCATCCATGGACTGACACAGCGTGTCTTATACACCTTTACACGTGGGTTATGTCCCTGCCTGCAGGAGAAGACCTAGGCAGAATGTGAGATGTTATACATACATTCTAAACAGCCAGAGCTGAAGAGCCCCGCCCAGGGGGGCGGTCCCTCCGGCATAACCCTCCCACTGCAGTCAGCAGACCTCAGTTTTTTTCTGCCTAGCAGAAGGAGAAGACGTGGCTCTCTCAGGAGCCAGTCTCCTGACCTATTTTTTATTCCTTTTGGAATTTTTTCCTATTTTTTTCTTTTGAGATCTTCTATCAACTGTCGGCTGGGCAACAGGTTGGGTACAAGATATCCTCGTAGTCTTCCCTGTCCGACCATCGAGCGTGCTGATCCTCGCCTTGTGTGCGTGAGACTCAGTTCACGACATGCCCCACGACTCCAGGGGTGGCCGGTGGGCTTCCAGCTCCGTGGTCCTCTCAAGATAGAACAGTCCGGCTGTATCTTTCGCGGTGGACCGGGCCGACAGCTACTCAGTACCGCACTGTGATAGTTCTGTCAGAAACACACCAGTGGGTCCCTCAGGGGACGGGTAAGTAGTCTCTCCTGGCTGCAGGTGAGTACATGCTGTGTGTTTCTTGTGTGGGGGATTTCCCTGTCTCCCCCTGTGTTTTTTAATGTCACTCTCTGTACACTTCGCTGGCGCTGTACTGTGTGGGGTGCCTGGGGGCCATACTGTCCTGGGGGGGGGGCTCATGCTGCTCTGCATTTCGCTGGGGCTGTTTACTTGAGAGTGAGGGGCCTGGGCGCCGTTCGGCGCCATGTTTGGTGACTGTGCTGTTTTTTACATTGGCGGCCATCTTGCCGTGGTCCGCCAGAGCACATTGCGGCGGCCATTTTCTTGTAGCCGCACCTTCTTCTAGCTCTAGTTTGGCCTCTAGCGCCGCTCAGGAACGGCGCGAATCTCCTCACAGTCTCTCTCCTCTCAGCTCACTCACGCTGAGCGGCGCGGAGAGACAGGGCAGCGGAACCGAGCGGTCCTGGTCAGGTTGGTGGGTCCCCTGGGCATTCCCCTACTTCAGTCAGCACAGCCTGTGGGTGGTCTCAGAGGGGGACATTATGGAGTCAGAGTCACCAGCTTCCCCTAACATGCCAGAGGCAGCAGCCAGTGCTCCAGCACCTGCGGTCCCTATGGACCAGTTGTCGGCAGTCCTGGAATCATTTCTGACCAGGATGGAAGCTGTGTGTGAGCACAAGGGAGCAAAAAAGCGCCCTCTCCCCACTTTATCTCCACAAGGGGAGTGCTCTGATTCAGATATGGGCCTAGCTATTGCTGCTCAGGACCCTAACTCTGAATATTTGGATGGTTTTGAACAGGACATTCCTTGTGAGGAAGACTCCAGTTCTGAGTCAGTAAATGACAGGGCGCTTGTTAGTGAACTCATTGATGCTGTGAGGGACACTCTCAAGCTAAATGCTGCGACTGCAGAACCTCAGGCGGATACAGTCTCCTTTGGTTCTTTTAAGACCAAGCCTTCTAAAAAGGTTTTTCCATATGTACCTTTCTTTGACCAGCTCATTGACCAGGTCTGGGAAAAGCCGCAGAAGACTTTCATGGTCCCGCGGCGTTTGTCTATTAGATGCCCCTTTGAAGACGCCCTGCTTAAAAAGTGGGCTTCTCCCCCGGTGGTCGACCCTCCAGTCGCCCGTTTAAACAAGGCCACCACTCTCCCGATGGAGGGGACTCCTGCGTTTAAGGACCCCACTGACAGGAGGTCAGAAGTGGTGAGTAGAGCCATGTTCGCCTTGTTGGGATCCGCCCTACGGCCAGTAGTAGCGGCGACCCTTGTGTCTCAGACACTCACGGAATGGGCAAAAATTTTGCACCAAACTGTGCAGGAGTATAACCTTCCTCCAGACACTATTGCTCTGGCCCACCAGATGGTGCAGGGTCCGATATATGTGTGCGACGCCACGTTGGACGCGGCCCCTTTAATATCCAGGGCCTCTGTCTCGGCGGTGGTATTGCGTCGTCTCATCTGGTTGAAATGCTGGTCTGCTGACCTAGCCTCTAAGAAGCTCCTGACGGATCTACCTTTTAAGGGTGGTAGACTTTTTGGTGCTGCTCTGGATGACATCATCAAGGATGTCACGGGAGGTAAAAGCACTCTCCTTCCTCAAACTATCAAGGGTAAGGAGGCCCGACGTAAACCGGGTCCTTCCTTTCCAGCAAAAAAGGTTTTTTTTTCGTCCGTCAGAGTCCACGGGTAAGCCATCCCAGACTGACAACAGTGCGGCTGGCGGGCACAAGCGCCCCTGGGTGCGTAAGCCGAACAAGCCGGCTCCCAAGCCCGCCTCCGCGTGAAGTCTTGCCCCTGCCCGTCTCTGGGGTGGGGGGACGACTTCGCAGGTTCACGGATCGGTGGACCTCCCGGATCTCCGACCGGTGGGTGTGCGAGGTGGTCACCTCAGGATACAGAATAGAGTTCCGCTCCTGGCCCCAGACAGATTCTTTCCCTCAAATCTCCCTCTCCTTCCTGCCCATCGGGCAGCCCTCTGGGGGCTGTACAGGATTTGATCGGGTCCGGAGTAATTGTGCCGGTTCCGTCCCAGGAGAGGTTTCAGGGGTTCTACTCGCATCTGTTTGTTGTTCCAAAAAAGGACGGGGTTCAGCCAATCCTGGACCTCAAGGCCCTGAATGCCTTCGTGAAGCTGCAAAAATTCCGCATGGAATCCATTCTCACGGTGATCGCTACACTCCATCAAGGGGATTTTCTGACATCCTTGGACATCAAGGAGGCCTACTTGCATGTTCCGATCTGCGCAAGCCACCAGAAGTTTCTGCGCTTTGCGGTCGGCGAAGTCCACTATCAATTTGTGGCTCTTCCCTTCGGCCTAGCCTCGGCACCGAGGGTGTTCACCAAGGTGCTTGCTCCGGTCCTAGCTTTGCTGAGACAGCGAGGCATTGCTATCGTAGGCTATCTGGACGATTTTCTTCTAAGAGCAGACAGTGGCTCAGAATTGGAAGAAAGTGTGACTATCGTCAGTCAGACCCTCAGGGGGTTTGGGTGGCTCCTGAACGTTCAGAAGTCGGTTCTAGTCCCGACTCAGCGTCTGGAGTATCTAGGTCTGATTCTGGACTCCTTGGAGGCAAGAGTCTTCCTACCTCCAGACAAACTACTGACACTTCAGTCTGCAGTACGGGTGCTGACGTCCCGAAAATGGTCGTCAATCCGCTTTTGCATGAGAGTCCTGGGACTCATGGTGGCCTCCTTCGAGGCCGTTCCTTATGCCCAAGCGCACACCAGGGCTTTACAGAAAGAGATCTTGTCCACTTGGGACAAATCCCCGTTGTCCTTGGATCTTCAGATCCAGGTGAGTCACCTGGTCAGGGCGTCCCTGACGTGGTGGTTGAGGTCCCCGGCTCTTCGGTCCGGGAAGTCGTTCCTCCCCATCCAATGGACGGTGATCACGACGGACGCCAGCCTGACGGGCTGGGGGGGGGGAGTCTGGGGAGTCCTGTCGGCCCAAGGGCTTTGGACTCCGGACGAAGCCCTCTTACCGATCAATGTGCTGGAGATACGGGCAATCAGACTGTGCCTCTCCTCATGGTCGGAGAAACTACAGGGTCACTCCATCAGGATCCAATCGGACAACGCCACAGCAGTGGCGTATGTCAACCATCAAGGGGGGACTCGGAGCTCAGCTGCGGCTTCCGAGGTCGCCCGCATCCTGAGGTGGGCCGAAAGAAGCGTGCCGGCTCTGTCGGCCGTCTACATTCCGGGCATAGACAATTGGCAGGCGGACTATCTAAGTCGCCAGACGCTGGACAAGGGAGAGTGGTCCTTGCACCCGGAGGTCTTTCAACTCCTTTGCAGACGGTGGGGCACGCCGGATGTGGACCTGATAGCCTCTCGACTCAATCGCAAGGTGTCGAGGTTTTTGGCCAGATCCAGGGTTCCCTGGGCGGATGCGTTGGTGGCCCCATGGGGTCAGTATCACCTGATATACGTTTATCCTCCGCTGCAGTTGCTCCCTCACCTGCTCCGCAGGGTAGCGACCGAGAGAATTCCGGTGATCCTCGTTGCTCCGGATTGGCCTCGGCGTCACTGGTACGCCGATCTGGTACGTCTCGTCGCAGACGTTCCCTGGCGGTTACCAATACGGGGGGACCTTCTGTCTCAAGGTCCTATATTTCATCCTGCTTTACAGTCTCTGGCTTTAACGGCATGGTTATTGAAAGCCAGGTGCTGAGAGACCGAGGTCTCTCGGATTCGGTCATTTCGACCATGTTAAGGGCACGGAAGTCTTCCTCCAGAAAGATCTATCACCGTACTTGGAGAGCTTACATCGCCATGTGCGAAGAGCTGGACTGGCGCCCACGAACGTATTCCGTTCCCAGAATCCTGCATTTTCTGCAGCGTGGCGTGACCCAAAAGCTCGCTTTGAGTACCATTAAGGGTCAGATTTCGGCCTTGGCCATCTTCTTTCAGCGACCGCTGGCGGGTCATCCCTTGGTTAGCACCTTTGTGCAGGGGGTTCGCCATGTGCTCCCCCCTGTCAAGCCTCCTCTCCCCCCGTGGGATCTGAATTTGGTGCTCTCTGTTCTCCAGGAACCTCCCTTTGAGAATATTAGAGATATTCCCCTCTTGACTTTGTCTCAGACGGTGGCCTTCTTGGTGGCCATTACTTCCATTAGACGAGTGTCTGAGTTGGCGGCCTTGTCCTGCAAGTCGCCCTTTTTGGTCATCCATAAGGATAAGGCGGTGTTACGTCCGCGACCTTCTTTTCTGCCAAAGGTGGTCTCGGCCTTCCACTTAAATGAGGACATTGTCTTCCTGTCCTTGTGTCCTCACCCATCGCATCTCAGAGAGTTTGCGCTTCACACTTTGGATGTGGTACGAGCCTTGCGGGTGTACCTGTCTGCTACTGCCTCTATTCGGAAGTCTGACTCACTATTTGTGGCTGTCTCTGGTCCAAAACAGGGCCAAGCGGTTTCGTCTGCCACCATTTCTAGGTGGATCAGACAAACCGTCATTCAAGCTTATGCTCTCAAGGGGCGGGCGCCTCCCTTTCCGGTTACGGCACATTCCACCAGGGCAATTGGTGCTTCCTGGGCTTTCCGACATCAAGCGTCGGTTGCACAAGTGTGCAAGGCGGCGACCTGGTCGTCTGTTTATACCTTTTCTAAGTTTTATAAGGTTGATGTGGCTGCATCTTCGGATGCTTCCTTCGGCCGCAAGGTGTTGCAGGCCGCTGTTTGATGTTGCAACTCCTCCGTTGAGGAGCTCTGCCTTGTTTGGAGTGAAGTTTTTGGTTTTCCATTTATACTGCTCCCATCCCTCTTGACACTGCTTTGGGACATCCCACGTGTAAAGGTGTATAAGACATGCTGTGTCAGTCCATGGATGACAAGAGAAAATAGGATTTTTGTACTCACCGTAAAATCCGTTTCTCTGGCATCCATGGACTGACACAGCACCCACCCTTCTTTTCGAGTTTGTACTGCTTTGTTACGAACTGAGGTCTGCTGACTGCAGTGGGAGGGTTATGCCGGAGGGACCTCCCCCCTGGGCGGGGCTGTTCAGCTCTGGCTGTTTAGAATGTATGTATAACATCTCACATTCTGCCTAGGTCTTCTCCTGCAGGCAGGGACATAACCCACGTGTAAAGGTGTATAAGACACGCTGTGTCAGTCCATGGATGCCAGAGAAACGGATTTTACGGTGAGTACAAAAATCCTATTTTTGTAGCAGAGTGTGGAAGAGTTAGAACTGCTGGAAATTATTGTTGTCTGTGCCTTCCTGTTGGTGATGCCTGCACCTTATTTTTTTTTGTGTGGATGTCACAGGGTCAAGAAGTGAGGAAAAATCTCCCCAATGGGGTCACAAACAGAAATAAAAGCCTGACAGGAAATGTTTACATTTTTACCCCATTCTAAAAACTTTCCAGTACACTTTGTTGTGGGAAAGAAACGCACAGGTTACTGCAAAGCATGTTAACTCATGTTATGTGCAATAGTGCTTTCCAGTGCTGTTCATTGTCAATGACACCTCAGCGTACTACAGTTTTTTCAGCTTTGTATTGGTAGTCCATTAATGCAACACACCAGAACAGACAGGCATAAATAAACCCTTATGCCGTGTACACACGGTCAGAATTTCCGATGAAAAAAGTCAGACGGAATTTTTTCATCGGATATTCCGACAGTGTGTGTGCCCCATCTGACTTTTTCCGTCGGAAATTCCGACGGAGTTAGAAAGAGAACATGTTCTCTTTTTTTCCATTTGTCTGTAAGGAACTCCGATGGAAAAAAAAACACGCATGCTCAGAATCAAGTGGACGCATGCTCGGAAGCATTGAACTTCATTTTTCTCAGCTCGTCGTAGTGTTGTACGTCACCGCGTTCTTGACGGTCGGAATTTGGTGTGACAGTGTGTATACATGACAGCTTGAACGGAATTCCGTCGGAAAAATCTGTTGGAGTTTATCCCGACGAAAAATCCGATCGTGTGTACAAGGCATTAGGGGTTGATTTACTAAAGGCAAATAGACTGTTCACTTTACAAGGGCATTTTCCCCAGAGTTTAGTGAATGAGGTGAAACTCTGCTGATTCCCATCATCCAATCATGTGTAAGCAAAAACAACAAGGAGGGGGAACTGGGCTCGATGACCATGGCGAAGCTGCAGGTAATGAAAAAACATATGGTTAGGCAGTCCATGGTCTCTCTTCAGAGCATCAAACGTGCACAGGCCAGACCCCGAGGTGACATCAGCCAATGTTTTGATACCATACCGGGCCCACACCTGTGCGTCCGGGATGGACCAAAAGTGTGGCAGTCTCGGGTTCCCCCACAGAGGAATCTGCGGTGACCAGCTGTTGGGCTGTTCAACCTGAACCCGCACAGTCTCCCAAACCCTAAGTGTAGTACGCATCGAGGAGGTAATATGTGGGCTAGATCTAGGACCCCGATGTATCAGGTTTCGGAGCTCCAGATAGGAGCTGAGCAATGTAGCCGCAGGATTGGCCGGCTCCTCCGACAACCACCACCTGACAGTCACAAGGACTGCCGCCCAGTAGTATTTGATAAAGCATGGCATTGCCAAGCCCCCCATGGTGACTGCTAATTGTAGCATAGTTTTTTCTATCCTGGGGGTGCCACCATTCCAGATGAAGGAGAGGAGTAGACTGTCCAGTTTCTCAAAGAAGGCCTGCGGAATCGGAACCGGAGTTTGCCTAAAAAGATAAACGAATTTGGGAAGTACAGACATCTTAATCAGGTTAAGGGGCAGCGTTTTTCATTGTGCGCATCTCTGAGTCAGGAGGGACATTACCGGGGTCAGATTAAGAGGGATGAACTGAGCAATATCTCTATGTATAACAACACCTAGGTATTTAAATTACGTGACTCGCAGTAGGGGAGTGTCAGTCTGCAGCCGGTCACCCAAGGGGTGAAGTGCAAAATTACAGACTTCCCCCAGTTAATGCGTATGCCCAGGACTTCCTTTTACAGATGCCGCAGAGTAAACAGGAGATTCTCCTGTATGTAATCTGACGGCACTCGTCCCACACCCTCCCAGGCAGTGCCGATAAATACAGTATATATCTTTTGTGGCCCTGGGGACCACAAAAGATATATATATATCCAAATCACCAGGGGGGGCCATATTAGACTCTGTTTTCACTACTGCGAGTTGTTGTGCAATTTGACATGTGAAGTCGCATGACAAGTCAAAATCCATGTATTTCAATGGTCCCCGTTCTAATTGGTGCAACTCAAGTCGCAGCGACTCCAAAAAAGGTTTTTGTACTACTTTGTTCAAACTTCGGTGCAACTTGATCTCCCATGGTTTTCACCAGTTGCGTGACATTGCATCAAAAATTGCATTGCAAAGTCACACTGTAAATCGTGCAACTTTGGGATCGCAATAGTGGAAACCTAGCCTTAAGCCGGACTTTGGACATGCCTGCTCTAGGGAAAATTACAACTTCACTTGCAAAGTGAACAGTGTAGTTGAATTTAGTAAATCAGCTCCTTAGGGTTTAGTGTTTACCTAGCAATGCTACATCATTTAGAAATAAATATCATTGGGTTGAATCAATCACTGGCTGTTTACATATCTTCTAATCTTTTTATACAGTATACCTTAGTGTCTCATATTCTGCCCACTGTTATGGCTTTATGGAAGGTATCAGTGATTACTTCATAGTGCTAACTTCCTAAACTAAAGACAAGAAAAAAATTCCCCTTGGATTTGGATTTTTTTATTTTTTTATTTCATAAATTTTTATTGTTGCTTGCATATACACAACATCATTGAGTACAAAAATACCCTATTTAATCCCTCCCTTCCATTCCTCCCCCCCCCCCTCCATTCCTCCCCCTCCCTCCCTTATCCAAACCTCTCACGTGCGTTTTTGTGCATATATTTTTATAAATTAAATAATCCCTTGGGGGGGGGAGACAACCGCTCTCGCGGGCAATGTACAAACCAAGTGGACACTAAAAGAAAACGCATGGAGTGGCCTGTGGGTGCGGATACGGTCCCCCTACTCCTCTCTTATATGGGGCACCCCATCTCATCCAGCCAGGGTTTCCACATCCTCACAAAGGATTTGGGCTTTAAAGGCACTCGGATTGATATGAAGTAGAAAAATCATTTATTACGCATAATTAAAATTAATAACACAGAGTGTACTTAACAACAAACAACTGATAGTACACCAACTGTAGCATGGTAATGGTATAGAGAAGATATCCTTCTTCCGACACATTTCAGAGTCTGTAAAAGTCTCCATCCTCAGGGGTAGGGAAGATATCAAATCTCTACAATTAATATGATTGCCATATGAATCCAAGTGCCTTTAAATTCCAAATCCAAGGGAAGTTTTTTTTTCTTGACTATTATGGCTTTAGTACATTACAACAAGTATGTAGATTAGGAAAATCTAAATAAAGTAAGAAGTCCATATCAGTGTCAGTTATGCCAACTGTTGAATTACAAGAGTTATTATAATAATCAAAGTGTTTGTAACCTTAGAAATAAAAAAAAAGCCTGTCTCTTTAAGGTGTTGCTATATACTCTTTGATATCATGTTTGAATTTGTGCCTGTGGTGCTTCTCTATTACCTGGTTGATCCTGTCGGTTCTCCTCTTCCTGATAGTAAACTGACCACGCTAAGCATGGGAGCCGATCCATGTTCGCACTGTCAGTTTACGTCCTCTCTCATGCCACTCTTACTTTGTTGTAGATTCAGGCAGGCTGTATCTACAACAGCCGTCCACTCCTCCAAACACTAACCTGAGTTCTGTATCGATCCAGCACTGTGCCCATATTCAGTTCTTCTCCCCTGTCTTTCGCTTCTCACAGGAGAATCGGGCAGCAGTGGGAGCCATTGGCTCCTGCTGTTGTGAATCAAACCCTGTGAGCAGAGAGCGGTGGGTGGGACTGAGCCAGGCTGTGTGTGTCTATGGACACACACATTCTGGCTCTGGAGCGAGCCTGCACATCTGCCCCTATAGCCCCCATAGCAAGCAGACACAGAAGAAAAGGAGCCAGGAAGAGGAGATTCAGGGCCGAATGAGCTGCTTCAGGGCTGTATCAGCCATATACATGTTGACAATTTGAATTTCAAAATAATTAAATTACACTTATCTCTTTCTTTCTTTTTTTTTTTTCAGCTATTATCAAAGCCTGTGCTGATGGGGGTGCAAATCATCTATTTCATATCACAAATGGTCAACAAGATGAGTAAGTTAATATTTTTTTACCATAAAGGAGAGTGCATACTTATGCTTTATACTGTATTTATCAAATCGCTAGCACATGTAAACATATTGCATTAAATATTTTTTAACAAACACAATAAAAAAATTGGCGCTGGAGCAATGCAATCAACTAAGTCATTAATAGAGAGTACATAAAAGTTCAACATGGTACAAAGGATGAAAGTGGCAGGTAGGTGATAAAGCTCATCAGTGGCAGCACCCTTAGAAGCGAAGCAAGAACTCTGTAGGCATGTAAAGGAAACACAAGTGAGGCACCAGACTAAGTGCAGAGGTTAGATCACCTTCATTTATTAAAAGCATAACAAGTTGACAATTCACATATTAGTAGATAAAAGCAGGCATGTGGGAAATATCCATGGCTAGGCATGAGGGTTCCCCCGTGGATGGTGTGGCAGTGTCTGCTTCCAGGGTGGTGAGGTGGCAAGAGGCGGGACTGCAGGAGGCGGCCAGCTGTGGTGGTAACCAGTGTGGAATGCAAGATGGCGTCAGAGCGGAACTGACATCAGTGGGGAAGTGTGCTGCCGTGGACTGGGGCAGTAAAACATTTTGAAACTTCCGTTTCTTCTTCAGACCTCTTCGGTCTTCGATGTTCCCGGGCGGCCCGCAATTGCGGTCGGCAAAGGCAAAACAGGGGATGCTTTTGTAAACAAGGCATTCCCCTATTCTGCCTAGTGACATGTCACTGATGGCTGTTCCCCGTGATCGGGAATGGGCATCAGTGACGTGTCACGTGTATCCACTCCCCCTAACAGTAAGAATCACTCCCTAGTACTGCCAGTGTCATTTTTACAGTAATCAGTGCATTTTATAGCGGTCCCAAAAATGTGTCAAAAGTGTCCGATGTGTCCGCCATAAAGTCGCAGTCACAATACAAATCACAGACTGCCGCCATTACTAGGAAAAAAAATATATTAATAAAAATGCCATAAAACTACCCCCTATTTTGTAGATGCTATAACTTTTGCGCAAACCAACCAATAAACGCTTATTGCGATTTTTTTTTTTTAACAAAAATATGTAGAAGAATACGTATCGGCCTAATCTGAGGAAATTTTTATTTATTTTTTATATATTTTTGGGGGATATTTATTATAGCAAAAAGTAAAAAATATTGAATTTTTTTCAAAATTGTCGCTCTACCGTATATACTCGAGTATAAGTCGAGGTACCTAATGTTACCACAAAAAACTGGGAAAACTTACTGACTCGAGTATAAGCCGAGGGTGAGAATGCAGCAGCTACTGTAAGTGGAAGAGGGTCAACAATGCCCATTTGCACGCCTCACTGTGCCCATTGCAACCTCACTAAGCCAATTGTCACTGTGCCCAACCTCACTCTGCCCATTGCCACCTTACTGTGCCCATCCTCACTGTGCCCCTAAAATTAAAATTGTACCTGAAATTGAGAGGCTGCAGGCGTCCATTCATTGTTTAACCCCTTGCTTACTGGGCACATAAACCCCCTTCCTGCCCAGGCGAAATTTCAGCTTTTGGCAATGCGTCGCTTTGAATGACAATTGCGCGGTCCTGCGGCTCGCAAACAAAATTGACGTCCTTTTTTCCCCACAAATAGAGATTTCTTTTGGTGGTATTTGATCACCTCTGCGGTTTTTATTTTTTGCGCTATAAACCAAAAAGAGCGAATTTTTTTTTAAAAAACACAATATTTTTGGATTTTTGCTATAATAAATATCCCATTTTTTTTTTTTTAACAATTTTTTCCTCAGTTGAGGCCGATACGTATTATTCTACATATTTTTGGTTAAAAAAAATCCCAATAAGCGTATAGTGATTGGTTTGCGCAAAAGTTATAGCGTCTACAAAATAGGGGATAGAATTCTGACTTTTTTTTTTTACTAGTAATGGCGGCGATCTGCGATTTTTGTCAGGACTGCGATATTGCGGCGGACACATCGGACACTTTTGACAAATTTTTGGGACCATTCACATTTATACAACGATTAGTGCTATAAAACTGCACTGATTACTGTATAAATGTGACTGGCAGGGAAGGTGTTAACACTAGGGGGCGAGGAAGGGGTTAATATGTTCCCTAATGTGTGATTGCTACTGTGGGGGGAGGGGACTGACTGGGGGAGGTGACCGATCTGTGTCCCTATGTACAAGGGACACAGCATCAGTCTCCTATCTCCCTGACAGGACATGGATCTGTGTGTTTACACACACAGATCCATGTCCTTGTCTCTGTACCGGCCGCCGGGCACGCGCATCGGCATCTTAGTGATGCGCCGGGCACGCGCCGCCGGTGGTGCTCGCGCGCCCCCCAGTGGCCGGAGGAGCGGAGGCCGTATAAAGACGGCCTCCCGGCATTGTAGAACCACTTTGCAGCCGTCATTAGTCGTATGACGGGTGCAAAGTGGTTAAAAATCGCGGTCTCTTCCTGGTCCCTTCCGTGATAGGCGTTTCTAAGCAGACACAGTTCCACCTATCACGAACGTTCTCTCATCCTCAGTTTCCCAGCAGACACTGTGTTCAGTGTTCCGCCAATCACGGGCGTCCTCTTGTCCGAGGATGAAAAGGCGTCCATGATTGGCGGAACACTGAACACAGTGTCTGCTGGGATGGGTGAGTTAGAGAGAACGTTCGTGATAGGCGATTCTCAGCAGACACAGTTCCGCCTATCATGGAAGGGACCAGGAGGATACTGCGAGATTCAAACGATGGACGCCTCTCAATATTTTTCAGGTACACTGACTCAAGTATAAGCCGAGGGGGGCACTTTCAGCCCAAAAAAAGGGCTTAAATTTCGGCTTATACTCGAGTATATACGGTATTTTTGTTTAAAGCGCAAAAAATAAAAACCGCAGAGGTGATCAAATACCACCAAAAGAAAGCTCTATTTGTGGGAAAAAAAGGATGTCAATTTTGTTTGGGAGCCACGTCACACGGCCGCGCAATTGTCAGTTAAATCTACGCAGTGCCGAATCTCAAAAAGTGGCCTGTTCTTTAGCCAGCAAAATGGTCCGGGGCTGAAGCGGTTAATGTTAATAAATTGTGAACAATTCAGCTTGACATTTTAGTCTGCTGTTGCTTTATTTTGCAAAATATCATTTGCCCTTGTATATATAATAGGTAAATTAATTTGACCTTACTTACAAATGTAAAAGTTTACATGCTTTAATGCTAAGACCCCTTTCACACTGAATGCGCCTGAGTGCTTTAACACTGGGGTGGGCGGTGCGCTTGTAGGACTGAAAAAAAAGTCCTGCAAGCAGTGTCTTTGGGGCGGTGCAGGAGTGGTGTATACACCGCTCCTAAACCACCCCTGCCATTTAAATCAATGGGCAGCGCTACAAAGCGCCCGCAAAGTGCTTCAGCAGCATCACTTTACGGACGGTTTTAACCCTTTTCCTCAGCGCTAGCGGGGTTAAAAGGGCCCCGCTAGCGGCCGAAAAGCACCGCTATAACAGCGGTAAAGCGCCACTAAAACTAGCGCCGCTTTACCGCTAATGCGGATGCGCTAGCAGCATAAAAGGGTTTTAAATGTTTTATGTCAGAAGTAAAGCATTTCCTTTGTCTTAGTTTTAAAACTTGTCTTTTCAATTTATAACCAGATATATTTCTTTCATGAAAAAGATCATTTAAATAGTTATTTCTGTTGTGTAGCTCTCCATATCCATTGCTACAATTTTCTTTGTATATTGTTCCCAAAAGTACAAAGTTCGAGAATACATCAGCCCTTTATAAATAATGAATAATTATATAGCTCAAACACACAGAAGTTATTAGATTTCCCATGACTTTACTACATAATTGGATAGCTGTACTGCAGCTCATATTTTCATAAATAAATAGCGAGCTACACAATGGCAACCTTTATTGTAGCCATAAACTTTACAAAAACAGAAAACTGCAGTAAACTAACACTGTTGCACATTTGGCAAAGTCAAATAAATTTTATTCTGATGTAAAAAAGTTTGTCTTAATGTTCTGGATTAGAGAGATTGTGGGTAATGATATGCTTAGAAGGTATTATGTAGATAAGAGCTGCCAAAGTAATTCCATGAATAAGGCTACATGTTGTTTAGACATGATTGGCTGAAATACGGTATCCTTATATTTTGCGGCTTTTCTCAGACATGACATGGCATGGCTTTGGGGATTAACAGTTTTGACCTTTTTTGCTATTACGCCACTTGAGTGCTTTTATTATTTTGACTATTGCCTGCTATGTTATTTTACAGTATTGTGATAATGCTTGCATGGGGTTTAATTAAACGGATGATGTTTTTGTCATCTAGGGGGCCTTTGTGCCACAAGCTATAATCTGTGTGGATAATCATTTGCTGCTTTTTTTAATGTCAGTGGTAGACAAAAGCTTACAAGGAAACTCTGTACTTAAAAGAATAATGCATTATGAGCTAATCACAGAAGGTATGCTTCCTATTTTATGGATTACAATATTATAGGTATGCATATCTTACACATAATCTTTGGAACCTAGTTATAAAGCTCCAGATAGATATTTTGTGATTTTTGTCATAGGGATAAGGAGTTTGCAAATCATAATATAACTTTGGATGCTGGTAAATTATCTTATACTGGGCAATGAACAGTTTGTCGGCTGAGTTACCATAGATCTCACCATACACAATGGCGGACCTTTCAGGCAGGAGTGAGCTATTGAACAGGACTGGCTTTTTGACCTTGATCCTGCTAGGAGTCTACTGTACTTGTGGTGTGCTCAGCAGTCGTCTGCAGCATGGTCCTCTATCTTTATAGGGGCCAGGGTCAGGCACTTTCCTGGTAATAGATTCTCCCTGGTGTAATGTTAATCTATTGTTTTTCTCACTTTTTCTCCTGCCCTTTTTACGTTCTTCTGCTTTATTTCAGCTGATAGCTCTTCTACAATTCAGATTAATTTTTATGCAAAAGCGTTTTCTCTATTTAGGTGAACTGTGTTCATGTGCACATGAGAGGGTGAGCCTTGATAGGTCGATATTCTAATAAAAGAGCACCAGAATCCAAATCTCTTGTTAAATGCGGTGTTCAGTTTGCTGATGCTGTTTATGTGTGATCTTGGCTTTGTGTATTGTTGTTTTTGCCTGTTCTGTCCTCAGAGTTCCGTGTAAACTCTGTAAATGTTTAGTTTTTGTTGCTGTCTTTTGTGTGATAGTCTCAGTCTGGATAGACCCTTCTGTTGCAGATTTTTCACTGAATACACCTTCTCCTGCCACAACTTTGACTACTCTACATTTCCTAACCTGACTTACCTGGAACTAACATTTCTATCATGTGTTTGTACTGCTCTACTATATTCCACCCTGTTTTCTGTTTCATTATTTATTAAAGATTTTCACAAATAAAGTAAATGCCAGTATAAACTGCTTCTGGACCACCCCACGTACATTTACTGCGGCAGGGTGGTCTGGGTTCGCAAAATCACGTACCTGAGCCTATCAGCAATGGCCGCCGCGACCTGCCGATCGTTCACAGGGGGGACGAATCAGCGGTGTGCCAATGTAAACAAAGGGCACAGCTGATCTGTCAGGGAGGAAAAGTGAGAGATTGTGTTTCAGCTAAATCACGATATCTCTTTTCCTCCAGTGTGACACTCCTCCCCCCCACAGTTAGAAACACCTCCCAGGGAACACATTTAACCCCTTAATCGCCCACTAGTGTTAACCTCTTCCCTGCCAGTGTCATTTATACAGGGATCAGTGCATTTTTTTTAGCTCTGATCTCTGTATTGGTGACACTGGTCCCCAAAAAGTGTCACTTAGGGTCAGATTTGTCTACCGCAATGTCACAGTCCCGCTAAAAATCGCAGTTCTTAGCCATTACCAGTAAACAAAATACAAATTTTAATAAGTAAAAGTCCCTAAATCTATTCCGTAATTTGTAGACACTATAACTTGCGCAAACCAATCAATATCTGCTTATTGGGATTTTTTGTACCAAAAATATGTAGACGTGGCCATATTGTCTTAAATCCGAAGACATTTTTTACCTTTTTTGTTATTTTTTGGGGGATATGTATTATAGCGGAAAGTAAAAAATATTGGTTTATTTTTTCAAAATTGTTGGTCTTTTTTTGTTTATAGCGCAAAAAATAAAAACCACAGAAGTGACCAAATACCACCAAAAGAAAGCTCTATTTGTGGGGAAAAAAATAACATCAATTTTATTTGGGTACAGCATCGCACCACCGCGCAATTGTAAAGTTAAACTGACGCAGTGTTGTATCACTAAAAATTACCTGGTCAGGAAGTGGGTAAAACCTTCTGGGGCTGAAGTGGTTAATTTCAAACAATACGCAATATCCATAGTTTAAATTGCATATAAAATAAAACCAAAAAGATACGCAGTGTGACTGCACTAATACAGAACAAAAGACATTACAACATTCCTAGCATTGGCAAGAAACTATTCCCTGTAAGATAGCTGTCCTCAGCACATAGCTGTGTTATAGAACCACAAACTATATAATTGATTTTCAATTAACCACAATCTAATTTGATAGTTTTAAAGAGACAGTAAAACATAAATGTCCCAGCATGTCTTATTGTATGATAACAATGTGATTTGATGGGGATCAGACTACGTCCTATAACTCAGGTGGTGCAAATCCTCTTAACCAGCAGGAGAGGGTCGCCAACCCCCCACAACCATGGAATTACGCAGTCCGAATCTCTTGATCACAAAAGCAAGGAGGAGAAAAGAAAAGTAGGGAAGAGGAAAAGACTCCACGCTCTGGTTCCTATCAATCAGGAGAGACCCTAATCGGGTATGGTCCAGGGATCATTAGTCAAGTATCTAATCCACAGGACCCATACCTTTCCAAACACCTTCAATTTATCCTGTAGAGTTGCTGTTAACCGTTCATTTAACATAAGCCAGGAAAGTTTATGTTTAAGCTGGTCAAATGGTTAGGTAGCCGACTTCCAATTTCTGGCTATAATAATTTTGGTGGAGACGAATATGAAAGTGAGAAGTTGTCGCAGATTTTTCGAGGCCTCCTCCCACTCTGTACTCTATAGAACATTTAAAGTGCAATAAAAAATTCACTTATTCCAGTGCAAGTGCTTACAATAGAATACAAATGATCAATCAATTTTCATTTAAAGTGCTCAAAAAAAAGTCCTTAATTAATCTAAAGTGCTGAAAGTTTTTAATAAAAAGTGCTTTGTGCATTCATAACATCTTCAATGTGTTTTTCACCAATGTGCCACCTTCACAACCACTCAGGAGAACTCACCAGACCACTATAACCCCCCGTATAGAGTAGGTCAAGATGTGCCTTATCCCCTCTTGGCATCAATAGTCCAGGAACCTGACCAAATAATCTCTCCCAAAATTCTTCAGTCTTTTCATAACTCCATACTGATGAAAAGGACAGACCATATTTGTTTATTTACAGAAAATTCTTAAGAGGCTTTATTTCCTTTCCAGATGACTATCACGTGATCTATAAAGTGTCTATAGAAGACTAGCTCTGTGCTTTTATTTTTAAAAATCTCTTCTGTCTCCCACTTGGCCATCAACATTTCTGTTAATGTTGGATAAACTGAAGTTTAAGCATTTGGAGACACCCACATATATGACCACTATCGTATTTGAGAGAATCAACAGGATGGTTTTTATATAGTTCTACCTTTCTACTATGACAATCAGTTAATGTTTTAAAATCCTAACAAGTCTAAATTGTTTGGAAAAGCTTTTCCTTGGTTGATTTTAAAATTGTTGCACATGGGGATACATATTATAAACTTGGGAGAACTGCTACCATGTATATTATTAGCTCAGTTGCTAAATAATACATCCAAAAAAAAGTTGTTCTCTCTACCCATTTGCTTTAAAATTATTGGGGACAGCTGAAGCATTGCTGTGTTCATACATATCATGCATGATAGTTTTTGGAGTGACAGTAAAGTACAGGATGGGAAGCCTCTACTGGTCCATTAGATTAGACTTAACTTAGGGGATAAGGAGCTGTGGTCACATACTGGGGTCAAATATTGGTCCTGATTTTTTCTCAACTTCTCAGGATGAGATAAGCCGAGCCACATGAATCCTAATGTGTGTGTGTGTGTGTAATGTATATATATATATATATATATATATATATATACTGTATATACAAGTGTAGTGTACAGGTATACAGGTGAGATCAGTAATGCTGTTTAATGGCTTGCTGGACCACTTTAAATAAAATTAATGAAAACGTTCACCCAGAAATCCGTTGCCCACACAGGAGGTTCCACCATTAATATGAACATAAATGACATTCAGCCTCCTGACTCTCTCTAGCTGCACCCCTGCTGAGGCATTTTGCCTTGGTCCTCCACGCCATCTAACACCGCACCTTAGGCTCAGCTCTCTTTTGACCCTAATAGAACAACTTACTGCATTTCAGAGTAATCCATGCTTCCTCCTCAGGGGTGACAACACAATGTAAATGCACAGTTTAAGTCACAGGGAACAATCCTCCCAAATTAAGAATTCTAAAAAAAACTTGATCATTAACCACTAATTCAACTTAATTTGATGAAATATATTAAGGACTATATATAGTTTATAGTAAAATACACATTTCATATAAAATACACATTTCATATAAAATTGAGATTCAGTCCAGAAATACATAAACGTAGCGGGTAAATTTACTGAGAATGGAACGGCAAGAATCTGGGGAAGCTATGTATGGCACCATGGCAGTCAGCTTCTAGTGTTCACTTTCAAACCTTGATTGAACAAACTGGTTGGTTACTGTGCTCCAGATTATGTCTGCTCCAGTTTTAGTAAATTCCGTAATACAGCCATAAAAAAGCTGGGTATACAGCAATACACCAATAAAGTGTAATATTTTTTCGTAAAGTTCATACAAAAAAAGGTCAATGCACCAGTATAGCTGGCAGGAAATGAGGCTTCATGAACACTGCTGCTAGTAATCGGACGTTTAGGAGCAGTTGGGCGTTTTTTTCAGTTGCCCCTGAACTCTCATCTTTTATCTTATCATTTGTTGTACACAGGGTCGTTTCTAGTCGTTTCTAGGCAGTTGAGTTTTGGGAAGCAAAAAAATGTGTTCAGGACCGGATGTTCAGAGGCATTTGAAATGGTAAACGCCCATGACAGCTGGTAAACGCGGTAACTCACATTTAGCCGCGTTTCATTTACAGGCATTTTTTATTTTTTGACTATTTAAAAAAAAAGAAAAACTTCTAAATGCAAACACAGCAAAATGGAAGTTTTTAAACGTTGGTTACTATCTGTCACGTTAAATCATTCAGGAGAAGTTGTAAAATGTCCCATGTACATTAAGCCCAAGGGAAGAGTCCGAATGTTGTTAATTTCACACAGCCTCACTGCAAACTATTTGCACCCACTTGTGCTACAACTAGCCAATTGGAGAAAGGTAACAAATTTAAAAAGCAGTTTTAGTGCCCTAAGTGACCATATCAGAATGGAGACCAGACAGTCGCAAAAAACACTTTGAGGGTCTATGCATAAAAAAATTATTGTGCATATGTGACAAAATCCACACAGTTAGAACAAAAATTTTCATATTTTCGCTAATATATGTTGTTTCTACATGGTCATCTCCACCTAGTGGTCATAATGTGTTTTTTCCCCTAATTAAGGTATTTATGGGATAAAAAAATGTTATACATATACTGTACCCCTTTGTCAGGGGAAATGTAAAAGTTGCAATGGGGTATTAAACCTGTATTAGGTATTCCAATTATACGGCAACCAAAAAACTGCAGATAATAATCTGTAAATAATAAACAACTTTATATGTACTGGATATACACATGCACAAATGGCTTTATATGGTATAATTATGGGATGGATCTCTTTTGTGATAAGTGGAGCTGCTGAAAAACAACAAATTCTCTATATAAATCGGTGTTTGACATGAATAGGATAATGGGATATACATTTGAAAAGTGATGTCTATGAGATCCATAGTAAATAATGGTGATGTGTATGAATATGTTATCTGGAATAAATGACCTAATGTGATATGTGATAAAGTAAAATTAATGAGCATGAATGTGTATCTAATAAAAGTGTGTGCAATACAACCTATATGAAATGTGATAAAATATAGTTGGTATGTTAATAAAACCACAGCTCTAACTTCATGTGGATCTTCACTTCTCACACTGAAGAGAAAAATATATATATTATATAGAAAAATAAATATTCCAAACACCTTTTATCACATTCCATATAACGTGACATCTTTAAATCCCTGCTGCACTTTGGGATTTGGAGGAGGAGCAAGAAACGATACTCTGGTAAAGGTAGTAAAGAGTATTTCGCAATGCGCTGTTGTAGTCGCATGTAAAAAAATTATTGTTTTCTAATTTTAATTAAAAAATATATAAGTTCGAGTATACAAAAAATAATCTTTTGACCTACATATATTCAATATTTGTCTTTTGTTACATTGGTGAAGGGGGAGTTTGTGGTGGAGGCTCTCAGAAGGAGCTTCTACCAAACACAATGTGCAACATGCCCCTCCAATGTGTGTAACATGGGGCAGCTAGCATCCCTGTTAGATGTGCTCTGTAGATGGCGGAAACCCCACCACTAGGGCTGAAGGAAGAGAGGGGAGAAAAATGGCAGACACTGTGGACTTTCTGGTGCATAGGGGCTCAGACGAAAAATATTTTTACCAAAGTTTATTGACAGATATGAAGTTAAAATACATAGATAAATAACGATTAGAATTATATCAAAACTCTATTTTATATTGAGGGCTGCCCAAAGGCTGAACAATGTCATGATTGCTCCATGGTGGTCCTCGTCCACCTTGTTGTTACTTCTACACATTTCACAGGGAAAACTACCCCCTTCCTCAGGAGGACTTCAAGGCGTGATAATCTAAAATAATAATCATAAATGTAAACAACAATGTTGGTACATGGTATAACAAAGTTACTATACATCCATATAGGCCAATATATCAAATCAACAACAGTTTACGATCAGATTCTGTTACCATCTGATTGAGATGTATCTACAGTATGCAACAACTAAATCTGATGGCATTAATGTTTTGTGTCAGTGTCCTCTATTTTTATCCCCTTGCTTCCTTCCGCCATAGGAGTGGGGATTCCTCCATTTTGATGTAAATTGGATGTTTTGATGTAAAGTGGATGTTTGTTCCCTCTCAATGTAAGCTTTTGTGCTAGGTGATGTGATAATCACATGGTGTAGTGGGGAGACGGGGAGAACATGTTGTTATAAATGCTGGAGCTGCCCCTAAAAGCTGATTAAAAAGAGTCATGTGGGCAGACTGCAGCAAAATAAAAAAAGGAAGTGAATGGCTTCCTCTGGGTACACTGATGGAGCATCCGCACTGAGGGTGGCAATGCTTTCTGGAAAAACGAATGTTATTAGGGTGCTACCAACAATTAGGAAATTAAGAGAAATGGCAGGGTTAACCAGGTATTCACAAATGTAGAAAGCATGCACGATTGAAAGCTTCTGCTAATAGGTACAGTGCCTACTTTTAACAATCAATACACATAAAAATTATTTGTGTTTAATGACACTTTAATTTAAATGTGTAAGTATTATGACCCATATAATACAGGGTATAAATGTCTGTTTTCTTGTATTACAGTGTTTTTTTATTTTTTCTAACTGAAGCAGCAGACAGCATAACACAGCATATGCTGGCTATACTGTCTACTGAACTCCTATTTTCCCCTGGTGCTGTTACATATCCAAACTTCTACAGCTACTCGTTGTTAATTGTGCTTTATTTTCCATTTATCATTCACCCTTCATTAGTAAGATAATATTCTCTTGTGCAAATACTTTATCTTACTTTGCATCATAAATCAAACTTAAAAGAACGCTATGGCTAAACTATAGCATTTTCTGCTGTAGACAAAATATGTCACTTTTATCTGTAGTGATAATTACTTAAATAAAAAAATATTGGTCTCCGTTAAAAAGGTAATAATGCATGTGAATATTTTTGTAGTATATTGTCTGAAGCTTACAATTAATCTTTCACTTGGCCCTTTTTGGGCAAGCCAAGATGTTTACCTCATAGCCTAGTCCCTTTGTTGTAGTTACTGGCCTTTCTCACACTCCCCAGCTGCCCCATTCTCTAACTGGAGCCCTTGGAAATACTGAATGCTTCTGGGTATATGAAAATGGTGACTACCTTCCCATTTTTACACAGCCAATCTCCAGGTCAAAACATTGTCATGTGGGGGCAGGTGGCAGGTTCTTAGTCAAAGACACAGGGCTTTTGATAGCTCTACAAAGTGGCAGGGGAGAATGGGGAAGAAATGTATTGGTAGCAGAAGAGATGGGCTATAAAGAGAACCCGTTATTTTGCCTTGAATTTAAAAAGTGACAGCTTCAGTTTAATGAAAGCATAGAGAGCAAAACTAGAGGCGTGGTCTGTATTAATCAATTATAAGTTTCTGTTTTTTTTTCTAACGTAATGGCATATGATTAGTAGATATTAGCCACAATTAAAGCCTAACTTTGGGCATGGAAAAATTAGCTAATTTTGTTCCCAAACCCCTGCTGATGACAATATAGTGCTTCTTTTCTAGGGGATGATCTAATGCAGAGGAATACTTACCCTAATCCTTGGCCCCACAGTCTTCTTCCCTGTCATTTTTGGTTGTGAAAGACCATTCCCTCAAAGTCACTCTTCTTTCTGGTCTCCAACCAGTCTTGTCCCTGCCCCACTTGTCAACATCATCATGTACAATGCAGCAGCAGTGGCCACCATAAGAGAGTGACCTAGAAACGTCAGGCCACATTCTGACGCAACAGGACAGTTGCCAGGTCAGTGCATGTAAAACAACAATATTATTTGTCGCGCCAAGGCACTCCCAAATAGGCGGTGGTATTGGTAAGAGTGAGTCAATCCTTGGACCATATACATAAGGATTGTGTGTACAAAGGAAAAATGGTAAGGAAATGGTATATTCCTGGTTTAAGCATCAGAGGTGTATTGAAAATCATTCAAACCAAGGCAAGGATTAGAAAATTAATAATTAATAATTAAAATTAGTCCAGATAAAAAGTCCATTTGTCCTGGGTAAAAACCTCAGGGATGATGACAATCTGGGAATCCACACTAGAAAGGCAGCTAGCTGTAGAGCAGAAGTTACTCTGGTAGTGGGAACAGAAAAGACAAACAGAGCATAGTGCTAAAATGACAGCCACTGTCAGCCAGGCCAAGGTCGGCATCTTTTGGTACATGAAAAACTGAACAGGATGGAGGGGTGTTGTGACCTACTTAAACCAACAGGTTCCGTTAACATTATGATAACAATTTTTTTCTTCAATCTGGGAAATAAAGTAGCTTTTTGATGTTTTGTGTCAAAGAATAATTATTTAATATACACATTACCAAAGTACATTGTAACAATATTGTTATAATGCAGTTATCAACAAAGTTTGCAAATCATATAAGAAATGCTGTCATCTCTTCTCAAACAAACTGACAGCTGGCAAAGTAAACTTGAAGCCACTGTGCTCACTCTTGTCCTGGTTGTTAAGCTGTGGGGTTTGGCTCCCATTTTGCCAGCCAGGTACAGTGGATTGTTTGAGTCAATGAACATGCATAAAACCTCAAGTTAATGCACATGCGTAAGTGTGAAAAAAGACCTTAGATCAAGCTTACAGGGTAACGTTTCTGATAGTCTTGATAATGCTCAGAATAATTGTTGGAAAATCTCTGTACAACCTAGCAAATCTTTTACTCTTCTCAGTAGAAAGAGGAAACGGGGTGCTAACTGTGCATTTATCTCATCAGTGTCCTGGAAGTACCACGAGAAAGTTACACTTCGGTGAGCTGCAGAAGACAGGCAGATATTTATTAGACTTGTGCACAACGGAAAAATTCGTTCCGTTTCGGTTCGTTTCTTTCCGGTCCTGTTGATTCGTAATCATTCGTAATTTTGCTAGACGGGATTTTTCGTGTTCGGACTCATTCGTATTTTTGCAAGCGACATTTTTCGTTTAATTTTTTGTTGCTTTATAATTCGTACTTTCGGTAGAGTACGTTGTTTTTCGTTGATTCTGGACACAACTCCTACTTTCGTAACTTTTTTTGGGTTCGTACTTTCGGTAGAGTACGTTGTTTTTCGTTGATTCTGGACACAACTCCTACTTTCGTAACTTTTTTTGGGTTCGTTGATTCGTAATTTTCCGTGTCTCTCTCACAACGACGCTGCCTATTATGCCTAATGTGCTTCGAATGGATTTGTACTTTTCTAAATACATTGCGGTTATTTGTAACGATTCGAAATCTCGTATTTTACTTTCGTTTTTAACATGCGGCTATAGGCTCCGCCCCTGTACACCATTTTGAGAGGGAGTTCAGCACGGTGTGGGAGAAGCAGAGAGCAGAGCAGAGTGAGTGTTATTGTGCTTCGAATGGATTCGAAATCTCATATTTTACTTTCGTTTTTTACATGCGGCTATAACCTCCGCCCCTGTACACCATTTTGAGAGGGAGTTCAGCACGGTGTGGGAGAAGCAGAGAGCAGAGCAGAGTGAATGTTATTGTGCTTCGTATGGATCTGTACATTCGTAACTTTTTCATAACGAATTATGCCGAAGACATTCGGGCATTCGCTATTTGCGGTATAATTTATTTCGGATTCGGTCTTATTCGTAATTGCTTTGTTCGGAAATTCGAATGCTTCCGAATGTCCGAAAGTTGCTAAATTCGGACGAATTTCAATTCGTTACGAAACAAATTGCACAAGCCTAATATTTATATACATTCACTTGGGTGACATTTGTCTTTCTATAGTTAGACTTTACAGCCTTATTACGATTATTGTTTTTCTCATGTATACATATACTGTACAATACGTCCTCTATTAAAGAACTGCACAACTATAGAACATACAGCAAGAGTTTGGTGGTGAGTGCATCAGCAGAGAAAGACACTGCAGAAGTAAAATAATTCAAGATTGGCTAATGGGTTGTAGTCAAAGCTGTTATCCAAGACCTTAAGACCCCTTTCACACTGAGGAGTTTTTTAGGCGTTTTGCGCTGAAAATAGCACCTAAATAACGCCTGAAAAACTCCTGCCCTGCAGTCCCAATGTGAAAGACAAAGTGCTTTCACACTGAGGCGATGCGATGGCAGGACGGTAAAAAAGTCCTGCTAGCCGCATCTTTGAGGCGGTGAAGGAGCGGTGTGTATACTGCTCCTTTACTGCTGCTGCCCATTGAAATCAATGGGACAGCGTGGCTATACCGCCGGCAAAGCGCTTCTGCAGAGGCGCTTTGCGGTGGTTTTTAACCCCTTCTCGGCCACTAGCGGGGGTTAAAACCGCCCTGCTAGTGGCCGAATAGTCTCGCAAAAACGACCGTATATCGCCGCTAAAAATAGCAGCGCTTTACCGCAGATGCACCCACTCCCCCAGTGTGAATGGGGCCTTATGGGTTATTTTTTATGAAAACAAGTAAAAAAGATAGATTTCTTGCATTAATTCCTGCAAACCGTTGATAATTAGGTCTCTCATTTAATGTGTCTCTAACAATTTGATAGTTTTCCAGTTGTCTATGTATTACATTCCTTCTGTGTGTGCTATATTGCAGAGACCTTGTCTTGTCAATTCCTTTAACTTAATCTGTACAACATAGATGCATGTCTTTGTCAGTTATTTGATGCCCATTTCAATACTTCTAAAAACTCTTTTGGATTAAAAACAAAAAAGTTCCCTCTCTGAAATATACTGATTGAACATAGCTGGCTCTATTTCTTGTTCTCTAAAACATGTCTTTGGAGAGCTGGCATTTCTTCTATACTGTGCACATGTTTATTTAGAGTTTAATGAAAGTTCTAGGGTAAAAAAAAAGAAAAAAAAGGAAGAAATTGAACAGAATGGATAACATTTTTGACTGGCATATGTAAATAAATCCAGTCCTGATTGTAAGTTCAACTCTCTTTTATTTATTTAATTTATAATACGAACTGGTTTAAGAGGAGAACAGAAAATACATTTATAGGGAATGCATAGTCTTTTCAATGATTTTTTAAGTACTGTACGTGTGTAAACAAGATCCCCTTCTCATACACATTATATTTATTAAATATTTTGTATATGCACTATATTACTAAAATTATTGGGACACCTGCCTTTACACGCACATGAACTTTAATGGCATCCCTATCTTAGTCCGTAGGGTTCAATATTCAGTTGGTCCTCCCTTTGCAGCTATAACAGCTTCAACTCTTCTGGGAAGGCTGTCCACAAGGTTTAGGAGTGTGTCTATGAGAATGTTTACGCATTCTTCCAGAAGTGCATTTGTGGGGTCAGGCACTGATGTGGACGAGAGAGCCTGGCTCAGAGTCTCTACTCTAATTCATCCCAAAGGTGTTCTATCAGGTTGAGGTCAGGACTCTGTGCAGGCCAGTTAAGTTCCTCCACCCCAAACTAGCTCCATGTCTTTATATACCTTGTTTGTGCACTGGTGCACAGCCATGTTGGAACAGGAAGGGGCCATCCCCAATATGTTCCCACAAAGTTGGGAGCATGAAATTGTCTTGGTATGCTGACGCCTTAAAAGTTCCCTTCACTGGAACTAAGGGGCTAAGCCCAACTCCTGAAAAACAACCTCACACCATAATCCCCCCTCCATCAAATGATTTTGACCAATGCACAAAGCAAGGGCCATAAAGACATGGATGAGCGAGTTTGGGGTGGAGGAACTTGACTGGCCTGCACAGAGTCCTGACCTCAACCTGGAAGAATGGTCAAACATTTCAAGCTCTGTGTTCAAACTGTTGTAGTAGTGAACTATTCCTTTCTGAGCTTTCTATGCCTGGCCTGAATGGAGCAGACATGTTTCATTAAATAGCTAAATGCAACAAACACTTTGCATACAGGAATATATTTATTTCATGCAGAAGGATTCAGGTAAACTATATGATGCAGTAGATATTGGTGTTTGCAGGTCAAAATAAATATTTTCTTTCTCGTCTCAATGTGTGTGTATTTTAGGATTAGTAGAAGAAACTTACAATGAGGAGAAAGGAAATTGCATCATACAAATGAGAGGGTACAAAGAGATTTTAGTGCAGTATAAACAGTGGCCACAGGGTGAGAGCATACCAATAAAAAAATAAAAAAAAGAGGACCACCATCTAAGTGCAGCCATTTATTAAAAGATTAAAATGCCCAAAAAAAAACAAAAAACATATGCACTCACTGCATTTGGTGAATGATCAACATGTCTACTTTGCGACTTCCATGCAGAGTTCATCCAGGAAGCAGCTGGGAACTGCAGGGAGATGGCCAGTTAATGCAGAGCTGCACCAGGAAGCCGCTGGATGGCAAGTAACAGTTGATGGACAACCCTGGAATACAAGCTGTGTAGAGATGTGTCTGGGACTTCTGGACTCGGCTCAGCTTGGCTCAGGGGATGACATCACATGCCGACAATGCACAAGTACTAAAACTGGAACTGAAAGGAAAAAATTAAATATTGCAAACAGGCAGGTCTTTTATTGCAGAAGAATCATGAAGTTTCACTTCTTCAATAGAATACACTTACCTGCAATGCCCTGCAAAATGTACACTGAACTTGCATGCATGCATGGGAGTGATCTCATTCCGTGCCAGCTGATCAAAATGGCCGAAGACTGGTACCCACAAGATCCCGGAGAGAAGATGCTGGTTAGGGAACTCGCAGGCATCGGCCCATTGGAGCTTAGATGAGTATTTGTCCTTTTAGCTCCGCTTTAATGTATTTGTGAACACACAACTACAAGAAGACATTCTAATACAGCTTACTATTATTGCTTTTCTTTCTTAAAAAAAAAATGTTTACTACCTTTAGCCGAATGTTAAATTCCACACAACCTCCAGGCTCTCCTTTTTTCTTAAAGCAGGGAGCATGTATGCATAGTGGGCAGTATGTGATTGTGACCTCACACACAGCGGTGAAGTATGTTCACCATCTATGTGGTCTGCAGTTTTAACAGAAAGACTCCTGCTGGGAGCCATTATCAATCATCATGAGTTGAGATGGCACCCAAACAGACTACAGGAGATACAGACATGACATCCTGTATCTCCTGGGAGTAATTCCAGGGACGCAAACTAACCATGCTAGCATGGATCTGCCTCTGTGCTTAGCATGGTCAGTTTGATAAGGGGACCAAAAGGAATCGGCAGGATCACCAGATATTTAGCAATAATAGATAAAATAAAACATTTACGGGCTATATTGATTAGGAAGTAAATAAATAAGCCAACACATACTGTATTTAAGGAATCTTTACTTTGCTGAATGGAATAGGGTTTTCCCACAGAATCCGCATCCACAGTTCTCACTTTATACAGGGGTTGATTTACTAAAACTGGAGAGTGTAAAATCTGGTGCATCTCTGCATAGAAACCAATCGGCTTTGAGTTTTTTTTTTGTCAAAGCCTAATTGAACAAGCTGAAGTTAAGTTGATTGGCTACCATATACAACTGCACCAGGTTTTGTGCTCTCCAGCTTTAGTAAACTAACCCCACAGTTTTCCTAAGCAAATAACTGTTTGATCCATTGAACTTTATTAGCTGGTGATCCTGCAAGTAACAACATTTCCTGTTTCAGGATGACCATCCTAAGCCACTGCATCACAACTAGCAGCAGCATAATCGGCTTGCTGTGTGAGCTCCCCTTATTGACTCATGGGTTGTCATCAGATCTATCAGATAGACGACCTAACAGCCAACTGAAGTAGCTTACACTACAGGCTGATTTGTAAGGCAGTTGCTCAGCCTGCGACTGTAAGCGCTGTTACCCGTAGGATCCCCTTTAAAAAAAAAAAAAGTATGAAACAAATTGATCAAAAATCATTTGTTTATAAAATGTATACTGTGAAACATAATGTCAATCATACTGAAAACTAGACATGTGCACACTGAAATATTTTGTTTCGGAATTTCTGTTTCGTCCGAAAAATAAATTTATTTAGTTACTCCCGAAATTCGTTTTTATTTTGTTTCGTTAAAAAATGCATTCGTCCGAAAATTTGAATAAATTATGGTCGAATCTGTCAATTGAAGGCTTATGGTGTCTGTCGAATGTTCTAAGAAGATTCGACGAAGCAGCTAAACTGTACGACGCCCACAAGCTACTGTATAGTAGAATTCTAATGTTGTATGACTAGTAATAATTATATTTATTAATTATTATTGCTAGTCAACCAACATTAGAATTTTTCTATAGCCTATGAGCTGAGAATTTGACCATAAATGTCCGCTTGTGGCGATAGAATGTTTTAGCTGCTTCGTCGAATATTCATGTCTCTATAATGTCAAATTTTTTCTCTCTCTGTCGAATCTTCATGTCTCTATAATGTCAAATCTTTTCTCTCTCTGTCGAATCTTCATGTCTCTATAATGTCGAATCTTTTCTCTCTATGTCGAATCTTCATGTCTCTATAATGTTGAATCTTTTCTCTCTATGTCGAATAATCTTGAACTAATAGAGTTAGGTTAGGCACATTCGACCACAGATTCGATAGACACAGATTGCTATTGTCACCGTCATGTCAAATCTTCTATCTATATTGAACTGTTGTCGCAGCAAAATGAAAACAAAGCATTTTTTATGTCGGATCTTTCGGATTTCAGATTCTGCGCGTTATTTATGGTTTGTTAAAACAAACGCGAAAATCCCCGAAATTCGGACGAAAATGCATTCGGACGAAAACATGTCTACTGAAAACCAGGTTTTGGGTTTACATACACTTTGAGAATTGGATTTATTATTATGTTGGGGATTCTTAGCAGTTATAAGTAAAAAATACTACTACAGTTTATGCTGGTAAAGTATTTGACTGTTTTTGTATTTTTTTTTGTGTATTGTAGTGTTGGAAGGGTAGAGCTTTAATAAAGGTGCTTAGTCTTTCATAGGGGGCCTGGTGTTTTCTAAAGGAATGTTCTCCCCAGATACTTTAAAGGCAGATACTTTTAGCAGCATACATCTCTACATGATCTGTTTTTTTGACATGAGGTTTTGCCTTAAAGTAACCTTTTCTAATGTATTTTTTTTTTATAATGTGCTTATTTTGAATTGCCCTGGTTTGTGACAGCTTTACTTTAAGCAGTTAACTTGTTAAGGCCCATGCCACCTAGTTCAGTACCCCAAATTACTTGCGTATTCATTATACAACCATATAAGATAAAATGTTTCCTGACAGCCTAATATCATCTAAAATGTATATCGGCGCCCAAGGTCACTTAGTTCTCTTGGAAAGGTTAATTAAAACCGAAGGAAAGGTATTATGATGTGATTAAATAGTAATGAATAGGAAGACATGAAGTGCTTGGCACAAGATACAGTACTGTTCTGATCGCTGCAAAATCAGAAGCAAATTATCTTTTTATTTTGCCGGATGCTGTAAATTTTCCAGTAATTTTTCTCTGTAATTTGCTTTACTGCATACTTCATTGGGAGAAACATAAAGCGGCTAGAACTGATCAGCATATATACCATTGTAATAGTCTCAAGAGACACATATCATGTTCAAATAATACCTCTGATACATAAAGATAATGTTAAGCATATGAGAAAAATCAATGTAAGGTGCCCCCTTCAGTATTATGTATTATACTGTGCTGCAGAGAACACTGTTATTAAAATGTTACGTGCTGATCTTTCTTAATATCTCCAATGCCAAAGGGCTTGCAAGCTGTTTTCATGTAATATATATATATGCCTGTGCAGTAGCAGACAGGGGTTAATCAACAATTAAATCTCGTAGTTGTAAAAGCATGCCTGCATATTTAGTAGCAGCTTATGTTAAAAATAAAATCATCCTTGAGTTTTTTGATATGTGTCATTATTAGCCATAAGCACTATTTTTGAAAGTACGTGAAATACTGCAGAAGGCAATATAGAAGTAATTTCTTAAAGAAACCCTGTCAGTCCCCTCAGAAAATCCTACTTGAAGTTTCCTGTTAGAGAAAAGCCATTATACTCCGCTCTGAAAATCAGCGTCTCCTGCCTTCTCTCCATTCCAGCTCTGTAATCCTTATAGGATTCTTCGGTATACAACATTGCAGCCAATGTTCGATGCTTTGTATGCCCCACTGCATACTGTGTGTAGTTATCAATTTAAAGACTTACCGTATATACTCGAGTATAAGCCGAGATTTTCAGCCCCTTTTTTTGGGCTGAAAGTCCCCCCCTCGGCTTATACTCGAGTCAGCGAAATTGAATATTGTAAAATGTACCTGAAGGCTGCGGTGTCCATCGTTTAAAACCCGCGGGCTCTTCCTGGTCCCTTCCGTGATAGGCAGAACTGTTTCTGCCGAGAATCGCCTATCACGAACGTTCTCTCATCCTCCGTTTCCCAGCAGACGTCCGTGATTGGCGGAAACTGAACACAGTGTCTGCTGGGATGGGTGAAGATGAGAGAACGTTCGTGATAGGCGATTCTCAGCAGGCAGTTCCGCCTATCACGGAAGAGACCAGGAAGACAGCGCGAGTTTTAAACGATGGACGCCGCAGCCTTCAGGTACAATTTTACAATGTTCAATTACAATTCTAGGGAAACAGTGAGGGTGGGCACAGGTGAGGATGGGCACAGTGAGGATGGGAACAGTAAGGTGGCAATGGGCTTAGTGAAGTTGCAATGGGTGGGCATTGTTGACCCTCGGCTTATACTCGAGTGAGTAAGTTTTCCCAGGTTTTTGTGTTAACATTAGGTACCTCGGCTTATACTCGGGTCGGCTTATACTTGAGTATATACGGTACTCCACCTTTAAGACCATGTTACATGTTATACCCATTATTAGAGGAAAACATGGTGGCTAGCAGACCCCCTCCACACACAAAATGCACTCAAATGTTTTATGTTGCACAATACTGTTTATCAATTGTGAGTTTTCAGGAAAAAAAGATAAAATCTATTTTAGTGCTAACACACAATATAATATAATATTTTTTGTTAAAATATTAAATATTGGGTTGTGTTGAGTAAATAGATACCAAACATTTTAAATCTTAAAATGATATGCACCTGTGATACTGTTTCATGAAAAGCTATACCCAAAAATCTCCTTAGCCAATGCTTTAAAATCCTTTAATGCTCATCAGTTTAGAGTTAACCATGAATTATGGCCCTATAATTATTGCTTTCATTCCAGCATTCACGGCTATACCTCACATTTGCATTTGGGGTGTGTGCAGGGTAACAAGGGTTACATTTATTTTTTTATTTTATTTTTCCAAATTTCTGGCTTCATTCACTGCAGAGGAGAAGAATGGTTGTTCCCCAGTCTCCTCCTGCTCTCTATCCTGAAACCCCTCAATGTGGCCCTTGGCTCCCAGGAAGAGTGGGAGAGCCTGGGAAAAATGGGACCAGGGGGTGGCTTTGCCACTTGTACTAAAGTGATTGGGCACCCATAAAGCTGCTCGGATCACTTTTACATTACAGCTGGGAGCTAGCTGAAGAAAGGACCACAAGCTTATGGTTGATATAGCAGCCACAAACATGTGCTTAACTGTTCACTCTCTGGAAGCACTCTGTACGTCCTGAAAGCTGAAGTGGTTAAAGAGGGGCTCCAGGCTCCTGCAGAGAAAATTAGGTCTGCAGCTACAAATACTGTAGCTGCTGACTTTTAATACTAGGACATTTACCTGTCCAGGAATCCAGCAGTGTCTTCACCCGAGCCAATTTTTCAGTTGGCTATCGGGTGCTAGTGCCGCCATCTCCACTAGGGGAAACCGGCAGTGAAGCTGTGTGGCTTTGCAGCCGGCTCCCTTCTGCGCATGCGCGAAGCACACTGCATTCTCTAATTGGGCCGGCTGTGGGGGAAGAAGGAGGGGGGGGCAAATTTTCAAAACCAGGTACCCGCTCCCCCCGAAAGGTGCCATATGTGGCAGTGGAGGGGGAGGCAGTTACGGGGAGTTTCCCCTTTTGGGTGGAGCTCCACTTTAATATGCTTTGCAGTGTGCATAAGAGGCATAAATGTAAACAAAATATTATCGTTCCTTGGCATATTTCACTTTAATCTAGCAACAAAAGCTAAAAGCAATAAGTACAATTGTTAGGCCAAGCTTACGCTTGTTTGCAGGCTGAAGAGACCCTTAGGCGTTTAGGAGCAGTTGGGTGTTTTTTCAGCTGCCCCTGAACTCTCCTCTGTTATCTTATCAGTGTATGTACACAGGGTCGTTTATAGTCGTTTCTAGGCAGTTGAGTTTAAAAGTATTTTTTGGAACGCCAAAAAATGCATTCAGGACAGATGTTCAGATGCATTTGAAATGCCAAATGCCTGTAACCGCTTGTAAACACGGTAACGCGCGTTTAGCCGCATTTTTTTAACATGTGTTTTTCATTTTTGGGTATCTGAAAAAAAAAAAACACCACTAAACGCGGCTGGTACACGCGGCAAAACGGACGTTTTAAACGGTTTCTATCTGTCAAGTTAAATCGTTCAGGAGAGGTTGTAAAAACGTCCCGTGTACAATGAAGCCTTACACATTTTGTGGTATTTTGTATTTAAGCAAACCTGTTATTCCACAGAACCCCACAACTATTTAATGTAGAATAGGCTGCAGGGCTCCTCAGAAAGCCAAACCTGGGGAGCCATGTTTACAAGCACGGTCTGCCATTTTAAAAATGCTGGTATATGCACTACTGTGCAATAGTTTTATGCAGGTGTGAAAAAATGCTGTAAATTAGCAATGCTTTCATAAATAGAAGTGTTAATGTATTTTGTTTATCATTTAACAAAATGGAAAGTAAATGAACAGAAGAGAAACCCAAATTAAATCCATATTTAGTGTGCCCACCCTTTGCCTTCAAACCAGCATCAATTCTTCTATTCTAAGTACACTTGCACTCAGTTTTTGAAGGCACTCAGTAGGTAGGTTGTTCCAATCATCTTGGAGAACTAACCGCAGATCATCTGTGGATGTAGACTGCCTCAAATCCTTCTGTCTCTTTATGTAATCTCAGACCAACTCGATGATGCTGAGATCTGGGCTCTATAGGGGCCAAGCCATCACTTCCAGGACTCCATGTTCTTTTTTTTTTATAAGATAGATAGCTAGTTCTTAATGAAATTGGCTGTATATTTTGGGTCGTTTGCCTGCTGCAGAACACATTTTTGGGCTAATCACACACCTCCAGGTTTGTATGGCATGATGGATAAGTATCTGCCTGTATTTCTCAGAATTGAGCAGACCATTAACCCTGACCAAATCTCCAACTCCATTTGCAGTAGTGCAGCCCCAAACATGCAAGGAACCTCTACCATTATTCACTGTTTCTTGCAGGCACTTGTTATTGTACCGCTCTCCTGTCCTTTGTAATTAAGCTGCCATTTGCTAAAGCTAAATATTTCTCATTTTGACTCATCAGTACAAAGAACCTGCTGACTTTTTTCTGCACCCCCGTTCTTATGTTTCCATGCGTAGTTGAGTCGCTTAGCCTTGTTTTCATGTGTCTGACAAGTTCTTGGTGCTGAGATGAGCGCTAATTATCAAGTTGCATTACCGGATAGCCACTGGAGAAGGGGGGGGGGGGGCGGGGGCATCCTGTCCATACTTGTAGCTAGGCTTACAAAGTACATGAGAACATGGGTACTTTGTCCCCTGGGGGCAGAATATTGAAAGCAATTGACGTGAAAGTTCACCTTTACAGTGTTTTAGATTTGTAGTGGAAAGGTAGCCAAACCTTTTGTGGACTTGGAGGAGGGAACTTTTGAATGTGCTGGGGGCTGATTCAAGGGGAAAAGATTGAAGACAATGGTCTGATCTGCAGCAATGACAAGGCATCGCCCACAATAGCTAAAATTAATATGACAGGGCCGTACCTGCATGCACAGGAAGGAACATGATAACGTCAGAGGAAATAAAACTTGAATTACCGCCATATTGGAGCCGTGTAAGGCTTCCTGCACATCGAGCTCTGTTAATAATGTGCCTAAAGCTGCTTTTTCAAATGCGTTGAGGCGTGTTTAGAAAAGTTCTGGCACTTCAAGCGTTTGGAAGGTTATTCATTTCATTGGCCAGAATATTCATTTATTTCGGTCATTACAATGAATAAACGTTCAAGGATTCTGCCTTTAACAGCTCCAACCTCTAAATGCCTATAAGCGCCTATGTGTGCATGGACACATAGCCTAACATAGTGGGGTGTTTAGAGGCATTAAAAACAAAACCTCAAGACACATAAAGGCCGGTTTCACACTGGGGCGGTGTGTGCGGTGGCGGTATAGCACCGCTATTTTTAGCAAATAAACAATATCTGAATAAAAAAGCTGAGGCACTAATCAACACTGACCAGTTCTGCTGTAGACTTCCTAAAAAACAAAATGCTGGTCAGGGGACATATTTAGAACCCTGATGTAGCAGTGCCCCCATTTTATGCATAAACCTTTGTTTGCACCAATAAAGTACATTGTATAACAACCAGAACAAACATGCAAGCTAACCATCAACCACTAATAAGAATGCAATCAGGTGTCTGTTTAGGGCTGCCACCTTTTCTTCAAGCCAAACCCGAACACTTTAGCGGCCCGGGATACCTTTGGGTGCCCCAAGGAGAGTAGTAATACGGTGCACATAGCGTGCCACAGCAAAGTGTGGGTGTGGCCAAATTGCTCTTGCTGACATCACCCTTCTCCCCAGTGATGCAGAGCCTGCCTCCAGACAGCTGCCTGCAGCTCCCGGACAGCAACAGATTTGTCTGTGACCATCTCGGTTACTTGGGGAGCCACAGCCTGGTCTGAAACCCAGACACATGATTCAAAATCTGGACTGTCCGGGTGAATCCCGGACAGGTGGCAACCCTATGGGGGTTATTTACTAAAGGCAAATCCACTTTGCACTACAAGTGCAAACTACAAGTGCAAAGCGCACTTGAAATTGCACTGAAAGTGCAGTCGCTGTAGATCCGAGGGGGACATGCAAAGAAAATAAAAAACAGCATTTTAGCTTGCACCTGATTGGATGATAAAATCAGCAGAGCTTCCCCTCATTTCAGATCTACCCCTCAGATTTACAGCGACTGTACTTCCAAGTGCACTTTCAGTGCAATTTCAAGTGCACTTTGCACTTGTAGTTTGCACTTGTAGTGCAAAGTGGATTTGCTTTTTGTAAATAACCCCCAATGTCTGTTCTGATGTAGTGCAAACCAAATGTCTACAATAATGCATTAAGGGATTTGTACCTGCAGGTTCCTTTTTAAACATATCTGTGATGCTAGAGTTTTAAAATCAATGCGTATAATGCCGCGTACACACGATAGTTTTTCACGTTGTTAAAAATGCTATTTTTTTTAATTGGGCATTAAAAACGATTGTGTGTAGGCTCCAGAGCATTTTTAACGACGTGAAAAATGGCCTAAAAAAAATGAGAACCTGCTCTATTTTTTCACGTAGTTTTTTTTTAACAAAGTGAAAAACAGTAGTGTGTATGCTTTTACGAGGGGAAAAAAAATGCGCATGCTCAGAATCAAGTGTGAGACAGGAGCGCTCGTTCTGGTAAAACTAGCGTTCGTAATGGAGATAGCACATTCGTCACTCTGTAACGGACTGAAAAACACAAGGCTGAAAAGCGCGAATCGTCGCTCAACAAACTTTACTAACATGAAGGGTGGCGCCATTCGAACGGAACTTCCCCTTTATAGTGCCGTCGTACGTGTTGTACGTCACTGCGCTTTGCTCGAGCGTTTTTTTTTATGAACGTGTGTATGCAAGACAGGCTTGAGAGGAAACAAGAAAAATCACGTTGAGAAAAACGTTGTTTTTGAAAATGACATTAAAAACGATCGTGTGTATGTGGCATAATAAGCTGAGCGTCAATAAGTATGTAATGACTCACATTTATGCTAATAAACATAATATTTCTTTTTGTTTGCTGAAAATATTGTTAGCCTTTTTCGCATATTTTGGGACTCAGACTTTTTTTTTTTTACATTTATTTTGAAAATATTTTCGCTGAAAGTAGGTCTTGTCAGTATCTGCCAGTACCCGACGTAATATTGACTGAGATACACTTTAAATCCTGGCTTCATAAAGACGTGTAAACACTGACAAGTGTGTCAAGCAATTTCATCTTCTCTAGCTGTGAGACTCTAAGGTGTTAGCAACTGATATTATGAACACACTTGCTCTATGCCAGTGTGTGACCTTGTGTACTCCAACCAAGCAATTAGGAACATCTTTGCTTCCTGGCTTTTTGCTACCTAGATTTAATATTTCCTTGCAAAATATGCTGCTTTTTAGTTTCCTTGTGCATACATAGTTTAGGAATATTACTTCTTGTTGCATTATATGAGGTATTTTAGTTATATTTCATTTCCTGTTCACTATATTTACATTAATAATAATGTAAGTTAAGATAAGTTCAGCTTGAAGTAAATAATCTTAGCAATTTGTGTTAAAATGGTTCAGTCACTTATCCTAATATTTAAAAGCAAGGCATGCCTGTAAATTGGATTGTAAGTTCCTACCTCTCCTTCTGCCCATGCTGGTAAATACTGCTCTGTTCGAGAGGAATCTTACCTTGAAATTAGTTCCAGAACCAATATCTTCAGAAGTGTGAATCTCCTGTGTTCAATTGGTCCTCCCCAATCCCCCATGTTGCCACCAACCATAGTAAGGCAACATTTACACTTGCTTTGACTTTAAAGGGACACTAAAGGTACACGTTTTTTCACCTTAATGCATCCTATGCTAGAGTGGATGGATTAAAAGCAGCACGGCCATTGGCTTGCGCTGCTGTCAATCACATCCAATGACGCAGTGCGCCGGGGGGCAGGGCCGAGTGATACAGTGAGTGGCTATAGTCGCCGGCTGTATCACGGGAGCGCGCCCGCAAGAACTTACCACCATGCGAGCTCACTCGCATGAAGGTGTTCAGTTTTTGCGGGCAGGAGCCGAGACAGCCGTCGAGGGATCCCAGAAGACCATGTTCGGTGCCACTCTGTGCAAAAATTAGCTGCACAGTGGAGATAAGTGTGACAGGAGGGTCACTTTGGACACAGGGTGAGCCAGGAAATAATGGACATTAAGAAATATATCTTGGGCTACCTAAAATGGGTCTGTAATATGTATCCACCATATCCCCAAGGATATCTGTAAAGGACTATTTACTGTTTCTGAACTCAACAGGTTAATTGAGAGATACTGATGTGTTCAGCCTCAATCACCTGTCTGCAGTGTAATGCTAATCCCAGCTTCTAAAAAGACCTGTTCATTGTTTGTGGTGATTTACATTCTATTGTCCATTGTGGTTTGGGGGAATTAAGCCTATAATTATAGGTTGTGGAACTAGCAGCAGATGGGTTAATTGAAGAGATGTTGATGAATCACCTGCATACTTGTGTGTATTGGGTCTGTTATGTTGTGGGTGGAGCTGGACCATTGTTCATTTTAGGTTAATGCAGTATTGGATGGTTATAAAAGTTACAATGTTTTTCTCAATAAAGTCATTCGATGCTAGGAAGATACAGAGTGTGTCTCGTTCTTCCAGAAGGATTAATTCCTATGGGAAGTGGTCATCTGGCTGTGGAGGATTCACAGGGAATTTGTGTCCAGGAGAGGGAAGAGATCTAAACGGCGTTACCCCCTTTCGTATTTGGGGTGTCGTTACATTGGTGGCAGCAGTGGGATTGATTCCCACAGCTGGAAGGACAACTACAAGAGGACACAGGCCAATGGAAGCACAGTATGAACGGCTAAAGCGCTCTACCCTCAAGGACTTACTGGAGAACCGGGGAAGACCGACCAACAACCGTAAGAAGAGGGACATTATCGCAGAACTAGTCGAAATGGATGGAGCTGAAAGGTCCTAAATAACCAAAAGGCCCAGCGTAACAAACAGGACACCCGAAGAGGCAAGTTTGATCGGGCTGTTAACATAAGACTGGCACATTATGGTCCTAACCCTCCAGCGGAGATCATAGACCGAGTTATAGCGGCTGTGGACATAAATTGGCTACAGCAAAGAGGTGCTGCAGCAGCAGAAGTCGGAGACAACACCTAAAAAAGCAGCACCAACTGAAAGGAGAGGAGAGCTACAGATACCAGCCGACATGGAAAAGGAATTCAGAAGGAGGTTGCGAGAGATGCAGATACAGCATAGAGGACCAGTATCAGAGGAGGTCCTGCTGGGATGGTCTGCTTCAATCCGCTGTGAACTCTGGAAGAAAGTGCTTGCTCTCGAGCAGCAACACTAGGGAAAAGTTCTCCCCTCCATCCATGTAAGGTACTGGTCGCAGTATGAAGTACGAATGCTGTTATTGGGGGAACAACCGAAGCAGGAGTGGAAAGCTGAGTTAAGCAGGCTGATCCGGGCAGAGATGCAGTTGGACGAGAGCTACAGAGCCCTCCGGTGGTATGTAGCCCAAGAGTGCCAGTGGTCAGCGGATGACAGCCCCATGGAAGGCTTTGACTATAATGGCCTGGAATTGTTGTATTGGAGGCTGTCCGAGGACCCTGACTTTGGGAGTGATCGGGAGTGGCGTTTGGAGGAAATAATGGAGCACAGAGAGCAAAGACTGAATGTCTCGGAAGGACACTGGGCACAGGAAGATTTGGAGTTTCTGGCCGTTCAGGAATGGGAGCTGGAGATTGCCTACAAACAGCTGCTAGACTCTGCTCAGCAGCAGGGTGGGCCTCCCTTTGCCTGGGACTATCGGGAAATGCCAGTTGACAACTATGAAATCCTGGCTGAAGAATCGGCAGTGGAAAATCTGAAGATTGCCATCCCTAAAGCCGAAGTGGATGATATGGAGTTCCAGGGAGCTAGCCTGGCTGAAGAATCGGCAGTGGAAAATCTGAAGAGTGCCACCCCTAAAGCCGAAGTGGATGATATGGAGTTCCAGGGAGCTAGCCTGGCTGAAGAATCGGCAGTGGAAAATCTGAAGATTGCCATCCCTAAAGCTGAAGTGGATGATATGGAGTTCCAGGGAGCTAGGGCAGTTGGCTCATCTTCCCAGCTACAGATTACAGAAGGTATGGACTTTAGGAACTGTTCAGAGGATGTTATGGATTATGCATCGCCTGCCCAAGTACTGGCAGCAGGACAGAGTACTGCAGACCCCTGCTCTACACCCGTGGCAGTTTTGGAGGCCCGAGATGAGAAGGTGATGGTTCCTCTTTCCCAGGGGATTTCAGAGATGCAGGAGGGAGAAGCAGCCCTTTTCCCTCCCCAACAGTTAGCCAGAGCAGATGGGGTGGAGTCCCCAGAAGAAGTGCTGGCAACAGGGCAGAGTGCTAGCAACCTCTGCCCAGCACCGGAAACAACTGTGGAGTTTCAGGGAGCCGGGGCAGTTGGCCCATCTCTACAGCAACAAGCTGAGGTGGTAAAGCTTTTACCCCCAGCTGAATCACTGGCAGAAGGGCAGAATGCTACTGGCCGCTGCACACAACTGCCACTTGAGCGGATATCGGTGGATGGGACTACGGTCTCCACTCACAGCAACCCAGCGGAAGAGCTGGCAACAGAGCAGAGTGCCGTGGGCCTCTGCTCTCAACTAACAGAAGAGGGAGTTCCTGTGGTACTGGATGGGACTTCGGTCCTCACTGACACAACCCTCAAATGGTGTGACACTGGGACAGGAGGATGTCAGCCTTGCTTTGCAAGCACTGGGGGATTTTCACCTACCACAAGTGGATGGGACTTCAGTCTCCACTTGTATACCTCAGGGATGCTGGGCAGTCGGCTCAGATCCCCAACAGCATGACGGACTGAGCCCAGTCACCCTGTCTTCTCCCTGTGTATGTTCTCTGAGAGAGGCAGAGGTTGGCTGGGTAAGTAATGCTCTGTTTGGAGCAATTTATTTGGGGTACTGTGTGGATGCCGGCATTAGAAGAATCGACCTATGGACTAACTTCGGAGTCAACCCGTCTGGGGTCACCTCCTTTGTTAGTCTCCTGCCGAAAGGGGAGATGTGTGACAGGAGGGTCACTTTGGACACAGGGTGAGCCAGGAAATAATGGACATTAAGAAATATATCTTGGGCTACCTAAAATGGGTCTGTAATATTTATCCACCATATCCCCAAGGATATCTGTAAAGGACTATTTACTGTTTCTGAACTCAACAGGTTAATTGAGAGATACTGATGTGTTCAGCCTCAATCACCTGTCTGCAGTGTAATGCTAATCCCAGCTTCTAAAAAGACCTGTTCATTGTTTGTGGTGATTTACATTCTATTGTCCATTGTGGTTTGGGGGAATTAAGCCTATAATTATAGGTTGTGGAACTAGCAGCAGACGGGTTAATTGAAGAGATGTTGGATGTTGATGAATCACCTGCATACTTGTGTGTATTGGGTCTGTTATGTTGTGGGTGGAGCTGGACCATTTGTTCATTTTAGGTTAATGCAGTATTGGATGGTTATAAAAGTTACAATGTTTTTCTCAATAAAGTCATTCGATGCTAGGAAGATACAGAGTGCGTCTCATTCTTCCAGAAGGATTAATTTCTATGGGAAGTGGTCATCTGGCTTTGGAGGATTCACAGGGAATTTGTGTCCAGGAGAGGGAAGAGATCTAAACGGCGTTACCCCCTTTCGTATTTGGGGTGTCGTTACAGTAAGTATAACATGTTTGCTATTAAAAAAAAATAAAAAATCTCTTTACAACCTCTTTAAACTAATTAAAGCCCCTACTGCTTCAATGTGCTTTTTTTTTTATGTGTTTTTGTTGCTTCGATTATGCTTTTTTTTAAAGCTTTAACCACTTCAATACAGGGCACTTCTCCCCCCCCCCCCCCCTCTTCCTGCCCTAGCCAATTTTCAGCTTTCAGCGCTTTTGCTTTTTAAACGACAATTGCGCAGTCATGCTACATTGTACCCATACAAAATCTGGGTAATTTTGTTCCTACAAATAGAGCTTTCTTTTGGTGGTATTTGATCACCTCTGGGAATTTTATTTTCTCCTAAACAAGTAAAAAAAAAGACTGAACATTTTGAAAAAATATATATATATATTCTGCTACAAAACGCTGTAAGTATGTTTTCTCCTTCACTGACGGGCACTGATGATGCAGTACTGACAGGCACTGATGTGGCACAGATGCACTGATGAGGTGGCACTGATGAGGTGGCACTGATAGGCGACACTGAAAGGCGGCACTGATGGGCACTGATAGGTGACACTGATGGGCACTGATAGGTGACACTGATGTGTGGCACTGATAGATGGCACTGATGTGTGGCACTGATAGATGGCACTGATAGGTGACACTGATGGGCAATGAAAGGCAGCAATGATGGGCACTGATAGGTGCCACTGATGTTTGACACTGATAGGGGGCACTGATGGTCACTGATAGGCAACATTGATGTGGGGGAATTATAGGTGTCACTGATGTGTGGCACTGATAGATGGCACTGATGGGCACTGATAGGTGACACTGGACACTGAAAGGCGGCATTGATGGGCACTGATAGGTGCCACTGATAGGTGCCACTGATGTGTGGCACTGATGTACACTGATAGATGGCTCTGATGGGCATCACTGATTGGCAGGCATCAGTGATGGGCACTGATTGGCATCAATTGTGGACACTGGCATCCCTGGTGGCCGTGGATGGCATACCTGGTGGTCACAAGTGGTGGGCATGCCTAATGTTCCTGGATGTGCATCTTTGGGGGGGCTGCGCTAATAATTAGCACAGACCCCCCTGTCAAAGGAGCAGCCAATTGGCTGTCCTCTACTCACATCTGACAGACCGAGTGAGGAAAAGCCGATACACTGCTTTTCCTGTTTACACTGTGATCAGCTGTGATTGGACACAGCTGATCACGTGGTAAAGAGTCTCCATCAGACTCTTTACCTAGATCGGAGTTGCGGTGTGTCAGACTGACACATCACTGCACGCCCGTGCGGACGCACGCCGGCTCGTTATCTTGATCACGTCATATGACGTCCAATCGGGATAACTAAACCACTTTGTCGACATCATTTTGCTATATGGTGGGGGCAAGTGGGTAATGAAGCTTATCAAATGCCCTGTGTGTGTGTTGATTTTTGATTTGTTTGAAAGGGGCCCAGTAGAACCCCGAGCTCAGTAGTTCCTCCACTCAGCAAATTCCCAGCTCAGTAGTAACCCTGTTCAGCAGATTCCCAGCTCATTGGTACCCTCGCTCAGCAAATCACCAGCTTTTGGTACCCTCGTTCAGCAGATTCCCTGCTCAGTACCAGTTCTGCCGTTGCCCCAATCAGTAGTAACCACCAGCTCTGCTGATCCCCCCTCTCAATAATAAACTCCCACCCAGTAGTAAGTCCCAGCTCTGCTGATTCCCCACTCAGTAGTTACCCCCAGCTCTAGTGATTCTCTGGTTTTCTGACTCTCCCCTCCCTTGTCCCTGCTTACATCCTACTATATTGCCTCCCACACTGTGCGACCTTGCTAGTTTCTCCTCCTCCGGTCCCCCAGCTCTGCTGATCCTTCATTGCTCAGTCCTCTCTCTCTGGTCTCTGCTCACCTTCCACTAAAGCATTACAATGTTGCACACCATGTGAGCCGTCTGCTAGTTGCTCTGCTCCAGTTCAGACCCCGCTCGGCTTCCTACTGTTCTACACTGAACACCAGATGCGACGTATGCACATGCATCGGAAGTGACTGCTGATGTCTTTCTGATTTTCTTGTTGGTTTACCTGTGCATTCTGGGATATCTCATACCTGCAATACCTCCTAAACAAAGTGAGGCTACAACTTAATAAAAGCCTCTCAAAAACTGCAGGTGCTGTATGCAAGCTTTGTCAAAGACTTCTATGAAAGCTTTGAAGATGCTTTGAAGCACCATGAAAGTGACATGGGGTCAGTCCTCTCTCACCAGTCTGTACTCACTTTGCTCTATAGTGTACCCATTTTGCACACCATTAAGGCTCGTTTATACTTTCTACAAAATATGGCATTGGTCATGCTTTTTCAAAGCACTCTGAATGCCAATCAAAGCCCCTATTCCTAAATAAAATGGTTAGATTACACTCCTGTTTACATGTTGCGTTTGCTTCAAAAACTATACCCCATGTCACTTCCATGGTGCTTCAAAGCATCTTCAAAGCCTCCATAGAGAAGTCTATGACGAGGCTCACTTATAGCACCTGCAGCTTTTAAGAGGCTTTTCATGAGCCTTAGCCTCACTTTGTTTTGGAGGTATTGCAGATATGAGATATCCCAGAATGCACTGGTAGACCAACAAACAAACCAGAAAGATGTCATCAGCAGTCACTTCCATTGCATGTGAATATATTTTAAAAGTGTCTGGTGCAGACGTCACATGCAGAGGTCACATCTAGTGTGCAGTGTGGAACTGTAGGAAGGTGAGCAGGGTCTGGACTGGAGCAGAGCAACTAGCAGACGGCACTCATTGTGTGCAACATGGGAGTGCTACAGTAGAAGGTGAGCAGGTACCAGAGAAAAAGGACTGAGCGATGAAGGATCCGCAGAGCTGGCAGACCAGAGCAGGGGAAACTAGCAATGTCACATGTGGTGCGCAGCATGGAAACAATATAGTGGGAGGTGAGCGGGGACCAGAGAGAGAAGGATTAGCAAACCAGAGGATCAGCAGAGCTGGCGGTTATTACTGAGTGGGGGATCAGCAGAGCTGGGGGTTACTATTGAGTGGGGATCAGCAGAGCAGGGGGGGTTACTACTGAGTGGGGATCAGCAAAGCTGGGGGTACTATTGAGTGGGGCTTCAACACAGCTGGTCGGTGCTAATAAGCTGGGGGATCTGCCGAATAAGGGTATCAATGCTGAACAAGGGTACTGAGGAGCTGAGGATATGCTGAATGAGGGTACTACTAAGTCAAGGTTCTACTGGGCCTCAACACACACACACACACACACAGGGCATCTGCCAAGCTTTAGTAAAGCTTCAAAAAAAGCATAAAAAAATAAAATGATAAAACCCATTAAAAAAAAAGCACGTGGTAGGCGCTTTAATGTGTATTGATGTCGAAGCGAGTGTAAATGAGCCCTAATAACACTTACGTTTTGTGTGCTGACAACACACAGAATTTATGCAGACTGAATAATGTCATCCGTCCCAGTTGTCTTTTCCTAAAACAACTCAACCACTCCCAGATCTATACAGCATACCAGCTACTCATTTTACAGTCCAAGATAAGAACTAGGAGGACTTTTTGAGATATTTCAATCAACAGATACTTTTTTATCTCTCAAACAGATCTACAATTGCTTCCAATTGTATATTTAACAGACCAGAAGGAAGCAAATAAGAGAAGTTCATAGTTATGGTTTACATGCATCTTTTAATACATTATGGCTACTTGCACACTGGGGCGGGGGGGCGCTAGCGTTAAAGCGCCGCTAACATTTTTATAAAGTCCTGCAAGCGCACCGTTCCATTGTCAAAGCACTCGGGCTCTCACACTGAGGCTGTAGGGGAGGCATTTTTCAGGCACTTCACAGGTGTTATTTTTATCCCAAAAGCGCCTGAAAACGCCCCAGTGTGAAAGGGGTCTCTGTGCTCTTTCTAATCTACTGCAAACAGGGGCCGTAGAAGGGCAGAAGAACTGTGATTCCTTAAGCATGTGCTGTATAATTCACTCTCTGCTTTCTGCATCATCAATCTCATTCATACTTCCAAAGAAAGCTGTTTGAGTATGAGTGGCGTCATGTGATAAACTTCTCGGTATTGTAAGCAGGTTGGCTTTGCTCCCTATTTGTATCACAAGCATTTTTCTTCAGCTTTGTACTTTTAAAATCCCGACATCTGGGATTAAAAGAAATTTGTGAGGACAGCCATATGAGGCAACCATCGCTGGCTTTCGCTGACATCCTTAAAGTGGTTGTAAACCCACTGACAAATTGCACCTACAGGTAAGCCTAGATTAAGGCTTACCTGTAGGTGCAAGAAATATCTCCTTAACCTACACGGTTAAGGAAATATTTGCTGAAAAGACTGCACCGATGTCTACGGCGCATGTGCGCTGTAGACAACGGCGCAGGCGCACTGAGCGGGCCGGGACTTGAATGGGATATTGCCGGGATTATGCCGGTCACGCACGTATGTGCAGGATCGTTACAGTCCCGCACACATGCTCGGGAGTGATGTCATCGCCGCTCGGGCCAGTCACAGCGCCGGAGCGGCGATACAGAGAAGAGACTCGTAGGCAACATGGCAGCGGAGGGGAACGAAGGAGCGCTTTGGGGGCTTCGATCTCAGGTAAGTGCCACATAATGAGCTAGGTTTACTTCCTCTTTAACATAGCTAGGAAATAACCAATGGCAGCACCAATATTTATGTGCTCACAGCTTAAATTTCTATGACTGATATATTCTGCAGGGTTGGCACTACATTCATGCAAATTTGTCTGCTTGGAGGGTAGCAGATTGGTTGCTGGTTCAAAACGAATCATTATCCTCAATACATTTAAAAGACTATAACATTATATTTTAAATTGAACCTGTGCTATAGAGCAGGGGTCTCCAAACTTTTCAAACAATGTGCTAGTTTACTGTCCTTCAGGCTTTAGGGGGGCCGGATTGTGGCCAGTGGGAGTAGAAAATGTTCCAGGCCCAGGTTCAGTGAGAATAAACATTGCCTCAGGGCTGGTAGCCAGTGGAGGAGTAGCACCCCATCATTGGTGTCGGGAGGAATAGTGCCTCATCATTAGTGTCAGTGGCAGGAATTATACCCCACTGTTTGTATCAGTGGGAGGAATAGTGCCCCAAGGGCTGAATAAAGGCTACTAGGCTAGCAAAGGGCCGCATCCAGCCCTTGGGCCACAGTTTGGAAACCACTGCTATAGAGGTTAGCCATAATCGTCCCTATAATTTTCTTAGGAAAGGTTCATCTTACATGTAAAGGACCCAGGGAACACTGAAACCTAGGTCATCCACCTATGCAAATGACTCTCCTCATCTCTGAAATTGGAGTATCCCACCAACAGCGCATCAGTTCATATTAAAGCAGTACTGCACCTGGGGAGGATTCTCACAAAATGTCAGCCTGATCCCACAGTTACAGAAGTTTTCCATTGTAGATGTTGCTTGGGGATAGAAAAATGTCCATGGTCACAGGCTATGGCCCTCATTTTTAGTGGAACTGTGAACTGATTTTTTGGGAGCAGGCTACAAATGCTGTCCCAGGAGCAGGCAATTATTCCATTCCCCTTCCCCATGGACTGGGTCCTAGGGCTATGCCCCCCCGCCCCCCAAATATGTCCTGATTACCTGAATAATGTGCATCCATGTCCTACATATTGAGTGGGTTTTTTATACACGCTAAAGCAAACCAGCGCTGAACTGGTTAATGTGAAAGAAGCCAATGTTATTTCTTAAAAGTAGATGGTATTTGAGAACATTACAGTTAATAGTTCCCAAATGAAAATGTGTAGAGAGAAAATTAATGCATCAGTATTCTAAAGGACATTGGTAGATAGCCCATTATGCTCTCTGCAGGTTAATAAGGATTACATCTTATTTATGTAAACACTGTAGGCTTTGAAATGCTTCCCCATTCTAATTAAACGTATGGCTTGTTGTCTTTTAATTGAAACTCCCCTGATAGTATTTTTGCTATTCACAGCAATTACCCATTTTTTTCATCCCCCAAGTGTAACTTGTAACAAATGTTTATCTTAAATTATTTCATGACTATGCCTACTCTTATTCTGCATCCTAAATGAAATATACTTTTAAGTCTGCTGAAGATGAAAATGGAAGGTGACATTCCATACTTAATGTTTTTGTTGTAATGTTTTATAACTTTTCTGTTTGTCAATAATAAAGAAGAGAAAGATGGGCTTGCACTAGCCTTAGAGCCGGTTCACACAGGGGCAACACGACTTCAGACTTTAACACGACTCAGACACATCTTGAGCATGAATCACAGAGCGACTAAGTGGTGATTTACAACATGACTGAAGTTGCCTCCAGGACAGGAGACATTCCAGTGGCCAATAAAACAAGAATCAGCTCTGTGGGAGGGAGGGGAGGGAGGGGTTTGCCTGAGAAATGTATGTTATCTTCCTGTAAAGTTGCCTTCAAAATGAACACTGATCAGACTTCTAAGCGACTTCCATTGAAATCAATGGTACAAGTTACCTACAGGTCGCCTAGAAGTCTGATTGAAGTAGTACAGGAAACTTTTTTGAAGTCGGAGCGACTGCAGTCGTGTACATTAAAACATCTTCATTGACTTCAATTAGTTTTAAAAATAGCACGACTTGGGGCAACTCGGGGCGACCAGAAGTCGCGTCCGGAGTCGCCCCTGTGTGAACCGGGTCTTACTGGTGCTTTATAATATTTATGAAAGTTCTCCTTCCATCCTAATGCTATATTTTTCCCTGAAATAAACTCTAACCGCATATTAATATATACTGACTAAACCTAATCCAAATTCAAAATTTAAGTTAAAAAGTATACCTACTTCTCATGGATCTCACAACCAGCTCCCAGCTCATCTGCATAGCCACAGGTTACAGAGTGCCTGTCTGCTGCGTTCTAGGAAGGCTACATCAACAGTGGCTCCAGGTCCCTCTGGACTTCATAATTGTCTCAAGAGTACAGCATTTCATTAATTTCTGTGTATGAATTACCCACATTATCCATAAAATCCCATGGGATCTTGGTAATTCTTTCAAGGCTTTGTTTATATTTCTTGCATCTGGCATAGTCTTCTTCATTGGGTTCACTCTGAGACTTTGGAACCAGAAGCTGTCTACAGATGATGCAAAAAATACGATTATAGTGATTATAGTGTGGACCAGTGGGGGCTGGTGAAAAAGAAATTGGTTGGTCGGTAGAACTTAGCTCAACACCGGCGACTTCCCCCTGGGCAGCGACAGCGGTCTCCCGTTCTGCTCTCCATCAACGGCGGCTTCCCCTGCTCATCGGCCTTCTGTTCTCCTGCTCTCCTGGGCGACAGCAGCTTCCCCCTGCTCGGCAGCCTTCGCTCTCCATGGAGGCCAATCGGGAGTCTTCTCTTTTGCTAAGCATGAATCTACCCATTACCATATAGGGGGTGGCACCCGGGCGCCCCTAATGAAGGGGTCTTTACTGGTGTAGACTATACTAATGTACTCAGTCTAGGGAAATGGACTATCCCAGGCAGTCTGTGATTGCATACAAGTAATGGTCACAAGGGATTCTACATCATTATGACTGAAATAACTAAAATCCAATGAAAGAAATGGCAGGTCAGAATAAGTAAGACTGGGGAGGAAAGAGCTTGATGATGCTGGACATGGGCAGGATCTGACATGATTCTAATGCTCTTTATACGAAGCTCACAGCATTCAGTACAACTGTGCACAACTGAAGGTGTATCTAAACTCAAAAACAAATATTGATGTTGTGGCCTACCAGTTCTTGTTTGTGATGGCTTCATTTGTTTCCTTTTTTCCACACTTCTTTTTTTCTTTTTATTTTCACCTGGTAATCCTGCCGTTAAAACACAAGGCCACAACCAGCAGGTTGAATGAAAGAAAATGTATTCAATTCCCCCTTCCACACATGTGAGGTGGTTGAGGGAATCCTTCCTGGGGAGCTATTGTATTTTGACAGCAGGTAGGCTTTCCTGCTATCATAATACACTCATCAGCACTGCTGGCTATAGCTGACGGCACTGATCAAGTGTAACTTTTCCAACAGGCTGTTTGTACAGAAGTGGATGGAGCTATCGACTTCTGGACAACCAGCCCGCCCATAGATGGATCCAAATTTGGCTGATCCCTGCTGAAGCAGTGTTGTCAACCTTGGAGAGGAAGTGCTGTAGAACTACAGAACACTGTGTAAGGGCTACATAACACCTCCTTCTCTACTCTGTAACAGAGAGAGGTGTTTTGTGGTCCACCGAGATAGCAGGAAACAATAGCAACTGATAGCAGTCTAGAGACAGAGAGCACAGGAGGTTACCAGCTCACAACATTTCTGGGTAAATGAACAGTTTTTTTTGTTTGTTTTTTTAATTTTGCACTTGTTGAACCTATATAACAAAATGCTTTCAATGATATATTTAACAGACCAAAAGGGAGCAAATAGAATAAATCTATTGGTAGAGTTTATATGTACTTTAACTGTATACTATAATGCATTGGAAAGGTTTTGGAAATGGAGCTTTTAAGTATACAGAAAAGCTTAAAGGTTTAATAAGAATGTTTAAGGTTTGAGAAAGCAGAAAATGAAAGCATATAAATTGATAACAGTTGGGGGGCACCTAAATTTAAATAAAAAAAAGTGTAAACATGTAATAACGATTCCAATAAAATAGGCAGTGTTAACAAGTTGAACATTCAGATCAAGTTATAATTTAACTGCTTGCTGCCCAGCATACATATATGAACGTTCTTGGCAGCAGTTGGTTATACTTGGATTAGCTGCTTCAGCCATGATCCTGGTACCATTTTAAATCCAGAGATCAGCTTTCCTGTAAAAGTGATCCTTTATATAGTGCTTGTAAGTCCCCTCCCCTGGTCCTGCCACTGTTCCTGGGCCGTGCTGTTCCTTCGGGGTGTACTTGTCACTGCCCAAAGCATTCCGAAGGGTGCTTGTTCACCCCATTGTAATAGCAATAAAGTTAAACTAAAAAAAATTAAAAGCACCCATGTTCACGCGCACATAGCTTGTGCATGCCACATATGTAAACATTGATTGCACCATACATCTGGGATATCTCCAGGAATTTCAGAGTGAGAGCTATAATTCTAGCATTTTGGCTCTACACAGATGACCTGTAAAGACTTTGAAAGTGTTCACTATAGACAACTTTAAATACCATGGTATATCATTATATAAAGGGAGAAATGAGGCTGGTGTGGACTGTGTGGGCACCATATGTGAACTGATAAACAGTAGAAGATAGAAATTTAAAAGGTTTTTATTACAAAAATGTATATATAGATAATTCATGCATTTCATAGAAACAATATTAATTCCGTGACATTCATAGACAAAACAACTGTACATACATAATATGTGGTGCTCTACATGTTTCATGTTGTGATTCCAAAAAAAAAAAATTTTCCTTGAATCCGCTTCTTCAGGAGCTATATTTATATATGTATTGATATTCAGTAGATATATGAAAAGTATGTTGTCACGTGACTATGAATAGAAAGAAAACATGGTAAATATAACAATCATGGATATAAAAAGATTATATATTACAAAATAAACAAACAACCAGACTGTTCCCAAACTGTAGAGTCCAGGCTCTGCCGACAATCTTACCAAGGGTGCTGGGCCAGATAAAAAAGACCAGTGTGCGGATCACTTTTTCCGGGTGTGTCGTATGGGGTTAATATCCCTATCATAGACACAGAACCGCAGGAGGTGTAGGCAATCTAGAGACGTTTAGACAAAAAGTATATATATAAGTCAGTATAGAGTATGCAAAACTTGGCCATGAATTGGCTGCAGGTAAAGAGTAAAACATGATACTATTTATTTCAAAATGCATATACAGTACCCCACCTCCTAGGAGGACACATCCAGGGACATCTAATGGATAATTGGCAAGTAGATATTGGTATATAGGGGAGTCAGGTGGATGGTGGACCCCTCTCAATGTGGGAAGGCATCTGAAAAGGTATAGATATGCGGTAAAAGTAAACATATCCATCGCATATTTGTATGTGTGTATATGTATATATATATATATATATATATATATATATATATATATACGCATACAAATATGCAATGGATATGTTTACTTTTACCGCATATCTATACCTTTTTAGATGCCTTCCCACATTGAGAGGGGTCCACCATCCACCTGACTCCCCTATATACCAATATCTACTTGCCAATTATCCATGAGATGTCCCTGGATGTGTCCTCCTAGGAGGTGGGGTATATGCATTTTGAAATAAATAGTATCATATGTTTTACTCTTTACCTGCAGCCAATTCGTGGCCAAGTTTTGCATACTCTATACTGACTTCTATATATACTTTTTGTCTAAACATCTCTAGATTGCTTACACCTCCTGGGGTTCTGTGTCTATGATGGGGATATTAACCCCATACGACACACCCGGAAAAAGTGATCCGCACACTGGTCTTTTTTATCTGGCCCAGCACCCTTGGTAAGATTGTCGGCAGAGCCTGGACTCTACAGTTTGGGAACAGTCTGGTTGTTTGTTTATTTTGTAATATATAATCTTTTTATATCCATGATTGTTATATTTACCATGTTTTCTTTCTATTCATAGTCACGTGACAACATACTTTTCATATATCTACTGAATATCAATATACATATATAAATATAGCTCCTGAAGAAGCGGATTCAAAGAAAAAAATATTTTTTTGAATCACAACGTGAAACATGTAGAGCACCACATATTATGTATGTACAGTTGTTTTGTCTCCATTGATCGCAATGGTATGATATATTGAATGTCACGGAATTAATATTGTTTCTATGAAATGCATGAATTATCTATATATACATTTTTGTAATAAAAACCTTTTAAATTTCTATCTTCTACTGTTTATCAGTTCACATATGGTGCCCACACAGTCCACACCAGCCTCATTTCTCCCTTTATATAATGTTCAAATGGGACGAAGGCACCAGTTTCTATATATTTTCTATCCATAGCACTCTCAATATATACCATGGTATATCACCATTTCCCAGGCATGCACAATTTTAAATCTTGACTTGTTTGGTATCTATTTACTCGACACAACATCAGCATTTATATTTTGCCAAAAAATTGTATTATATTGTGTTTGTGTGCACTAAAATGTAAGTAATTTTTTTTTCATGAAAATTTGCATATAAAGTGATTGTAAAGTCAGAAGGTTTTTCATCTTTATGCAATAAGATAAAATGCCTTCTGTGTGTAGCCCCCACCAGCCCCCCAATACTTACCTGAGCCCCTTCTATACCCAGCGATGTCCACGAGTACCTCGGCCATCCGGGACTCTCCCTTCTGATTGGCTGAGACACAGCAGCAGCGACATTGTCAAATCAAATTCAATTATCCAATCAGGAGAGCGAGGGGGCGAGGCTGAACCACAGCTCTGTGTCTGAATGGATACATGGAGTTGCAGCTCGGCTTGGGTGCCCCCATAGTAAGCTGCTTGCTGTGGGGGCGCTCAACAGGAGGGAGGGGTCAGGAGCTCCAGCCAGAGACCCGAGAAAATGAGGATCTGGGCTGCTCTGTGCAAAACCAACTGCATAGAGCAGGCAAGTATAACATGTTTGTTATTTTAATAGAAAAAAAAAACGAGACTTTACAATCGCTTTAATAAACAGCTTTGAAAATAACGTATGACATAAAAAATTGCAACAGCTAACATTTTATTCTCCAAGGCCTCTGCTTTCAGAAACTATACAGTATAATGTTTGGGGGCTATGTCATTTTCTAGTAAAAATGCAGATTTTTTTACACATTTGTGAAAAAGAAAACTGAAAAGTAAATAGGCTGGCATCAATGATTTATAAATCACTAGTTACAGTACTTGGCTACAGTATCTGTGGTCTCGGCATTTATGTTCACTGATCAAGAACAAGCATACAGGTACTGAGAACAACTTTTCTTTTTCGTACATCACGGGACACAGAGCGACTTAGTCATTACTAATGGGTTATATAGATTACCTTCAGGTGTTGGCACTGGCCAATTCCAAACCGGAAGTACCCTCCCCTATATAAGCCCCTCCCATCCGGGAGCACCTCAGTTTTTTGCCAGTGTCTAAGGTGTTGGCCAAAGAGTAACATGTGTTTTCACTGGGCTTGCGTACAGGTTCTTTTGGGCCTTAGTAAGCTGTTCCGGATCCCACCAAAAAAGCTTCATAGCTAAACGGTCGGTACCCGGGCCTTGCAGCAGAAGAGCAAGGTTTTGCCTGTAATGCCTCTCTTAGGAGGGCTGGACCCTGGGATCCAGAGCTCTGGTCATACCCACGACCAAGATGTTGTCTGTGCAGGGTGCTATACAGGTCCAGGGGAGTGGAATCCTTGGGAACCCGGTCCCTGAAGGTTTAATTACAATGCCTGCCGTGATAGGTGAAGTTTGGACTTCTGTGGACCAAACAAAGTCCTGCGGCGGGGATCAGGTAAGTGGGGGCCCCCAGGAACTTGGTTCTATTGGGGGACCCCCAAGCCTAATTTGTCTTTCTGTCTGTTACCTAACGGTATTCCCTCTAATATCTGTGTTTGCCTGTAACTACTGAAAATGTAAAATTTTAATAGTAGTCAAGAAAAAAAAAAAAAAAAAGGGACCGCGGTACCTGTGTTAAACCACTAGAGGCCGCTGTAGTCCATTTTTCTTGTCATGTGGATCTTTGGTTTTCTCAAGTCAAAAGATCCAGGCAGTTGGTAAGTTTCTCTGTGGGAATCCACTTCCTCTGCCCTGTTGCTGCGCTCATCCACCGCACAGGCCCTCCGGCAAAAAGGGCCCTGGCTCCTAGTCCCTGTTTGATTTCGAAAAGGGCGCCAATGGCGCACGGGCGCGGGCGCGTGCACGTGCCTCCTATGAAAAAAAAGGGGTGGGGCGGGTGGATGACGCTCGATGCGCGCCGCGGCGCTTCTGCGCATGTGCAGGCGTCCCAGCATGGTTAAAAGACACAGTACAAGTGTCAGCTGGATGCAAACAGAGCTAGCAACAAACAGTGGCACACAGAGGCGGTTGATGCAGGCATCCCCATAGAAAGGCACTTTAGTGGACACCAGCTGGTATATAGCAGCAACTGTGTTAGACTATTACCAGCAAAAATTGGTGTATGACGACGGGAATACCTCAGCTTTGTGCTTAAAGGATATGTCATCCAGACGCTCCGGAAATAGGTCTTCCAGGAAGCCAAAGGGGTCTCCATCGGGCTCTGAGGATATTGGGCATGCTTGTACTGCACCAATCTCCCCTGAGAATTCAGAGGTCAGTAGCCGTAGAAACCCCGCAGGAGTGCCTGGTGCTGCGGCTGTCCCCAGTCCACCTGCTCCTGTATATATAACAGAGGAGGTTTTATCCTCAACTCTGGGAGGATTGGAAGAGAGATTAACAGCATTGATCGCTGCTTCCCTGTCACAGGAAGAGCGTCCGATCTCCGTCTCCTCCTTCAGAGTGCCTGTTAGTGGAGGAACAGCCCCACACAGAGATCGACCTACCTGAAGGGGATCAGGATGAGGTTGATTCAGTTATGGAGGAATCAACAGTGGAAGAACCTTTCTCAGCATCTCAGGCTGAAAGATTATGGGTTCAGTCTCTGACTAACATGGTCCGATCAGCATTTAAAATGCCTCTGGCGGAACCACCATCCACTACGGTTTCCTCGCTGGGGTCGCTAAAAGCTCCCCAGGCTGTCTGTTCCTTCCCAATCCACCCTTTATTAGAAGGGCTTATTTACCAGGATTGGGAGCATCCTGATAAAATATTTGCTCCCCCCCAAGAGATTTCCGGTGATCTATCCCATGGAGGATAAGTTCATAAAAAAATGGAGGGTCCCTACAGTGGACGCAGCCATCTCTTCTGTTAACAAATCACTGACATGTCCAGTAGATAATGTTCCAATGTTCAAAGACCCAATAGATAAAAAATTGGAGTCTTTACTAAAATCTGCTTTCTCTACAGCAAGCATGGTGACACAACCTGCGGTAGCAGCGATTGGAGTCTGCCAAGCAGTGAAAGATCAGTTGAAACAAGTCTTAAGTGACTTACCAGATCAGCAGGCTCTTGCCCTAGCTGACCTGCCTAGAGCCTTGTGTTTTGCGGTGGACGCCATAAAGGATACAATCCAACAGGCCTCCCGCTTTACGCTGTCTATAGTACATATGCGTAGGCTTCTGTGGCTCAAAAACTGGTCTGCTGAAGCTCCCTGTAAAAAACTGCTGGTTAGCTTCCTATTTCATGGAGAACGCTTATTTGGAGAAGATCTGGACAAATATATCCAGAAAATTTCTGCCGGTAAAAGTTCACTCTTACCGGTTAAGAACAAGGGTAGAAGTCCTTCTTTTAAGAGGCCTACTTCTCCAGTCCCTGGCACATCGGCTGTGAAACAGTTCCGACGGCCTCCGCGGTCAAATCCAGGGGGCAGAAATCAGGGACAATCACAGGGTAACAAGAAACCCTGGGTCAAGAGAGGTACAAAACCTCCCCCTAAGTCATGAAGGGTTGCCCCCACTCAGTCGGGTGAGGGGAAGACTTCAGTTGTTCACAGAGACCTGGCGGGACACCATCAGAGATGGGTGATCTCCGCAGTAAGTCTGGGATACAGGCTGGAGTTAAAAGACATTCCTCCTGCCCATTTTATAAGGTCAAACGTGCCAAGCGATCCCCAGAAGAGTGGATCCCTCCTTCTGGCACTAGAGCAACTATTGCCCCAAGGGTAATCATGAAGGTTCCCTTGAAAGAAAACGGGTTCGGGTTTTACTCAAACCTTGTCACAGTCCCCAAACCAAATGGGGACATGAGGCCCATATTAAATATAAAAGGGCTAAACAAGTTCCTACATATCAGGACTTTTTCGGATGGAGTCGATCCGATCGGTGGCCACCGCCCTACAAGGGCAGGAATGGTTAGCCTCGATCGACATAAGGGATGCTTATTTGCATATTCCCATCTGTCCGGCCCACCAGAAATTTCTACGCCTTGCAGTAGAAGGGCGCCATTTTCAGTTCAGAGCCTTACCTTTCGGTCTGGCCACGGCACCACGAGTGTTCACAAAAATTCTGGCCCTACGATTGGCCAAACTAGGAACACAAGGTGTAACGATAATGGCATATCTAGACGACTTGTTGCTGATAGACCACTCAGTGAAAAAAACTAGAAGTGGTCGTTCACAAGATAATCAAGTATCTGGAATCTCACGGTTGCATTATCAACCGAGACAAGTCAGCCCTAAAACCAGTCAAAAGCCTGGAATACTTGGGGGCTAAGACTGGATTCAAATCAGAGAAAGATTTTCTTACCTCCAGAGAAGGTGTCGTCTTTGAAAGATTTGACCCACTTAGTGGGTACAAAAAAGAAAAACCATCCATACGCCTGTGTATAAGGCTGCTGGGAAAAATGGTGGCTTCATTCGAAGCGGTACCCTACGGTCAATTCCATTCAAGGAACTTGCAGAGGGCCATACTGTCAGCCTGGAACAAAAAAGTTCAGGCTTTAGACTTACCAATGTCCCTGTCCCCTTCCGTTCGCAAGAGCCTCCATTGGTGGTTGGTGCCCCAGAATCTGGAAAGGGAAACCCTTCAGTCCGGTTTCTTGGAAGGTGGTCACTACAGTTGCCAGTCTCATAGGCTGGGGGGCAGTACTGGAGCAATGGTCTCTCCAGGGCAAGTGGTCAGAAGCAGAGAAGGCCCTGCCCACCAATCTCTTAGAGATACGAGCAGCCCGGTATGCCCTAGTAGCATGGACATCCAAACTCCAAGGGTCACCTGTCAGAATTCAATCAGACAATGCCACAGCAGTGGCATATATCAATCTCCAGGGTGGCACCAGGAGTCGTGCAGCCCAGAGGGAAGCGAATTGCATCCTGGAATGGGCAGAAAGGTATGTCACAGCCATATCCGCGGTTTTCATCCCAGGAGTGGAAAATTGGAGAGCGGACTTTTTAAGTCACCAGCAATTATGCCCGGGGGAATGGTCTCTTCACCCCGAGGTTTTCCAGGCAATATGCCAGCGGTGGGGAACACCGGATGTAGATCTGCTAGCATCCAGATTCAACGCAAAGGTGGACAGATTTGTGTCTCGCACAAAGGATCCCCTAGCTTGCGGTTCGGATGCCCTAGTCTTCCCTTGGGATCAGTTCAAGCTGATATATGCATTCCCACCGCGATTAATCCGCAGAATCAGGGTAGAAAAGAAACCAGTGATTCTGGTGGCTCCAGCGTGGCCCCGAAGGGCATGGTACACGGAGATTGTAAAAATGTCAGTGGGAAGTCCTTGGACCCTCCCACATCGTCCGGACCTGCTTTCGCAAGGACCGATATACTACCCTTCCTTACCAGCCCTAGGTTTGACGGCCTGGCTATTGAAGCCCACATTCTAAAAAAGAGAGGGCTCTCTAATCCTGTGGTATCTACCATGATCAATGCCAGGAAGGCGGTATCCAGGCAGATCTATTATAGGATCTAGAAGGCGTACATCACGTGGTGTGAGGCCAGGAAATGGCATCCACGTAAGTACGTAATAGGTAGGATTCTGGACTTCCTACAGTGGGCTGTACATAGGAAGCTTGCCTTGAGTACTATCAAGGGTCAGACGGCCTTGTCAATATTTTTTTCAAAGGCCCTTGGCTTTGCATTTCATTAGTCAAAGCTTTCATACAAGGAGTGATGCGTATTAGCCCTCCGGTTAGTATTCCCATATGTCCATGGGACTTAAACCTGGTTCTGTCGGTTCTACAGAAACAACCATTTGAACCATTGCGGCACATTTTCTTGGTTCTTTTCACCAGGAAATTGATTTTCTTAGTAGCCATTTGTTCGGCTAAAAGAGTATCGGAATTAGCCGCCTTGTCCTGTAAGGAGCCATATCTGGTTATCCATAAGGACAGAGTAGTGTTACGTCCTCATCCAGCCTTCTTCCTAAGGTGGTATCGAGGTTCCATTTGAACCAAGATGTGGTTCTTCCTTCCTTTTTCCCCAAACCTAGTTCGGTAGAGGAAAAGTTATTGCATTCTTTGGATGTAGTAAGAGCAGTTAAAGCTTATCTTAAAGCCACTGCTCAGATTCGTAGAACGGATACTTTGTTTGTTCTGCCGGAAGGCCCCAGAAAGGGTCAGGCAGCATCAAAAATCTACTTTAGCCAAGTGGATTCGACAGGTCATAATACAAGCCTATGGCTTGAAAAGGAGACCGCCTCCGTTCAAAGTTAGGGCGCACTCCACAAGAGCAGTTGGAACTTCATGGGCAGTGCATCACCAAGCCTCCCTGGCTCAAGTCTGTAAGGCCACAACATGGTCCTTAGTACACACGTTTACTAGATTCTACCAGGTAGACGTCAGAAGTCAGGAGGATGTCGCCTTTGGGCGCAGTGTGTTGCAGGCCGCAAAAGAGCCTCATGCCTGATGGCGCCCAGCTTATGTATCCCTCCCCTCATTTGGCATTGCTTTGGGACGTCCCATTAGTAATGACTAAGTCGCTCTGTGTCCCGTGATGTACGAAAAAGAAAAAGGGATTTTTATAACAGCTTACCTGTAAAATCCTTTTCTTGGAGTACATCACGGGACACAGAGCTCACACCCCTCTTTTTGGGACACTTATTGCTTGGCTACAAAACTGAGGTGCTCCCGGATGGGAGGGGCTTATATAGGGGAGGGTACTTCCGGTTTGGAATTGGCCAGTGCCAACACCTGAAGGTAATCTATATAACCCATTAGTAATGACTAAGTCGCTCTGTGTCCCGTGATGTACTCCAAGAAAAGGATTTTACAGGTAAGCTGTTATAAAAATCCCTTTATCTATGTCCCAGGTCAGTGCCTCAGAAAGTATTTGGACTAGTATGACAGCCAGGCATTACACATTTCCAGAAGAGATGAGCGATGCAAGTCTACATATTTACTCAGATCTCCTTTCAATCTCTGCAAAAAAGCCTTCTAATATATATCAATACATAATTTAGGTACTAAAAAAAGATTAGCATGAATAGAACTTAACAAACAGTAATTAAGGATTAAATACGTTAGTCTATTTTTATTAAAACAAAGTTATATTTGCAGAGTGATTCTTCAGAATGACATTTGCATACATTATCCCATACATTATTATTATATTATTTGAACAATCAATATAATGGCTCTCATATATTCAGATTTCATCAGGGTAAACATTGATTGCAGGAAAGAACTCCATCATTGGCTCATTCCCCACAGAGTCCATTTTCTGCTACTAATTTCCACAGTTTAAGATCAAGCAGACAGGATAAGAATGTTACACAGAAAATAAATGTACACAGTGAAACACTTGTTAATTTTGTCAATCGGCTCCTAAGCAACTTGTCAAACCCCTCTAAAGAGACCAACCAAAAACCACATGATGACTTGTTCTGCTAATCTGCTCAATTCTACATTTTGTACACCATTGTGTACCGCCTGTATCCTCATCTAACCCAAACCCATTTTTTTTTTCCTGTTTAGCAAGTCCAGATTAACATATAATGTATAGTCTGCTTACTTGAAAATCCACATTTCTTGTATGCATGGCTGGTCCCCGAACCACTGCCCCTTCCCAGGAGGAAAAAGATACTCCTTCCCATCAGGAAGTGGATGCCCAAAGGCTTTGCCAAGGCATGACAAAGGGGCACCCCGTCCCAAAATGTGTTGCCATGCCCCTTCCATAGCATGTGACAGCATCTGTACAGCACGGCCTAGCATGTATTCTGTCTTGCAGCATTTGGGAATCCTTAACTGAGTGGCTTTTTCACTCCCCATCACCGCCAGCTTGAGGGAGGGTTGCCATCTGCTGGATACATGTATAAATTTACTTTGCTTTATATCATGTGAGTGCATCTCCTTTTTTTTCCTCTGGTCCAATAAAATACTACATTGAATCAGTAGCACTTCCTCTCCCATTTTATCTTGTTTTTTAGATGGTTTGCCAGCAGGAGTTAACCCAGGGCCTGCTTTGGACGAATGATGTAGACACCGTCAGTGATTAACCTTTTCCATCCAACTGATATATGGACTTTGAAGATCATAATTAGAGTAGGAACGTGGCCTTTTCTTACTTTGTGCTCTTTGACGATTTACATTTTTTTCATTGTGTGCTGAGAGATCTTCCATGAGTGGAGACAACGAGCAGTGATGTTGAGTGGGTGGTGTGTGCAAAGGTAGTTTATATGTTCCCACACTCTCCAAAGTGTTCATTTCAGATCGACTTAGGCTAAGTTCACATTGGCAGGTTGGAGGCAGTAAAAACCAGTGGTAGAGCCATATTTTTACTGATTTTGACCACCCACATACAATATTGCCTATGATAACAGTGTGTTTTTTTTAGTAGTTCTCTCACAATTGTTCCTGTTTATACTCAGCTTAAAAAGTTTGCAATGGTGACAAAGCAATGTTTGGGCAAAACTAGCATTGTTTAACCACTTCAATGCTGGGCATTTCACTCCCTTTCTGCCCGGGCCTTTTTTAGCTTTCAGTGCTGTCACACTTTGCATGACAATTGTGCGGTTATGCAACACTGTACCCAAGTTTAATTTTTTTTTTTTAGACAGAAAGAGCTTTCATTTGGGGATATTTAATCACCACTGGGTTTTTATCTTCTGCCAAACAAACAAAAAAAAAAGACCAACAATTTTATTTCTGTTAAACATTTTGCAAATAAATAATTTTTCTTCTTCACTGTGCGCTGATGAGGCGGCACTGATGATCAGTGCCCTGATTATCAGTGTAAATGGGCCCTGTCAGCCTTGCAGCTAATCAATTCTCCTTTCCGCCCACAGTGATGGCACATGAGGGAAGGAATGTCGATAATTGGCAAGCTTGTTTACATGTGATCAGCTGTGATTGGGGAAAAAAAATATGTTTTTCTTCGTTTCTATTATAAATTTTTGCAAATAGATAATTTTTCTTCTTCACTGATGTGCACTGATGAGGCTGCACTGATGATGTTCGCTGAAGAGGCTGCACTAATGTTCGCTGATGAGGCTGCACTGATTTTCGCTGATGAGGCTGCACTGATTTTCGCTGATGAGGCTGCACTGATGTTCGCTGATGAGGCTGCACTGATGTTCGCTGATGAGGCTGCACTGATGTGCGCTGATGAGGCTGCACTGATGTGCGCTGATGAGGCTGCACTGATGTGCGCTGATGAGGCTTCACTGATGTGCGCTGATGAGGCTTCACTGATGTGCGCTGATGAGGCTTCACTGATGTGCGCTGGTGAGGCTTCACTGATGTGCGCTGGTGAGGCTTCACTGATGTGCGCTGGTGAGGCTTCACCGATGGGCGCTGGTGAGGCTTCAAAACAAATCTCCTGCGCTCAAGAGAAGTGTACTGGCAAAAGCCGCTCTATAGTCTTCGGCTAATTCTGTATTTGCACCGATCTTGCTGCCCCCTAGATGGGCCTGGGAAACCCAGAGGAGATACTGTAAAAACAAGGAACAGAGGCACACCAGCCTAGCGCATTACCTTTGTGATAGCTTTATTATTGTAAAAAACAGATATTCACAAACAACATCAGCAATGAGACATATCAAAGTCCCTAGTGTACTTGAAACAGCCTGGCCACCTAATCAAGTCCCAAACGCGAGAAGACCTTCCAGAAGCCTGATGCATTTTGAGGGGTGATCCCCTCTTCCTGGTAGCCTGGTTCTGAGGAAGAGGGGATCTCCCCTCTGAAAGCAATTGGCCTTTGCCTTTTGGAAGGTCTTCTCGTGCTTGGGACTTGACTAGGTGGCCAGGCTGTTTCAAGCACACAATGGACTTTGATATTCCTCATTGCTGATGTTGTTTGTGAGTATACATATGTTTTTTTACAATGATAAAGTGATCACAGAGATAATGCGCTAGGCTGGTGCGCCCTCTGTTCCTTGTTTTGAGATGGCACTGATAAGCTGTACTGATGGACACTGATGAGCAGGGCAATGATGATCAGTGCCCTGATTGTCATTGTACAGGTAAATGTGCCCTGTCAGCCTTGTCGCTCATCGGCTCTCCTTTCCTCACACAGTGACATGTGACAGGGTGTGATGAAAGGAATGCTGATCACCAGCAAGCTTGTTTACTTGTATTCAGCTGTGATTTGACACAGCCGATCACATAGTAAAGGGCAGCTGTGTCCAAAGGACACAGCGATCACAGAGCATGCCCCAAGGGAGGTGTGTTCTGGGAGGATGTCAATGGACGCCCTTCCAGAACAAGAGAGCTTTAGCCATCTTTCGGTAATAAAGTGGTTAAATACAAAAGGCATAGTCCTACTTGAATCCTGGTAATCCTTAGTTTATTTCTTCTTAGATCTGTTCAATAATCCGGGAAAGGATAGCTCAAAAATAGAGATACCTGGGGGTCGGACTTTGAAGGCAAGGACACATAAGATAAACAAAAAAATATTTTATTTATAAAAGACAAGACAGAAACTATAATAGAGTAGATTAAAACACTGTATACGAGATGATTGTACAGATGTGGTCCCTGTGTGCGTCTACGCGTTTCGCCGTGAGGCTTCTTCAGGACGAACAGTGATAGTAGGTAAACACGCCTTACTATCTTGGGAGCAGGAGGGTATAATATATATTATCCCTTGATCAAAAAGTTTTTTTGTATATATTATTTTATAAGCAGGCCCAGAACCGTTGTAGTGAGCGCGGAAACAATTCACATCTCGCAGAAAAACAGGATGAAATTTCAGGTGCTTCTTAGAGCAAAAGGCAGCTAGAGACGAAAACCTCAAGACTCAGCGTACCAGCTGAAATAGCAGTCTGTATGCAGAAAAAGACTGCATGGGGACACCAGTGAGCAAAATTGAGGCTAACAAAATAATGCAGCCAAGCATGTATGGGAAACAAGTAGATCCCTTAGATCCAGCCAGAATTGTAAGCAGAAAGTAGATCAAGCCCTAGTGGCCACAGATAGTATAACACGCAGATGTCCCCAGGAGACAGCAGGATGCAGCATCCTGCTGTCTCCTGGGGACATCTGCGTGTTATACTATCTGTGGCCACTAGGGCTTGATCTACTTTCTGCTTACAATTCTGGCTGGATCTAAGGGATCTACTTGTTTCCCATACATGCTTGGCTGCATTATTTTGTTAGCCTCAATTTTGCTCACTGGTGTCCCCATGCAGTCTTTTTCTGCATACAGACTGCTATTTCAGCTGGTACGCTGAGTCTTGAGGTTTTCGTCTCTAGCTGCCTTTTGCTCTAAGAAGCACCTGAAATTTCATCCTGTTTTTCTGCGAGATGTGAATTGTTTCCGCGCTCACTACAACGGTTCTGGGCCTGCTTATAAAATAATATATACAAAAAAACTTTTTGATCAAGGGATAATATATATTATACCCTCCTGCTCCCAAGATAGTAATGCGTGTTTACCTACTATCACTGTTCGTCCTGAAGAAGCCTCACGGCGAAACGCGTAGACGCACACAGGGACCACATCTGTACAATCATCTCGTATACAGTGTTTTAATCTACTCTATTATAGTTTCTGTCTTGTCTTTTATAAATAAAATATTTTTTTGTTTATCTTATGTGTCCTTGCCTTCAAAGTCCGACCCCCAGGTATCTCTATTTTTGAGCTATCTTTTCACGCTTTTCCAAGTTATCCAACGGATGTGGCATTGTGAGTGCTTCCCTTTCCCTCATTTATATACTGTTCAATAATCCATCACAGAACAAATCCTGCACTTTGCTCTGTGCATGTATTAAGGACCAGTCACTTCTGCTCTCTCTCCTTGTGCAGGGTGACTGGTCTTGTATCCATCCCCTTGCAGTTTCTACAGGAAGCTTATTGTAGGTGACCTTGCTGGATCACCACACATGACTCTGTTCTCCGTACAAGTTATGTACATCACAGTGATAATCTCACTGCAGTTTTTACAAGGTAATATAAAAATGTTGCATTATGCCTGTAGGAAGAATTTTTTCTAGGGGGCATTATTTAGCAACAGCAGGGTTAAAATACCCTTTTTCACATATACGTTTAACTACTGACCTTAAGGCAGATCTTCTGATTTGATCGCAATTTTTGGATACGTATAATAGGAGGTCTTTCTTTCAGGAAGACTTTATTCAAGCCGCTGATTTCAAATTATGTACAGATGTAGCGGGTTCCAGGGGTTTTGCGGCCATTTGGCGCAGCCATTGGTGCTTTGGCAGTTGGCTGGCCTCGTGGGTATACAATAAAAATCCCCCAAGAATTAAAGTCCCTACCTTGGATCCACCCCAAATTTCATTCAAAGCACACAGAATCACATCCTCTCATAGGTCCCACACTTGGGATATTCCATAACACTTTCAAAACTGTAAATACATCACCGTGGCTAAGTCCACTCACGCCATTAAGAAACAATCCAGACTTCCCCCCAGGTCTAAAGAAAAACTTTTTATCACAATGTTGGCCTCACAAAAAAGTATTGGTCAAACATTTCTTTAAAGATGGAAAAATTCTATCTAGGGAAGACCTACATAAAACCATCAATCCATTCTCAATCACACAATGGACATACAACCAAATAAGACACTTTCTGACCAAACGTGAAATGACTCAATCTTGGACAAGACCCCTGACGACATTAGAAGACCTATGTACAAAAAAAAAAACCCACAGACATATCATTTCGACCATCCAAATTTAAGGTGTTCTGATGTGATTGAGCGAATGGTTTCATGTACCATTTTCCAAAAGCTTTGAATCAGGCGGCAGGTCCACCAAACATGAAGCGTCGAGCCCTCGTCTTGTTTGCATCTCCAACACCTGTCAGAGCTTTGGGGGTAGAATTTGTGTATGGTAGTGGGGGTTCTGTACCACCTGGTGAGAATTTTAAAACCATTTTCCTGGGTGGCTACATTTAGGCTACATTTAGGGAACCATGAATATTTTTTCCCAATTTTCTTTCGTCATTGTGATATCTAGATCACTTTCCCATTTTTGACATGACACACTGGAGAAGACTGTCAACCCTTCGAAAGCGAGTTGTAGATGGTCGAAGCATCTATGGACTTTGATTTGACCCCCATTACTGGCGCTATTTGGAATTCTGTGACCCCCAAGACATGGGCTTAATATACAGCTGCATGGAGGAGATGGAAATTGTTCAATGACTCTGTGGGTTTTTGTTTTATGGTACCCTCAGAGGGAACTATTTTGGCTTTTGTCTGCAGTTTGTTTGAGGACACCGTATCACACAGCCAGATATCAAAAATATTGTCTGGAATTTATTTTTTCTTCAAATTAATGCATTTTCCGGCGTGCAATCGTTTCTTTTAAGTACGCCAGGCCATTAAGGGGGGGGGGGGGGGTTTAGACGGTCATACATGGTCATTGATGACCGGAGGCCCATTACTTTTGAGATCCTAAAAAATATAACCAGAGTGGTATCCGTAGTTTGTTTTTAAGCATATGAGGCTCTGCTTTTTAGAGCTTTATATGTATTCGCATTTTTTGGTGTGTTGCGATTATCAAAAATAGTACCCTTTAATAAAAGAGGTGGTACAGGTTTATTATTTCAGCATGTGGTGGTCCAGAATTCTTCAGTGAGATTGCTTATTGCCAAGTCCTAAACTGACCAGCTAGGCAGGGGTGTGTGGATTGAATTATTTTCATGCCTGGACCCAGCTATTTGTCCAGTGAGGATAATTCAGGCATACTGCAGCCATAGGCCCAACAAAACAAACCAATTTTTTATTCATGCCGATGGTTCTCCGGTATCCAGATTCCAATTTGTGGCAGTATTCAACAAATGTATTAAGACTTTAGGTTTGCAGGAATTCCGTTTTAACCCCCCATTCATTTCGTATCGGGTCGGCAACAGAAGCATCCAGGCAAGGGTTATCTGAAACTTGGATTAAAAGATTGGGCAGATGGGAATCTAATGCCACGTACACACTATCGGTTTTTCTGATGAAAAAAGACCGATGGACTTTTTTCATTGGACAAATCGATCGTGTGTTGGCCACATCGGTCTTTTTTCCATCGGTATAAAAAAATAGAGCCTGTTTTAAATTTTACAGATGGAAAAAAAAACTATAGCAAATTCCGATCGTCTGTGGGGAACTCCATCAGAGAAAAATCCATGCATGCTCAGACTAAATTACAAGACGGGAGCGCTCGTTCTGGTAAAACTACCGTTAGTAATGTACATAGCACATTCGTCATGCTGCAAATTTTTGCATCGTTAAATGTAGCGCATTCTTTTCTTCTTTCTATAAACGGTTTTCCCTCAAAAAAATTTAGTTGCGGATATTCACACAGAGTTCGGACAAAATTATTTCTTTGAGATCTCATGAATCTTTGTATTTTATTTTAAAGGCAGGATTCCAAAAATGTTTTTTTTTTTTTTTTGTTGTTTTGAATCAAGATCTAATTTTGTTCTGGCCTTTTAATATTTTATAGTGATGTCCATATTTTTTTATGGTCAAGTTATCACAACAACATTATTATCTCATGTTTTTTTTTCCCTCAAGGAGGTTGGTGTTGGTGTCCCTCGTTAATTACACATTGTAATTCCTTCCTACTCACAAGAAAAACACATACTGTAGGCAACTATTTAAATTAAATTATCCATTTATTCTGGAAAACAAATAAAGATGAAGGGCAACAATTGAGAAATTTGTGGAATATATGCAGACTTTGGACCCCAAAGGCAGACATGAAGGCAAATAAAATCAATAACATGAGTAGTCCCTCAAATTGGGATCACAATCTGGTCCCCCGAATCTCAGAAATCAGGAGCAGCAGCAGATGTCATACATGTCCCCAAGCTGTGGTACTCCAACAAACTGCGTCTTCTGGCAGAGCAGCTTGAAGCCAGGGAATCACTTTCTGGTCTTTCTTGTAGCCTTCCCTCCACGCTTCCCTGCAGTGTTCCTTCCACGCTTCCCTGCAGCATTCCTTCCACGGCTCCCTCCACACCCCCTTGCAGGCTGTGGCTCTGGTGGTGGGAATGTGGCAGGAGGAGGAGGAGAAGGATGGGCCAGATCACAAAGATGTGTGGCCTCTGTGAGCTGGCCCCTCCCTGCCCTGTGAAGGGCCATAGATATAAGCTACTCACAGAGGGCACGTTGGCCCTCCTCTACTTTAAGGAGTCTATCGGCCACATAGCACCCATAGGACTCGACTGGGTTGAGGGGGGCCCTCATGATCTCAGCTTCTTCCCTTATTATTTTCAGGGATTCCTCCTCCACCCGAGTCAACCTCCTGGGCCTTTTCGGTCTCGCCTGGAGTGGAGGCACCTGTGAATGTGTGCTGCCACTTGGCCTGGGCACCTGCTGCCGGCCACTTGGCCCGACCTCCTCCTGGCTGCCACTCACCCCTGCCTCCTCCTAGCTGCCACTCACTCCTGCCTCCTCCTGGGTGCCACACTCCAGAGCCTCGTCCTCCTGGCTGACCTCATCCTGTGTATAAAAAAAAGACATAGTTTGAGTTTTTGGTTCATCGATCACACACAATTTCCAGCTCATGACTGTTGCAAATTAAATGTTAATAAATAGAAAAGACTATCATTCTGACCCCAGCATTTTTCATTCTTGTCCCAAACAATTCTGCCCACTAAATATATATATATCTTTTTTTTTCATCAGCTAGCTCCTCGGCACCCTCTGCAGGGGTGGAGGGAAGGGTGGAGGGAACACAGGAGGGAAGGCTGGAAAGTGATTCCCTGGCTTCTATCTGGTCGTCCAGAAATCGCAGGTGTTTGTAATACCACAGCTTGGGGACATGTTCTTGGTCTGCTGCTTCTCCTGATCTCCGGGATGCACGGACTTCTTTGTATTGTTTTCTTGTTCATACATCACGGGACACAGAGCAGCATAGTCATTACTATGTGGGTTATATAGAATTACCTTCAGGTGCTGGCACTGGCAACTTCCAAAACAGGAAGTACCCTCCCCTATATAAGCCCCTCCCATCCGGGAGTACCTCAGTTTTTTGCCAGTGTCTAAGGTGTTGGCCAAGGTTAACATGTATTCATCTGGGCTTGTGTACAGGTTCTCTGGGCCTTAGCAAGCTATTCCGGATCCGACCAAAAAAGTTTCATAGCTAAACGGTCGGTACCCGGGCCTTGCAGAGAAGAGCAGGGTTTTGCCTGTAATGCCTCTCTTAGGAGGGCTGGACCCTGGGATCCAGAGCTCTGGTCATACCCAAAACCAAGAGGCTATCTGTGCAGGGTGCTATACAGGTCCAGGGGAGTGGAATCCTTGGGAACCCGGTCCCTGAAGGTCTAGTACAATGCCTGCCGTGAAAGGTGAAGTTTGGGCTTCTGTGGACCAAACAAAGTCCTGCGGCGGGGAAAAGGTAAGTGGAGGCCCCTCAGGAACTTGGTTCTATTGAGGGGACCCCCAAGCCTAATATGTCTTTCTGCCTGTTACCTAAAAGGTATTCCCGCTAATAGCTGTATATGCCTAAGAAATCCTAGAAATGTTTTTTCATAAAGGAAGTTTTAAAAACTGTAAACCTGGAAATGTTTTTCATAAAGGAGGTTTTAAAAAAAAAAGACAAAAGTGCGGTACCTGTGTTTGTCCACTAGAGGCCGCTGTGGAACGTCTTTTTTTCTTGGGACTATTCCTTCCATGGTGAAAGTCCAGGCAGATGAGTGAGCTCTCGATCAGGGAAGCTGCATTCCTCTGTCATGCTGCCAAGTAGTTTCCTTCCATCCCCGAGTCCTGGTGAAACAGGGACCCTGGCTCCTCTCCCTACAGGGCGCCAAGAGCGCACACATGCACGCGCGTGCGCGCGCACACACGCTTTCTTTTTATAGATTTAGCTTCAAAAAGTGGGCGGAGCCTGGCGGATGACGCGCTCTGTGCGCTCAGCGCTTCTGCGCATGTGCGGGCGTCCCAGCAAGATAAAAGGACTCAGTCCACGCTGCTTGCTATGGACACAGAGCATGAAAAGGAGCTGGTAGCATGGTATAGGGGCTTACAGCGGGCGGTTGATACAGGCATCCCCAGAAAGACGCATTAGTAGACACCCACTGATGTACATAGCAGCAGATTGCATTAGACTATTTCAGTAAGGGGTGTATTGCGGCTGGAATACCTCAGCTTTGAACTAAGGAATATGCCGCCTAAAAAACTCCGAGATATACCTCTCAGGAAGTGTAGGGGGTCTCCATTGGGCTCTGAGGATCTGGAGCAGTCATCTGCACCCTCCTCCCCTGAGAAATCAGAGGTTAATACCCATAAGGAACCCCCGGGAGTGGCAGGTACTGCGGCTGTCCTCAGTCCACCTGCTCCTGCATATATAACAGAGGAGGTTTTTTCCTCAACTCTGGAGGGATTGGAGCAGTGATTGGCAGCATTGATCGCTTCTTCTCTACAGGAAAGAAAGCGCGCCAGATCTCCATCACCTCCATTAGAGTGCCTGTTGGCAGAGCAACAGTCCCAGGAAGGGACCGACCTACCTGAAGGGGATCAGGAGGAGGTTAACTCTGTTTTTGAGGAATCAACAGTAGATGAACCATTTTCAGCATCACAGACTGAAAGATTGTGGGTCCAGACCCTAACTGACATGGTTCGATCTGCATTTAAAATGCCTCTTGTTGAACCATCAACTACTGCTGTCTCCTCATTGGGGTCGCTAAAAGCTCCCCAGGTTAATTGCTCCTTTCCAATACATCCATTATTGGAAGGACTTATATACCAGGACTGGGAACATCCTGATAAACTATTTGTTCCGCCTAAGAAATTTCCAGTGATCTATCCCATGGAGGAAAAGTTCACCCAGAGATGGAATGTTCCTACGGTGGATGCAGCCATCTCTTCTGTGAACAAATCACTGACATGTCCAGTAGATAATGTTCAAATGTTCAAAGATCCAGTAGATAAAAAATTGGAATCTTTATTAAAATCTGCTTTTTCCACAGCAGGGGCTGTTACACAGCCAGCAGTGGCAGCTATTGGGGTCTGACAAGCTTTAAAGGATCAAATGAAAATGGTCCTGAGGGATTTGCCAGACCAGCAGGCCCAGGCTCTGGCTGATCTGCCTAGAGCATTATGCTTTGCGGTTGACGCCATCAAGGATTCTATCCATCAGGCCTCCCGCCTCACGCTGTCTTTGGTACATATGCGTAGGCTTCTGTGGCTCAAAAACTGGTCTGCTGAAGCTCCCTGTAAGAAGCTCTTAGTTAGCTTCCCATTTCATGGGGAACGCCTTTTTGGCGAGGACCTGGATAAGTATATCCAGAAGATTTCCAGTGGTAAAAGTACTCTCTTACCGAGTAAGAAGAGGTCTAGGGGTCCATCTTTTAAGAGGACTACCTCTCCTATCCCTGCGACGTCTGCTACTAAGCAGTTCCGACGGCCTCCTCTGTCAAACTCAGGGGGTAAAAATCAGGGACAGTCACAGGGTAATAAGAAACCCTGGATCCGAAGGGGTACTAAACCAGCCTCCAAGTCAAGCCTATGAAGGGCTGCCCCCACTCAAACGGGTGGGGGGAAGACTTCAGTTGTTCGCAGAGACCTGGCGGGAGACGATCAAAGACAGATGGGTGCTCTCCGCAGTAACTCTGGGATACAAGTTGGAGTTAAAAGAGTCTCCTCCTTCCCATTTTATGTGGTCAGGCATGCCAAGAGACCCTCTAAAAAGAGGGTCTCTCCTATTGGCGTTAGAACAACTATTGCTCCAAGGAGTAATTATGGAGGTTCCTATGGAAGAGTGGGGGTTGGGTTTCTACTCCAACCTTTTCACAGTCCCGAAGCCAAACGGGGACATAAGACCCATATTGGACCTAAAGAGTCTAAACAAATTTCTAAACGTCCGGTCTTTCCGGATGGAGTCGATCCGATCGGTCACCGCTGCCCTACAAGGGGAGGAATGGTTAGCCTCGATCGACATCAAAGATGCTTACTTGCATGTTCCCATCTTTCCAGGTCATCAAAAATTTCTACGCTTTGCAGTAGAAGGGCGCCATTTTCAGTTCAGAGCCTTACCATTCGGTCTGGCCACATCACCACGAGTGTTCACAAAAATTCTGGCCCCACTGTTGGCCGATCTAAGAACACGAGGTGTAACGATAATGGCATACCTAGACGACCTGTTGTTGATGGACCACTCAGTTGCCAAGCTAGAAGTGGTAATTGTCGATACAATCAAGTATCTAGAATCTCACGGTTGGGTCATCAACCTGGACAAGTCAGCCCTACAGCCAGTGAAAAACCTGGTATATCTAGGGCTACGGCTGGATTCAGACCAGAGGAAGATTTTCTTACCTCTAGACAAGGTATCCTCTTTGAGGGGCTTGGTCCGTCTGCTTTGTGCAAAAAGACAGCCGTCCATACGCCTGTGCATGAGGCTGCTAGGAAAGATGGTAGCATAATTCGAAGCTGTGCCATACGCCCAATTCCACTCAAGGAATTTACAGAGGGCCATATTGTCAGCCTGGAACGGAAAAATTCAGGCTCTAGACTTCCCGATGGCTTTGTCCCCTTCCGTTCGGAAGAGTCTCTGCTGGTGGTTGATCCCCCATAATCTCCAGAAGGGAAAACCCTTCAGTCCGATATCTTGGAAGGTGGTCACTACAGATGCCAGCCTTATAGGCTGGGGGGCAGTACTGGAGCAATGGTCTCTCCAGGGCAGATGGTCAAATGTAGTAAAAACCCTGCCCATCAATCTCTTAGAGATACGAGCAGCCCGGTATGCCCTAGTAGCCTGGACATCCAGACTCCAAGGGTCCCCTGTCAGAATTCAATCAGACAATGCCACAGCAGTGGCATATATCAATCATCAGGGAGGCACCAGGAGTCGTGCAGCCCAGAGGGAAGTAAGTCACATCCTGGAATGGGCAGAAAAGCATGTCCCATGTATATCAGCTGTCTTCATTCCAGGGGTGGAGAATTGGAAGGCGGACTTTCTGAGTCGCCAACAGTTATGCCCAGGGGAATGGTCCCTTCATCCCGAGGTCTTCCGAGCAATATGTCAGCGGTGGGGAACACCGGATGTAGATCTGCTAGCATCCAGATTCAACGCAAAGGTGGACAGATTTGTCTCCCGGACAAGGGATCCCCTCGCTTGCGGCTCGGATGCTCTGGTGTTCCCTTGGGATCAGTTCAGACTGATATATGCATTCCCTCCGCTACAATTGTTGCCTCGACTCCTTCGCAGAGTCAGGTTGGAGAAGAAGCCGGTGATTCTGGTGGCTCCAGCGTGGCCCCGAAGGGCCTGGTACGCGGAGATCATCAAAATGTCTGTGGGGAGTCCTTGGACCCTTCCACGTCGTCCGGACCTGCTTTCGCAAGGACCGATATACCACCCTTCCTTACTAACGCTAAGTTTAATGGCCTGGCTATTGAATCCCACATCCTAAAGAAGAGAGGTCTCTCTAACTCTGTGGTATCAACTATAATCAATGCCAGGAAGCCTGTATCCAGGCAGATCTACTATAGAGTTTGGAAGGCGTACATCACTTGGTGCGAGGCCAGAAAATGGCATCCACGTAAGTACGTTATAGGCAGAATTCTGGACTTCCTGCAGTGGGCTGTAGACAGGAAGTTTGCCTTAAGTACTATCAAGGGCCAGGTTTCGGCCTTATCAATACTATTTCAAAGGCCCCTGGCTATGCATTCACTTGTCAAATCCTTTATGCAAGGGGTGACTCGTATTATTCCACCGATTAAAGCTCCCATATGCCCATGGGATCTAAATTTGGTTCTGTCGGTTCTGCAGAAGCAGCCGTTTGAACCTTTGCGGCACATTTCCTTGGTTCTACTCACCAGAAAATTGATATTTTTAGTAGCCATATGCTCGGCTAGAAGAGTGTCGGAATTAGCCGCCATGTCCTGTAAAGAGCCATATCTGGTTATCCATAAGGACAGAGTAGTATTACGCCCTCACCCAGCCTTTCTTCCTAAGGTGGTATCGAGGTTTCACTTGAACCAGGATGTGGTTCTTCCTTCTTTTTTCCCCAAACCAAGCTCGGTAGAGGAAAAGTTATTGCATTCTTTGGATGTAGTAAGAGCAGTTAAAGCTTATCTAAAAGCCACTGCTCAGATTCGTAGAACGGATTCTTTGTTTGTTCTGCCGGAAGGCCCCAGAAAGGGTCAGGCAGCATCAAAATCTACTTTAGCCAAGTGGATTCGACAGGTCATAATACAAGCCTATGGCTTGAGAAGTAGACCGCCTCCGTTCAAAGTTAGGGCGCACTCCACGAGAGCAGTTGGAACTTCATGGGCAGTGCATCACCAGGCCTCCCTGGCTCAAATTTGTAAGGCCGCAACATGGTCTTCAGTACACACGTTTACTAGGTTCTACCAGGTGGACGTTAGAAGTCAGGAGGATGTCGCCTTTGGGCGCAGTGTGTTGCAGGCCGCAAAAGATCCTCATGCCTGATGGCGCCCAGCTTATGTATGGTGTATCCCCCCCCTCATTTGGCATTGCTTTGGGACGTCCCACATAGTAATGACTATGCTGCTCTGTGTCCCGTGATGTATGAACAAGAAAGTAGGATTTTTAAAACAGCTTACCTGTAAAATCCTTTTCTTGGAGTACATCACGGGACACAGAGCTCCCACCCCTCTTTTGGGGACACGTATTGCTTTGCTACAAAACTGAGGTACTCCCGGATGGGAGGGGCTTATATAGGGGAGGGTACTTCCTGTTTTGGAAGTTGCCAGTGCCAGCACCTGAAGGTAATTCTATATAACCCACATAGTAATGACTATGCTGCTCTGTGTCCCGTGATGTACTCCAAGAAAAGGATTTTACAGGTAAGCTGTTTTAAAAATCCTACTTTTTGTAGCTGTTTCTCATATTATTGATTTTATTGTTAATCATGTTATAGTCTGCCTCTGAGATCCAGGTCTTCATATATTCCACAAATTTTTCAATTGTTGCCCTCCTAACATCACGATTGTGGTATAATGGGTTTTTAAGCTCCCATAAATTGGTGAGCTCTCTATATTTATCTATGAAAGCTCTGAAGATGACAGGATCTTTGAAACTCTGCATATTTTCTGCAAGATAAAACACAAGACAAAAACACTAGGTCAGCCTAAACTGTCCTAATATTATCCCAATTTAGCCCTTTAAAATCATGAATCAGTATAGGCCACTGATGCCCCAACTTTAATTTTTACCTTCGTCAGTGACGTTCAGAGCGTCCGGTCCTCCTTACTCCACGCACACAACGTCGTTATCATTATATTCCCTACGCATGCGTGAAACTCCACCCACGTCGGCTGCCCCTGACGTTCCCGCCCCTGACGTTCTTCCTTGGATATTCCCCGCCCCTTCTCGTTTGACGCCCATTGAGAGACGACATGGCGGTGACACAGCAGGTGCGGGTTGTTTTAACTTCCGGCGAGGAAAGCCCGGAGCCGGAAACGTCCCGAGCCAGGACAAGTTACAAAGCCAGTAATATGTCCTTTGCTGAGATGGCGGAGATGGTGGACATCTTGCGGAGGAGAGATTATGATGGGAAGCATGGGCCATACAACACTCCTAATCTCAGGAAGGCCAAAATAATGGGCAAAGTGGCGAGGAGTCTGTACCATAAATTTGGAGTCCGGAGATCCAAGGAGCAGCTCCGTAAAAGGTGGTCTGACCTGAAGCTGAGGGAGCCGGAGCAGTACAGGAAGATCAAAAGAATGCTACTAAAAAGTAAGTTTTTCTCCTGTGTTATTAATAATTTGATTATTATACTTGCATGTTTTGCTCCATGTGCTTTGATTGACTGGTTGGATATTTGAAAATGGCCACTTTCAGGGTATTGGCCAAAGTATAATCGTTCATAGTAAACATCAATCCTCCTCAAACGTAGATATTTTGCGCAGATACAGGTAAACCACATTTGGTCATGCCTATTTCGATTAAAACAACGTTTATGAACATTGTTGTCTAGATGATATGTTTTGAACTAGAATGTGAAATGCAAACTTTATTCAGTGTAAAGGAGAGGACACTCAGCAGCTGGTTCCACAGCTGTACTCTGGAGCACCTGTGTGGGACACCAGAACAACTTTTTTAGGGTGTCCCACACAGGTGCTAGAGTGGATACTTTGGGGATGTCTCCATGTGTGTAACTTGGTCAGGATTCCAGTTTAGAAATACATTTTAAAACATGTCTTCAGCTTGTAACTCTGCCAAACAAGACAATTGTACCCCGCTTCCAAGCAATGTTTCATATTCCTATTTCTGACCTCAAATATCTGTGTGATAAGTATACATTTTGTTTCATTCTCATAGGGGAGCGGCGACTTGGAGCATACCGCTCTGAGGATGCCAGGAACCCCACACCTCGGAAAGAACAGAGGGAACCCCAACCTCAGAAAGAAGGGGACCAGAGAGAACCCCAACCTCAGGATGTGGAGGAAGGAGAGGTGGAGGAAGAAGAGGTGGAGGAAGTGTGCAAGATTGTCACCACAACAGGTAAGTGCCATACACCACAGATTCAGGGAATAGATGCATGCATGCATGCATATTTTTAAGACATGCGTATTTATTTTATTTTTTTAGGTGATGTGCTGCTTGTGGAAGATCAATCTCCTCCTTTCTCCAGTAGAAGCGCACAAATCATAATACAGGATCTCATGGTTATGAGTCGAGAAATCGACGTTATAACGCACAAACTGTATCGTTTTGACCAACAAATTAAAAACATGATTGATGTTTTGGGGAGAGTATAAAGATGTTTTTCTTGCCACCATTTCAAGTTTTTTTGGCCTAAAAGTTTCTACATTTTTGTGTGATTTAGATGCACACAGTGTGTCAACATGTGCTATCTCCCATCAGGGAAAATCAATGGACGCGTTTGGAGGGTGCAACCCCTTCCTCGCAACTCAAGTAGGTGAGAGGAAGGGTTTGCACCCCCAAAACACGTCCATTGATCCCCCATGATGGGAGATAGCACATGCTGACATTTGGCATGGGATCAGGAGGAAAATCCCCATTCTGACGCACAATTTGTGTGCATCTTCCAAATTTGCCTTGTTCAGGGGTGACATCACCCCATCTTATGAAGGCAACAGCAACACATTTTTGAAATACTATATAATGTCTGATATTGCCTTCATTTTTTCTATAAGGTTGAACTGTGTAAGTTCCATTGTTTTTCAATTTTTTTTTTTTTTTTTTTTACATGCGTGTTTATGCAAAACCAAAACTTTTTGGGGGCGGGTAAACGGTTTAGCATGTCCCCAAAAAATTTAGAACGCACAAGTTGTGCACAGAGTAAAAATATTTTTCTACTCAAAAATGTGTGGCTTCTTCTTTCTATGCTCAATACCATTTTGAAAAATATGTTCTTGTTTACCGTGACAATTGTGGTTATTTACTAAAGACAAAGCCACTTGGCACTACGAGTGTACTAGGAGAACCCCTGGGAGACAGATTCAAGAAACACAAGCAATAATGAGAAATCCAAGTTTTTTTACAGAGTTTACTTTTTTTATTTTTAAAAGTTATAAAATCAGAGATTGTCTGGCATAGCAATGGCCCCCCTACCCGTAAAGTAATCGACATATTTATCCCGCACTTCACGGGCACTTTGAGGGGCCAAGCCAATACGGCCAGTATCCAGGCCCGTCAGGGCATTGTCTGCAAGTCCAGCCTCTGGCCCAACAGAACACAGATAAGTGGGTGCATTTCTGCGTAAATAGTTGTGCAGTATGCAGCAGGTAAAAACAATATGATTGATCTTGTATTCCGCCATATGGATAGAGGTAAGAAACAGGCAGAACCGGCTGGCCATTTTCCAAAAGGCATTCTCAACAACCCTCCGGGCTCTGGCCAGCCGGTAATTAAAAACCCTCCTCTCCGGGGTGAGGGTCCTCTGGGGAAATGGCCTCATCAGGTGGGGTCCCAGCCCAAAAGCTTCATTTGCGATAAAAACAAACGGAAGGCCCTCAACGTTCTCCTCATCATGTGGTAGTGCCAGGCCACCACTCTGGAGACGTCTGGCAAATTCTGTCTGTGCGAAGACTCCCACATCTGACATCCGGCCATTCTTCCCCACGTCCACATACATAAACTCATACCTGTACCCCCCCATTTCTTGCTGTGACTTGCAGTGCTGTAAGTTTTTTTACCCAATAAAGGCAACCTTCATGGTTTTCGGAGTGCGGCTGTCCATTTATACCACACGCTCTTTTTCTACATAAACTCATAGTGTGCCGACACCACCGCCATTAACACAATACTATTAAACCCCTTGTAGTTGTAATAGTATGACCCCAAACGGGGTGGTGGCACTATGCGGACGTGTTTCCCATCAATTGCCCCTCCGCAGTTAGGAAAGTCCCACTGCTCGGCAAAATGGGATGCCACAGTCTGCCATTCCTGTGGCGATGAAGGAAACTGTGGAGTCAAACAAAAAAATTATTAAGACTTTTGCACATAACATTGCAAGCAGATTACACAAAAACATTCTTGCCCAACATCAGTATAACATTTGTTTTTTGCTGAGTAGATATAGACACAAATAGAAGGCACAATTATCACATTCCTCACCCCCTCTTATGGCTCATTGCACACATTTTAGGTGGGGGGGGGTTCTAGCTGAGTTTGGGCCTACAAAAAACAATACTACACCACGCTGCCTGATTGTAATGATAAACAAAACATTTGGACACATTGGATGGGGGGGAGGGTAAAGCAATACAATGGAGTTGACAAAATATCTTGTTAAGTGACTAGGCTAGGGGTGTTTGGGCCCAGGATAGCATGCTAGAGAGGTTAGTGAAGGCAAATATGCATGTAGGCCCAAAAAATGATACAGTATGCATGAGGACAAAGGGGACATTCACAGCATATTACAATCATGGTAATTAGGGAAGGATGAAAGAAATACAATACATTAGCAAGCATTATATACATAGAATGTGATGTTAAAGGAGAAAATTTACCTTAATATAGTCCTTCTGCATAACTTGTATGATGGCAGAACAGGTCTCTGGAATAATGACCCCCCAGAGCCTGGGGGGAGATGCCTGTCGTGAACTTGAGGTCCTGCAGGCTTCTCCCAGTTGCCAGGTATCTCAAGGTGGCGATGAGCCTCTGCTCGGCAGTGATGGCCTGGCGCATCACAGTGTCCTGCCTCGTGATATAGGGGGGCACCAAATCCAACAGACGGTGAAAAACGGGGTCCGTCATCCAGAGATAATTCCTGTAGTCATCAGGATTATTCTCCTGGATTTCCCGCAGCATAGGCATATGACAGAATTGGTCCCGCTGGAGCAACCAATTCTTGGTCCATGAACTCCTCCTCACCCTGTTCATGGACTGAGCTTGGGTCAAAGTATTAACCGCAACACCAAGCGCATACGCAGCACGAGCTCTACGATGAGAACGTACTTCCAACATGTCTTTAAACCGGTCGGCTGGTCAGAACGAACTTAAACAGAACGCACTGAGGAACAGCAAGGCCTGTGAAGAACGACCTGAAAAACAGTAACGAGCGGCTAAGAAGGCACTGAAAAACAGAACCGACCTAACTGCACTGAAAGACAAATACGAACCCACAAGCACAAACTGAAATGCAGAAAACGATCTGAAAAGCACGGAGACTGAAAAGCGCAAATTGGCTCTCACCAAACTTTTACTAACACGCAGTAACACGAAATCAGCAAAAGCAGCCCAAAGGGTGGAGCCGTTGGATTTGAACTTCCCCTTTTATAGTGCCGTTGTACGTGTTGTACGTCACAGCGTTTTGGATGGTCGGAATTTTAACTGATGGTGTGTAGGCAAGACTGATGAAAGTCAGCTTCATCGGAATTCCGATGGAAAGATCCATCAGATTTTATTCCATCGGAAATCCGATCATGTGTACAGGGCATAAGAGGTATAATCTTTATGTCCGCCCTAACCTTTTACTTTGAATTCTAGGACAGAGAAAGTATGTGTGGATTATCGGACATTCGTTAATTTTCTGGGCACACCAATGGACATCTCACCGTTGCTATACGGCTAATTTAAATATCAACCCTGAAACTTGCACCATTTTATGGAAAGAAGTGAGAGGTTTGCAGTGGTCAGATTTGTTTTATTATATTTCCAAACTGTATTCATTGTGGCCATCACCTTCGGTTATTGTTATTCATCTAGGAGGGAATGATGTGGGTCATTTAAAAACGTTAGATTTGATTGACAGGATCAAGCATGATCTGCACCGTTTAAGTGTATCCTCTCCAAACACTACTATTGTTTTCTCTGATATTATTCCCAGGTTACTATGGTTTTTACATCCAGACTTAAGAAATTTTGAGAAGATACGAAAGAGGGTGAATCACTCAGTGGAGAAATTCATGCCTCATATAAAGGGGTTCTCGTTTAGGCATGTTGATATGGAGGGTGGTTTTAGAGGCTTATATCGGGCAGATTTGGTGCACCTTTCCGAGGTGGGCTTAGACATCTTTAACTGGGGGTTGCAGGGCATAATTGAGAGGGCCGTGGGTTTGGGGTAGGTCAGGGCTCTGTCCTTTATGGGCAAAGCCCTGCCTTAGTGGGGACTGGTATTATGAAATTAATTGAATATAATTTTGCTTGAGTCATTCAAGGACTAAGCAATTTTGTGAAGGTTAAATTGATTTGAGTTTAATGTTATGAGTATTATTTTCTTTCTCGTACATCACGGGACACAGAGCGACATAGTCATTACTAATGGGTTATATAGATACCGTCAGGTGCTGGCACTGGCAACTTCCAAAACCGGAAGTACCCTCCCCTATATAAGCCCCTCCCATCCGGGAGCACCTCAGCTTTTTGCCAGTGTCTAAGGTGTTGGCCAAGAAGAAACATGTGTTTTTCACTGAGCTTGCGTACAGGTTCTTTTGGGCCTCAGTAAGCTATTCCGGATCCGACCAAAAAAGCTTCATAGCTAAACGGTCGGTACCCGGGCCTTGCAGAGAAGAGCAAGGTTTTGCCTGTAATGCTTCTCTTAGGAGAGCTGGACCCTGGGATCCAGAGCTCTGGTCATACCCACGACCAAGATGTTTTCTGTGCAGGGTGCTATACAGGTCCAGGGGAGTGGAATCCTTGGGAACCCGGTCCCTGAAGGTTTGATTACAATGCCTGCCGTGATAGGTGAAGTTTGGGCTTTTGTGGACCAAACAAAGTCCTGCGGCAGGGAACAGGTAAGTGGGGGCCCCCAGGAACTTGGTTCTATTGGGGGACCCCCAAGCCTAATTTGTCTTTCTGTCTGTTACCTAATGGTATTCCCGCAAAATTCTGTGCATGCCTGTAACTACTAAAAAAATGTAATAATTTTTAATGGTGGTCAAGAAAAAAATAAATACATTTTTTTATATATATATTTAATATATTAGACTGCGGTACCTGTGTTTGTCCACTAGAGGCCGCTGTGGAATGTTTTCTTGTCATGTGGACTAGTTTCTTCTCAGCAGAGCAAGTCCAGGCAGATGGTGAGTTCTCTCATGGGAAACTGCTTCCTCTGCCATGTTGCAATGCTCGTCCATCCCCCGGCCTGCGGCAAAGAGGGGCCCTGGCTCTTGTCCCTAGTTTCCATTTTTTCGAAATTAGCGCCAAAGGCGCACGTGGCCGCGCGCGTGCGCGTGCACGCGCCTCTATATATAGAGGTGAGCCGGAAAAGGGGGCGGAGCCTGGGGGATGACGCTCTGTGCGCGCCGCAGCGCTTCTGCGCATGTGCGGGCGTCCCAGCATGATAAAAATCACAATATTGTGTGGTGAGCTGGCTATGAAGTGCAGAGACAGAGCTGGCAACATTTAAAAAAGGGCATACAGCAAGCGGTTGATACAGGCATCCCCTAGAAAGGCACATTAGTAGACACCAACTGTTTCTTATAGCAGCATTTATGCTAGACTATTGTCAGTAACTGGTGTATTTCGGCTGGAATACCTCAGCTTTGTGGCTTAGGAATATGCCGTCTAAAAACTCCGGGACTAGAAATTCCAGGAGGAATAGGGGGTCTCCATCGGGCTCTGAGGATCTTGGGCATGCTTTGGCTGTACCAGTCTCCCCTGAAGAATCAGAGGTTAGTGACCGTAGAGCACCCTCAGGAGTACCTGGTACTGTAGCTGTCCTCAGTTCACCTGCTCCTGTGTATGTAACAGAGGAGGTTTTTTCCTCAGCTCTGGGAGGGCTGGAAGAGAGATTGTCAGCATTGATCGCGGCTTCCCTGTCACAGGAGAAAAGCGCCCGATCTCCGTCTCCTCCCTCAGAGTGCCTGTTAACAGAGCAACAGTCCCATACAGGGATTGACCTACCTGAAGGCGATCAGGATGAGGTCGATTCGGTTGTAGAGGAATCAACAGTGGAAGAGCCATTCTCAGCATCACATGCTGAAAGATTATGGGTTCAGTCCCTGACTAATATGGTCCGATCAGCATTTAAAATGCCACTTGCGAAGCCATCATCCACTTCTGTCTCCTCGTTGGGGTCGCTAAAAGCTCCCCAGACTGTTTGTTCCTTTCCGATCCATCCTTTACTGGAAGGGCTCATTTACCAGGATTGGGAGCATCCTGACAAAATATTTACTCCCCCTAAGAGATTTCCGGTGGTCTATCCCATGGAGGATAAGTTCATCAGAAAATGGAAGGTCCCTATAGTGGACGCAGCCATCTCTTGTGTGAATAAATCACTGACATGTCCGGTGGATAATGTCCAAATGTTCAAGGACCCAATAGATAAAAAATTGGAGTCCTTATTAAAATCTGCTTTTTCTACAGCAGGATTGGTAACACAACCAGCAGTGGCAGCTATTGGGGTCTGCCAAGCAGTGAAGGATCAGTTGAAACAGGTCTTAAGGGACTTGCCAGATCAGCAGGCTCTTGCCCTAGCTGATCTACCTAGAGCCTTATGCTTTGCGGTGGACGCCATAAAGGATTCAATCCATCAGGCCTCCCGCCTTACGCTGTCTGTAGTACATATGCGCAGGCTTCTATGGCTCAAAAACTGGTCTGCTGAAGCTCCCTGTAAAAAATTGCTGGTCAGCTTCCCATTTCATGGTGAGCGCTTATTTGGGGAAGACCTGGACAAGTATATCCAGAGAAATTCCAGCGGTAAAAGTACACTTTTGCCGGTTAAAAATAGAGTTAGAGGTCCCTCTTTTAAGAGGCCGGCTTCTCCAGTCCCTAGGGCATCGGCTGTGAAACAGTTCCGACGGCCTCCTCGGTCAAATCCCGGAGGTAAAAATCAGGGACAGTTGCAGGGTAACAAGAAGCCCTGGAGCAGGAGAGGTACAAAACCTCCCCCAAAGTCAAATGCATGAAGGGTTGCCCCCACTCAATCGGGTGGGGGGAAGACTTCAGTTGTTCACAGAGACCTGGCGGGACACGATCCGAGACAGATGGGTGCTCTCCGCAGTAAATCTGGGATACAAATTGGAGTTAAAAAACTCCCCTCCTTCCCGCTTTATAAGGTCAAACGTGCCAAGGGATCCCCAGAAGAGAGGATCCCTCCTGTTGGCACTGGAACAATTATTGCTCCAAGCAGTAATTATAGAGGTTCCCCTGGAAGAATGGGGGTGCGGGTTTTACTCAAACCTCTTTACAGTTCCGAAGCCAAACGGGGACGTGAGGCCCATATTAAATCTAAAAGGGCTAAACAAATTCCTACATATCAGGACTTTCCGGATGGAGTCGATCCGATCGGTAGCCACTGCCCTACAAGGGGAGGAATGGTTAGCCTCGATCGACATCAAAGATGCTTATTTGCACATTCCCATCTTTCCAGCCCACCAAAAATTTCTACGCTTTGCGGTAGAAGGGCGCCATTTTCAGTTCAGAGCCTTACCCTTCGGTCTGGCCACAGCACCAAGAGTGTTCACAAAAATTCTGGCCCCATTATTGGCCAATCTAAGAACACGAGGTGTAACGATAATGGCATATCTAGACGACTTGTTGCTGATAGACCACTCAGTGGAAAAACTAGAAGTGGTTGTTCACGAGACAATCAAGTATCTGGAATATCACGGTTGGATTATCAACCGAGACAAGTCAGCCCTAAAACCAGTCAAAAGTCTGGAATACTTGGGGCTAAGGCTGGATTCAGACCAGAGAAAAATTTTCTTGCCTCAAGAAAAGGGGTTGTCTTTGAGAGATTTGATCCACTTAGTGGGTTCAAAAAGACAGCCATCCATACGCCTGTGCATGAGGCTGCTGGGAAAAATGGTGGCATCATTCGAAGCAGTACCCTACGGTCAATTCCATTCAAGGAAGTTGCAAAGGGCCATACTGTCAGCCTGGAACAAAAAAGTTCAGGCTCTGGACTTACCAATGTCCTTGTCCCCTTCCGTTCGCAAGAGCCTCCGCTGGTGGTTGGTTCCCCAGAATCTGGAAAAAGGGAAATCCTTCAGTCCGATTTCCTGGAAGGTGGTCACTACAGATGCCAGCCTTATAGGCTGGGGAGCAGTACTGGAGCAATGGTCTCTCCAGGGCAGATGGTCGGATGCGGAAAAGGCCCTGCCCATCAATCTCTTAGAGATACGAGCAGCCCGGTATGCCCTAGTAGCATGGACATCCAAACTCCAAGGGTCCCCTGTCAGAATTCAATCAGACAATGCCACAGCAGTGGCATATATCAATCGTCAGGGGGGCACCAGGAGTCGTGCAGCCCAAAGGGAAGTAAATTACATCCTGAGATGGGCAGAAAGATATGTCCCAGCCATATCTGCGGTATTCATTCCAGGGGTGGAGAATTGGAAGGCGGACTTTCTAAGTCGCCAACAATTATGCCCAGAGGAATGGTCCCTTCATCCCGAGGTTTTCCGGACAATATGTCAGCGGTGGGGAACACCGGATGTAGATCTGCTAGCATCCAGATTCAACACAAAAGTGGACAGGTTTGTCTCTTGGACAAGGGATCCCCTAGCTTGCGGCTCGGATGCCCTAGTGTTCCCTTGGGATCAGTTCAAGCTGATATATGCATTTCCACCGCCACAATTGTTACCTCGATTACTCCGCAGAATCAGGGTAGAAAAGAAACCAGTGATTCTGGTGGCTCCAGCGTGGCCCCGAAGAGCATGGTACGCGGAGATTGTAAAAATGTCTGTGGGGAGTCCTTGGACCCTCCCACATCGTCCGGACCTGCTTTCGCAAGGACCGATATACCACCCTTCCTTACCAGCCCTAGGTTTGACGGCCTGGCTATTGAAGCCCACATTCTAAAAAAGAGAGGGCTCTCTAATGCTGTGGTATCTACCATGATCAATGCCAGGAAGCCGGTATCCAGGCAGATCTACTATAGAATCTGGAAGGCGTACATCGCCTGGTGTGAGGCCAAGAAATGGCATCCACGTAAATACGTAATAGGTAGGATTCTGGACTTCCTACAATGGGCTGTAGATAGGAAGCTTGCCTTGAGTACTATCAAGGGTCAGATTTCGGCCTTGTCAATATTTTTTCAAAGGCCCTTGGCTTCGCATTCACTAGTCAAAGCCTTTATACAAGGAGTGATGCGTATTAGTCCTCCGGTTAATATTCCCATATGTCCATGGGATCTAAACTTGGTTCTGTCGGTTTTACAGAAACAACCATTTGAACCATTACAGCATATTTCCTTGGTGCTTCTCACCAGGAAATTGATTTTTCTAGTAGCCATTTGTTCGGCTAAAAGAGTGTCGGAATTAGCAGCTATGTCCTGTAAAGAGCCATATCTGGTTATCCATAAGGACAGAGTAGTATTACGTCCTCAGCCAGCCTTTCTTCCTAAGGTGGTATCGAGGTTTCATTTGAACCAAGATGTGGTTCTTCCTTCTTTTTTCCCCAAACCTACTTCGGTAGAGGAAAAGTTATTGCATTCTTTGGATGTAGTAAGAGCAGTTAAAGCTTATCTAAAAGCCACTGCTCAGATTCGCAGAACGGATACCTTGTTTATTCTGCCGGAAGGCCCCAGAAAGGGTCAGGCAGCGTCAAAATCTACTTTAGCCAAGTGGATTCGACAGGTCATAATACAAGCCTATGGCTTGAGAAGGAGACCGCCTCCGTTCAAAGTTAGAGCGCACTCCACGAGAGCAGTTGGAACTTCATGGGCAGTGCATCACCAGGCCTCCCTGGCTCAAATCTGTAAGGCCGCAACATGGTCTTCAGTACACACGTTTACTAGGTTCTACCAGGTGGACGTTAGAAGTCAGGAGGATGTCGCCTTTGGGCGCAGTGTGTTGCAGGCCGCAAAAGATCCTCATGTCTGATAGCGCTCAGCTTATATATGGTGTATCCCCCCCCTCATTTGGCATTGCTTTAGGACATCCCATTAGTAATGACTATGTCGCTCTGTGTCCCGTGATGTACGAGAAAGAAAATAGGATTTTTATAACAGCTTACCTGTAAAATCCTTTTCTTGGAGTACATCACGGGACACAGAGCTCCCGCCCCTCTTTGGGGACACTTATTGCTTTGCTACAAAACTGAGGTGCTCCCGGATGGGAGGGGCTTATATAGGGGAGGGTACTTCCGGTTTTGGAAGTTGCCAGTGCCAGCACCTGACGGTATCTATATAACCCATTAGTAATGACTATGTCGCTCTGTGTCCCGTGATGTACTCCAAGAAAAGGATTTTACAGGTAAGCTGTTATAAAAATCCTATTATTTTGTATAAACCAATAAAGGTGCCGCGGCCAAATTTATGCCAATATTAAAGTATCTGGATTAGTATTTATTATTTATAAAAGGTGTTTGGAGATGGTGGAGGGAAAAGGGTGCAGAGTGCAATCCCATGTGCCTGCGTGTTATACGCAGGGGGCTGTGGAAAGTTCTCTTAAAGTTAGTTATACGCCGATAAATACGGTACTTAAAATTTGTAAAAAAAAAATTTATACAATTTGTGACTATTGCAGAATGTATATAAATGATATTTTCCTGTCTGGCATTCAGCTATAAAAAAACAGGTTACATTTGGAACATATTTTTTTTTTTAATTTCCATGTTTTTCAAAGGTAATCTATTACTGGCCTTGTGTGTAAGACCAGTGAAAAGACATCATGTGGAGATTTGAGTTGAATCTTCTAAAACTTAGATCTGAATACATACATTCCACTCCAAATCAGCACAGGAAGTCTGTGCATTGTGCATCCTCGGTCCATTTACATTGAGTAATTGCTGTCACCTTTGTGTGAAACATCTATAAAACAATAACTTGAAATGAGCTTGTTGTTTAATGGATTCACTAATCAAAATATGTAGCTCATCTGACAATTCTCTGTAATTGAAAGATGCACAACCTGTAATTTTCTGTCATAAAAATCAGGCAAGCTCACCACGGTAGTCATCGGATAATTGAACCCAGGTCTTTTAGTCTGTGTGCACAATACGGCCTATTATACACTCATTGCTCTTATCGCATCCTTATAACAAAGCGATGTGACATGAGTGTTGTTTGTGATTCTAAATGGCTGATATTTTGGCTACCACATGTATTTTTTTTTCAAATTGATTAGCTGAATGGGAAATGGGAACATACGTAGAATACATGAGGCTACAATGCTGTTCCCCCAGTTGTAATCTTCCCTCAGCAATAAATGAATTAAACATTACCTCCCAGCTTCAGCTCTGAAGAACTGCATTGAGGAATCAGAATACAGAATCTTGTCCTCCGAAAATTACTGCCTGGAGATTCAAGTGTTCCCTTATATGAATAGTACACTATGCTAATCTGAAACCAGGAATAGGTATGTTCTACATAGTTAGATTAGTTTAGCTTGGACCAATGTAACTGTATATACTATATGTACTGTATATAAACCATATCTGATTGATCCCTGTAAGCTGGAAATCACTTCAGTACAGTAGACACCGCTACTCCATGTTACTTTAGTGATTGCTTGTGGACCCCGTGCTGGGCAGCCAGCCTGCTGCATTGCGAATACAGGAGGTCGGCCAATTGGCATGGATGCCCTTTATAACATGTTTTGTTTATTCCTATTGGACGAGACAGAGAGGCGGGGTAGTGACATTTACTCTCTCTCCACCTCATCCAATCAGATAAAACTTTGCATTGATCTAGAAAATGCAAAAGACTCTTTGAATGTCACCTACAGTATGCCAAGCGGCTGACGACTGGCACAGGACCCAGCAGCAAGTGGAGATCAATGAAGTAGCGGTGTCTACTTCAGTGATTTCCAGCTTCCAGGAGGATCGGACAGATATGATATATACATGGTTACATTGGTCCAAGTTGGACCAATGTAACTGTGTATAAAATATACATACAAAAAATCATCTTTAACCACTTCAATACCGGGCATTTTCACCCCCTTCCTGCCCAGACCTATTTTCAGATTTCAGCACTGTCACGCTTTGAATGACAATTGCACGGTCATGTGACATGGCTCCCAAACAAAATCGACATCCTTTTCCCACAAATAGAGCTTTCTTTTGGTGGTATTTGATCACCTCTGCGGTTTTTATTTTTTGCGCTATAAACAAAAAAAGACTGTCAATTTTGAAAAAAACACAATATTTTTTACATTTTGCTATAATAAATATCCCCAATTTTTATTTTTATTTTTTATTTTAATTTTTTCTCAGTTTAGGCCGATACGTATTCTTCTACATATTTTTGGTAAAAAATCGCAATAAGCGTATATTGATTGGTGTGCGCAAAAGTTATTGCGTGTACAAAATAGGGGATAGATTTATGGCATTTTTTTTCTTTTTTTTTTTACTAGCAATGGCGGTTATTTTTGTCAGGATTGCGATATTGTGGAGGACAGTTCGGACACTTTCGACACGATTTTGGGACCATTCACATTTATGCAGCGAACAGTGCTATAAATATGCACTGATTACTGTATAAATGTGACTGGCAGGGAAGGGGTTAACACCAGGGGGCAAGGAAGGGGTTAAATGTGTTCCCTGGGAGTGATTCTTACTGTGGGGGGAGGGGACTGACTGGGGGAGGAGACCGATCTGTGTCCCTATGTACAAGGGACGCACCATCGGTCTCCTCTCCCTGACAGGACATGGATCTCTGTGTTTACACACAGAGATATACATCCCTGGCTCTGTAAATGCTGATCCCGGGTACCTGGCGGACATCGCGGCCACCAGGCACACGCATCGGCACCCGCATGACCTAGCGGGCACAGTTTTTCCGCGATGCGCGACCGCGGCGGCGCGCAGGGAACGTGTTTACAGGAGGACGTCCAGGGACGCCCTCCCAGCAGATGAGCGCCACGCTGTAGACGTCTTTCATCTATAGCGCCGGTGCAAAGTGGTTAAGGATACCTTGTTCCGAACATATTTTCATATTTTAAAAAAATGTTTTAAGTAATATAGTACACAAGAAATAAAAGATATTACATACATACTGTACACATTTCAGAGAATGCTTTTATTTATTTTTGTTTATTGTAAAGCTGATTAAAAGCTGACTAGGGTCGTCAGTTCTAACCCCAACCAGAGCACTACCTGCATGGAGTTTGCATGTTCTCCCTGTGCCTGCCTGGGTTTCCTCCGGGTTCTCCGGTTTCCTCCCACACTCCAAAAGACATACTGGTAGGTTAATTGGCTCCTGTCTAAATTGGCCCTAGTATGTGTATGTATAAATGTGAGCTGGGGATCTTTGATTGTAAGCTCCTTGAGGGCAGGGACTGATGTGAATGTATAATATGTATGTAAAGTGCTGCATACATTGATGGCACTATACAAGTACCTGTAATAAATATACACATTGTTAGTTTTTTTTTTTTTACGTTCAGCATGGATGGACAAATCTACCACTGTGTCTATTGTATTAGTAGTATATGGCCAGCTTTAGATCTTTTTTTTCTGTGTGTACCCACTGGAGATATGTACCCTCATTTACTGTTTCAGTGACACCTGGTGTATTTTTTAGGAGTTGAATGTTCTTGTTATTCCACTAGGAAGCAAATGAAACTGTCACTTATTCCTTACTGCATCCTGTAGAAAAGGAACCAGAAAGATGAGCTCATGGGTGTGCCTTTGGTGTCACTGATGCAGAAGGTAAGGGGAAATCTCTCCAAGTTGAATGCAGATAGTAATAAACACTTGCAGAGAAGGGATTAACCACTAGGTGGCGCTGAAGGGGTTAAGTGTGTCCTAGGGAGTGATTCTTACTGTTGGGGGACATGGCTACAAGTGACTTGTCACTGATCGCTGTTCCCGATGAGAGGGAACAGACAATCAGTGACAGTGTCACTAGGCAGAATGGGGAGATGCTTGTTTACACTTGCCTCTCCCCGTTCTGAAGCTCTGTGACCCGATCGCGGGATACTGGCGGACATCAAGTCCGCGGGTCAGGCGGGCAGGTCACGGAGCTCGCGGCAGGTTCACTTTAATGCTGGCCTTTGTATTGGCTTATGCTCGCATTTGTACACCCAATCTCTGCCCTTCCTCCCACATGACCATGCTTGCCCTTGGCAATTGGCTGCTTAAGTAACAACACCATCAGCTGGGGGTGGGAAGAGAGTCTTCAGTCTTGTGCAGGCTTAAAAATGGATTTACTTGGAGCTTACAGAGAGTTTGGCCTTGCATAAAGGAGGATAAAATGTGCTGTGGTGGTGGGCTTTCAAGTGAACCTGTTGCTTTGCCCGGTCTAGGCAAAGCACAGGATAATGTTAAATTACATTTAAACACAGTGCCCAGCAGCTTACATTTGTAACCACTTGACCCCCAGGCCTTTTTTATTTTTACACTGTCTCTTTAAAAATGTTTTTAGCACTTTTATTGCTGTCACGAGGAATGTAAACATCCCTTGTGACAGCAATAGGCATGTGACAGGTGCTCTTTTTTCAGAGATTATGGGCTCTATAAGACCCCTAATCCCTCCTCTGCCCTTAAAAGCATTTGATCACACCAAGATCAGTGTTTTCAAATGCTTTTGATTTTTGAAAATGGCATCGTTGACATCTGGGTAAACTGGAAGTGATGTCAGGTCATCGCTTCCAGGTTACCAAAGCCTAGAGCCTGAACAAAGCCAATCTGGTCTTTGTTTGGCTCTCCAATTAGCCAGCGGAAGTGCCAACTGGTCACTTGGGTCACTTGGGTCTCCCATTGGGACGGGAGAGCCTGAGAAAGCCGCATAAAGCAGATTGCCTTTTCAAGAGAGCCGACCACTGGCTCTAAAAAAATGGTACCAGTTGCAGGCATCATCCTAGTATAACCACTTGGAAGTTTAGCAATGTATGGGTGCATCGCTGGTCAGAAAGTTGTTAATGGTGATTCTCTCTTTATGATCTTTGTGATCAAGGTTGTTTCAAAGGTGACAACCTGATCCTAGGTAGCAGCCTCTAAAGCAGGGATCTCAAAACTTTTCAAACAAAGGGCCAGTAAGCCAGACTGTGGCCATTGGGAGTAGAAATGGTCCCAACATCAATGGGAAAAAATAATGTGCCATTGTTTGTTTCAGTAGGAGTATTTGTGCCCCATGATTGGCATCATTGGGAGGAATTTGTCCCCATCGTTGTTGTCACTGGGAGGAGTTATGCCCCATTATTGGTGTCATTGGGCCCCATTGTTGGTGTAATTGGGATAAATTGTGCCCTGTCATTGGTATCATTGGAGAGAAGTGTGCCGTATCATTGGTGTCATTAAGAGGAATAGTGCTCCATGGTTGGTATCATTAGAAGGAATTGTGTCCCTTCATTGGTGTCAGTGGGGTTAACTAAGCCCCATTGTTGGTATCAGTGGATGAAACAGTGCCCCATAAGCTGGATAAAAGCAAGCAAAGGGCAGCATCTGGCCCCTGAGCCACAGGTTTGGGACCACTGCTCTAAAGGATGCCATAGATAGGATTCCAAACTTGCCTTTATGCAGTTCTGCATGTAGAACTTAATTGAAGGGACAGCTTTGGCTGCAGCATTTCCTAAATATAATGCAGACAATATTGGCAAAGGGGAGTTAAGAATGACCTTGTATCTCTTTTTAAACTTGGTGGTGGAGCTATTATTTGAGGCTTACAGATCTAGATGGGGAGGAAGGCGCCAGCAAGGGAAGCACAAAGAGAGCAGCCTTAGAGGAAGACTTCTGCTGGAAATTATAGCTATGTTTCTGACCGCAATCTGAGCATAGGGAGGTTCTGAAGAACAGACCACATACACATCTACTGTATCTTTTCTTCATTTAACTCTACCAGTTTCCATTGTTTTGCCTTTTGGTGGTGCTTTTTTGCTTTGTTATAAACAAAATACATGATTGTGTCTTATAATGATTAATCAGTGTTACACCATGCCACATTTTGCTTATTTTAAAATAAAATGTTTAATTTCTATTACTGATAGGCCTTGATAAGCATCAGTATTCTTTTTATGTCTAAAAACTGGTTATATAAACTACGCTTTCTTAATAATTTAGACCAAGTTTTAAAAAAATACTGAAACAGTAATGCATAATTTATCCCTCTTTTTAAGATATTTGCCAGATTTCATCAGTGGTGACTTTGATTCTCTACAGCAGTTGGTGAAGGAATTCTATACAGAAAAGGTACTGTGTGTTCCCTAAATGTATCTGCTTTCACAAAACAGTCCAAAGCAATCATTCAGCAAAGCCACATTTGTCATAGTTCACTGGTATATTTGAGAGATACAGTATGCTTAGATCTTTTTTTCACAGTTATGTTCTTCTTTAACCATTTTAATACTGGAAACTTTCACCCCCTTCATGTCCAGACCAATTTTCAGCTTTCAGCGCTGTCACACTTTGAATGCCAATTACTCAGTCATGCAACACTGTGCCCAACTAAAAATGTATTTCATTTTTTGAGACAGATAGAACTTTGTTTTGATATTAAATTTTTGCTATATAAATGAAAAAACATGTTTTTCTTAATTTTTGTTATAATCATTTGCAAATAAATAATCTTTCTTCTTATATTTGGGCCAAAATATGTTCTGCTACATTTCTTTAGTAAACATAACCCAAACCAGCGTATATTATTTAATCTGTGTGAAAGTTATAGTCTACAAACTATGGTATAAATATTTGAAAACTGAGCAAGTCCTATCTTGCAATTAATCTTTTTTTTTTTTTTTTTTTTTTTATAATTTTACATGCTGTGACCAGAGCAGTACAGTGTCACTATAGTGACACTGTACTGCTCTGGGGAGGTAATAGTTTTTTTACCACTATGATTGCTTATTTTGCTTATTGCAGTGATGATCTGATCACTATCAGCTATAAGCAATCATTTTTGTGAATGGCATCCATTCATGTGTCATTGTATATGTAGCGGGGTATTGCCTTTTTAAACCCCCAGAGACTACAGTACCCAGTGCGCAACGGGACACCCAGGGTGCATTGCCCCGTGCGGCGACTGCTGGGGTGGGTTATTTAACCGAAGACACAGCAGCGGAAGATACGGACACGGACTGGTCCGGTTGGGTGAGAGAGCACCTGCTCAGAGAACTATATAGGATCTCTAGGCCCAATAACTGTTATTCTGAGTTATCACTAGTGTTGCGCTGCGCACTGGAGAGACAGTGCATCGGAGCAACTTTAAAGATTGCCTTTAATTCACCAAGTTATTCAAACCCCTTTTACCCTGTGGATTACAGTTTGTTTTCTTCAAAAGTGCACCACCGTTTTGCTAGCGAAGATTTTCCCCTACAGAACTTCTACACAGTACAGTCAGGCCTGACTTAGCGTAGACATTGCTGGGCGCCATTTTTGCCCATGAGGGAGAATAGCTGCAGCGAGGACCATTAGTGTTATGCACAGTACTGTATATCTATCTGTTTGTTGAGATACTCTTTTATTGCAGGGTTCTGCACATGTATGTACACTGTTGATTACCTGCTCACTTAACAAATCTGAGTAAAAGTGCCAAGGTTAAGAGGAGACGGGTAAGGATAGCTGTACTTTATTGCTGTGTGTGTGCTATTATAGGATTGTGTCCCCGGGAGTTACAGGCCACGCAATCCTACTATCCCCAATAACTGTGCCAAGGGAGGTCAGAGCAAATTGCCTGGGGTTGACAGTGGTGCACTACAGGGCCCAAAAATTATACCAGCGGCTCTCTTAGCTGGGGGTAATGCTACATATACTATTGTGATAGCTGTGATTGGCCACAGCTATTACATGGTACTATGACCAATCACAGAGATTGCAATAGTACACATGAATGGCTATGAATGACAAGGCATTGTGTATTATTGCCACGTGATCGCTGTGATTGGTCACAGCGATGATATGGTACAGGAGCCAGCCCGGTACAACAATCAGTCTTCAGGTGACAGATCATGCCACTGTGCGTCCCCTAGGGCATGCATGAGGTATGCGAGTGGGAGGCTGTCATATGACGTCCTCCCAGGAAAATAGTGCTCCTACCCAGCCATCATTTTACAAAAGTCCAGGCAGGAGGTGGTAAATAAATGCAAAAGCAAAAAAATAATACATTGATTCTTAACAGTCCCTAGTGGCTGCATTAAGTTTTCTTTAATATGCTTTTTTTTCTTTTATTTTCATCTGGTGATTCGGCCATTAAGTCTGTTTTAGGGTGGCTATGCTCACTCCCCCACTCTGTGGAGAAGCAACATGACTACCCTTGAAAAGCCTTTATGCACAAGACACTGTTTAGATGAGGACTGTCCATATGGAACCTTCAAAAGAACATACAAATTTTATATTTGTTTGTAAAAGTCTAAATTAGATGTAAAATATATATAACAAGACAGCATTGAAAATGTATTGTTAACAATAAAAAAAAAAACAACCTTTGCAGTAAAAAATAAAACTTTGAGACCCAAGTATTGATTAATTTCACACTAAGAGATTACTTCTTAAACTACAGGTGTTCATTTTAGTAAAACTAAATGAACCTAAACTACACCGTGGTAAACATGGCCCTGTGCTGAGACGTGTTGCTGCCATCAATTTCACAATTACCTTTTATTTTCCCCAAAATGGTAAAGTTCGTCAGTTTAAACATTTGATATGTTTTTTATTTTCTATAATGAGTAAAATGTGGGTTTATGAGATTTGCAAATTGTTGCATCTAGTTTTTATGTAGTTTTTACACAGTGTCCCAGCTTTTTTGGAATTGGGGTTCTATAAATGTTTCTGTTAGGCTTCATATATACTAGCAGCTTTTTTTTTGCCAAAGATCCTTAAAGTGGTTGTAAACCCACTTTGTAAACAAACACCTACAGGTAAGCCTAGATTAAGGCTTACCTGTAGGTGCAAGAAATATCTCCTAAACCTACACGGTTTAGGAGATATTTGCAAAAAAAGACATGCACCGATGTCTACGGTGCATGCGCGCCGTAGACAATGGTGCATTCACAGGGTTAATCCCATTCACAATTCCGGCTCTGCCGGAATAGACAGCTCCCGCGCGCATGCGCGGAGTGACGTCTTCGCCACTCCGGCCAATCATAGCGCCGGAACGGCGCTGTGATTGGCTGGAGCGGCGATATGGATGCGGCCGGAACGGGGGACGAGGATGGCTTCGGGGGTCCCGATCTAAGGTAAGTGATGCATAATGAGCTAGTATGCTAGTCATACTAGCTCATTATGGCTTTGTCTTGCAGGTGATTTAAAAAAAATATTTTTTATCTGGGTTTACAACCGCTTTAACTCTATAAAAGCATATGTGCCAATGTACACCATAGGCTTTTAGCCTCTCCTGAATGTGGAAGAATCACGTTCAGGATAGAAACGTTTTGATCGTCAGCCACCAAATGTTTTCCCACGACCGCTGTAAATGTAGGCAGGGTGTACATGAAGCCATAGAGTGTATTTTCTTCATGTAAAATCCTCTTTCTTGTTGTAAATTCTCTGTACAATACAAAACTACCTTTGAGCAGTGGTGGCCCGTAATGGCGGGGTGCAAGGGGTGCTGCCCCCCCCATCCATGTGTCCGGCCCCCTAATCTACATGCGGGGCGCCAGACACATTGATTACAATGGGGTATTTAGTTTTTTTGAAGCACGTGATTTGAGCCAAAGGCTCTAGTAGGCTTCCAAAAAGGGTGGGCTCGGGGCGCAGTTGTGTGACAATAGCAAATGAATATTCGCTATTGTCACACTGATTCTGCTCCCGGCCAGTCAAGAAGCGAGTCATGAGACCTGTTTCTTGATAGGCTAAAAGGAAAAGCGATTCTATTGGCCTAGGATGAGGAGGGAGGAGACGCACGGCCGCCGTGATGCCAAGGAGGAGACGCAGAGGAAGCCGCCCGTCGCCCGGAGGGAACTGTTGCCAGCGACAGATGGAGTAAGTGCGGGGCTGGTAACTGACCGCCCAACCGACCAGCCACCACTGCCTTCGAGATTTTATTTTGAGATTTTGCCTCACATGGAAGAAGTGTACTGAAATATCTCCGTGTAGCCTACAGCAAACAGTCAAATTTTAGTTTTCATGTTTGTAACACATGAGGCCACTGACTCTGGCTTCTACCCATACTGGAATTATCTTCGCTACAAGATTATTCACACTTTACCAGACGTGCTGCATCAGCCAGAGATTAAAAGGTCCCAGAGCATAACAGAATAAATAACTGGGTGAATGGACTACAAAAGATAATTGGTTTAGCAATTTCAATTCAATGATCACTATTAATAAGCATCTCTGTCAGCGGTGATATTCTCTTGGTACATCATGTGCATATATTACCTCACTGTGTTGATCATTTCTGAACATTAACCACTAATTTGATTCTAAGATTTCATAATATGCATGTCCATTAGGAAAATACATAGCATATCTGAATTTATGTACACATATGAGTTAATATTTTCATAGTACATTATTGTTTTGTGATTTTGTACGTATAATTGACTGTCAGTGTTTTATTCTTGTATTTATTTTATTTTATGTTTTCATACATTCTATTTACAATCTATTTAGACTTGGAAATCAAAATATTATTGACATAGTTGCACTTTTCAGAACTCCTTTATTTTTCACTCATTTAGCTTACAGTTGTATATTATACAGTATATACTGTATTTATTATTTGCAGGACTTATTTTGCAAGTATTGGCTGTTAATGGAAAGCCAGGTTTAAATCAAATCATCCTAAGCAACATTTCCAACCACCAACTACTTAGGCACCTTTTTTCCACAGGATTTAAAACACTATAAAATACTTTATAATTTGTAACCTGTCCCGCAGTAGATACACACTTCAAGTCCTTCTCTGGGGGATTTGTAAGTGGAGCTTCCTTATACAAGCAGTTAGTTCTTCTGTATACAGTGGCAAGAAAAAGGATGTGAACACCTTGGAATTGACTGTTTTTCTGCAGTAATTTGCTGTAGGGATTTCCTAAATTCTTTGTGCTGTGTGTTGTGATCTGTTAGTGTAGTATTAGTCAGCTTAGTTGTATGCTGGCTGTGCACTCTAAAGCCCTGTACACACGATCAGATTTCCTATGGATTCTAATCCGATGTATTTTTCCATCGGAAATCCGATGAAGCTGACTTCCATCAGTCTTGCCTACACGCCATCAGTCAAAAATCCGACCGTTCCAAACGCGGTGACGTAAAACACTCCGACAAGCCGAGAAAAATGAAGTTCAATGCTTCTGAGCATGCATCGACTTGATTCTGAGCATGCGTGGGTTTTTTTGTCCGATGGAGTTCCACACAGACGATCGGAATTAGCTATCGCTTTTTTTCCCATCGGATAAATTTAAAACATGTTCTATTTTTTCTTACTGATGGAAAAAAGACAGATGGGGCCCATACACGATTGGTTTGTCCAATGAGAAAAGTCCATCGGACTGTTTTCATCGGTAAAACCGATCGTGTGTACACGGCATCAGTGTCCAGTGATTATTCTCAGTCACATGCTGTGTGAGTGTTCTCCAGCAGGGTAGAGATATGACTGCAAATTATAGATATGTAGCGCCCTGCTCCTATTGGGTAGGCGCTAGTGTAAATTTAGTTGTCTGAGCTGTAGTTTAGCTCAGAATAATTATACCAAATTATTGGTCTCTGTTCCAGTTCAGCTGGGTTGCACATTTTCCACCTGACTGTAGGCGTCGTCACCACAGGTCAAGGTTAGAAATGCAGTAGGCTGGATGCATTGGGTATTCCCTTCCCAGAAACAGCGCAGTGGGAGTGATCACCCGCTGTGCATTCTGGGAGAGGGTACTTAAGGGACAGACACCGTTTTCTCGGGGTCTTCCGATCCTGACCTGACGGCCCTCCTGGCCTCAGGGATGTGTTAGCAGTTTTTCTGCCTCGGGGGCGGCACGCCCGAGGCTCCGTTACTGAGAGTAGGCCCAGGAGTTTCTGGGGCCTACTGATCCGGGGATGGTCTGGTGTCGCCTTGCTTGCGGGAAGGGACCGAACAATTGGAGGACGCATCCGGATAAAAATCGACCTCACAGTGCTGCCGGCTGGCTGAAAGATCCTGGTACTGTGTGTTATGTTTTCAGAACTTTACCAAGCGTGTGATTCTTCAAGTCTGTGGCAGAGACTATGTGTATTCTTCAAGTCTGTGGCAGAGACTTTTGACCGAGCACCGCACCGGCTGCTAGGTCAGTGAGAGAGGCCAACCGGTGGTTGCTAGATCCAGAGTGGAAACTGTTTGTCCTCTGGATTAGGAAGTACCCGTGATCCGCAAGCAAGGTACCTGAATCTCCCATTATCCGCAAGCAAGGTACCTGAATCTCCCCCAACCCTCCATCCCGCTCTCTGGAAGTTCTTTAATAAAACCCTTGAAAAAAAGAGACTAAGTTTTTGGTGCAGACATTTGTGAACAACTCTTCAAGGAAGACCCCTGAGATGGACGTGGTGAACAGTAAGGTAACGGCAGGCCCAAAATCTTAACTCTTGGCACCTGATCCCAACATTGTTACGTATTTTTAGCACTGATCACTGTATTAGTGATCACTGGTTCCCAAAGTGTCAAGGGTTTATTTACTAAAGCTCGAGAGAGGGCAAATAATTTTTGTTACAATTCTGCAGAGAAACCAATCCGCTTCTAACCTCAGCTTGTTTAATTAGTCTTTAGCAATAAAATCTGTAAGCTGCTTGATTTCTCTGCAGAATTGTGACTAATTTTGCCCTCTCTAGCTTTAGTAAAAAAAAAACCTTAGAGGCCTATTGTCTGCCACAATATCGCAGTCCCGCTATAAGTTGCTGATCACTACCATTACTAGTAAAAAAACAAATAAGTAAACATTCCAGTGTGTATCCCATAGTTTGTAGGCACTGTAACTTTTGCCTGTATTAATTATGTTGCCTATATTAACCACTTAACGATCGCACCATGTACATATACGTCGGCAGAATGGCACAGACAGGCACAATCACGTACCTGTGCGTGCCTGCCTTTGTGCGGGTGGGGGGTCCGATCGGACCCCCTCTTGGTACATGGGGCGGTCGGTATCGCTTCAGGAGTGATCCGTGATGAGGGGGCGGCCATTGGTTTCTGGCCACCCCCTCGCGATCGCTCCCGGTGAATGAGATGCTTCCCCTGCCTGTTTAATGTATACACAGGCAGGAGGAAGTGATGTCATCTCTCCATGCGGCGCTCTATTCGTCCAGAGCGCAGAGGAGAGAAGACATCGGGTTAGTGCACCAACAGCCCACTGACACCAGGACACATAGGTACACTTTCCACCCCCAGATCAAGATGTTTTCTGTGCAGGGTGCTATACAGGTCCAGGGGAGTGGAATCCTTGGGAACCCGGTCCCTGAAGGTTTGATTACAATGCCTGCCGTGATAGGTGAAGTTTGGGCTTTTGTGGACCAAACAAAGTCCTGCGGCGGGGAACAGGTAAGTGGGGGCCCCCAGGAACTTGGTTCTATTGGGGGACCCCCAAGCCTAATTTGTCTTTCTGTCTGTTACCTAATGGTATTCCCGCAAAATTCTGTGCATGCCTGTAACTACTAAAAAAATGTAATAATTTTTAATGGTGGTCAAGAAAAAAAAAAAAAAAACATTTTTTTTATATATATTTAATATATTAGACTGCGGTACCTGTGTTTGTCCACTAGAGGCCGCTGTGGAATGTTTTCTTGTCATGTGGACTAGTTTCTTCTCAGCAGAGCAAGTCCAGGCAGATGGTGAGTTCTCTTATGGGAAACTGCTTCCTCTGCCATGTTGCAATGCTCGTCCATCCCCCGGCCGGCGGCAAAGAGGGGCCCTGGCTCTTGTCCCTAGTTTCCATTTTTCGAAATTAGCGCCAAAGGCGCACGTGGCCGCGCGCGTGCACGCGCCTCTCTATATAAAGGTGAGCCGGAAAAGGGGGCGGAGCCTGGGGGATGACGCTCTGTGCGCGCCGCAGCGCTTCTGCGCATGTGCGGGCGTCCCAGCATGTTAAAAATCACAATTTTGTGTGGTGAGCTGGCTATGAAGTACAGAGACAGAGCTGGCAACATTTAAAAAAGGGCATACAGCAAGCGGTTGATACAGGCATCCCCTAGAAAGGCACATTAGTAGACACCAACTGTTTCTTATAGCAGCATTTATGCTAGACTATTGTCAGTAACTGGTGTATTTCGGCTGGAATACCTCAGCTTTGTGGCTTAGGAATATGCCGTCTAAAAACTCCGGGACTAGAAATTCCAGGAGGAATAGGGGGTCTCCATCGGGCTCTGAGGATCTTGGGCATGCTTTGGCTGCACCAGTCTCCCCTGAAGAATCAGAGGTTAGTGACCGTAGAGCACCCTCAGGAGTACCTGGTACTGTGGCTGTCCTCAGTTCACCTGCTCCTGTGTATGTAACAGAGGAGGTTTTTTCCTCAGCTCTGGGAGGGCTGGAAGAGAGATTGTCAGCATTGATCGCGGCTTCTCTGTCACAGGAGAAAAGCGCCCGATCTCCGTCTCCTCCCTCAGAGTGCCTGTTAACAGAGCAACAGTCCCATACAGGGATCGACCTACCTGAAGGGGATCAGGATGAGGTCGATTCGGTTGTAGAGGAATCAACAGTGGAAGAGCCGTTCTCAGCATCACATGCTGAAAGGTTATGGGTTCAGTCCCTGACTAATATGGTCCGATCAGCATTTAAAATGCCACTTGCGGAGCCATCATCCACTTCTGTCTCCTCGTTGGGGTCGCTAAAAGCTCCCCAGACTGTTTGTTCCTTTCCGATCCATCCTTTACTGGAAGGGCTCATTTACCAGGATTGGGAGCATCCTGACAAAATATTTACTCCCCCTAAGAGATTTCCGGTGGTCTATCCCATGGAGGATAAGTTCATCAGAAAATGGAAGGTCCCTACAGTGGACGCAGCCATCTCTTGTGTGAATAAATCACTGACATGTCCGGTGGATAATGTCCAAATGTTCAAGGACCCAATAGATAAAAAATTGGAGTCCTTATTAAAATCTGCTTTTTCTACAGCAGGATTGGTGACACAACCAGCAGTGGCAGCTATTGGGGTCTGCCAAGCAGTGAAGGATCAGTTGAAACAGGTCTTAAGGGACTTGCCAGATCAGCAGGCTCTTGCCCTAGCTGATCTACCTAGAGCCTTCTGCTTTGCGGTGGACGCCATAAAGGATTCAATCCATCAGGCCTCCCGCCTTACGCTGTCTGTAGTACATATGCGCAGGCTTCTATGGCTCAAAAACTGGTCTGCTGAAGCTCCCTGTAAAAAATTGCTGGTCAGCTTCCCATTTCATGGTGAGCGCTTATTCGGGGAAGACCTGGACAAGTATATCCAGAGAATTTCCAGCGGTAAAAGTACACTTTTGCCGGTTAAAAATAGAGTTAGAGGTCCCTCTTTTAAGAGGCCGGCTTCTCCAGTCCCTAGGACATCGGCTGTGAAACAGTTCCGACGGCCTCCTCGGTCAAATCCCGGAGGTAAAAATCAGGGACAGTTGCAGGGTAACAAGAAGCCCTGGAGCAGGAGAGGTACAAAACCTCCCCCAAAGTCAAATGCATGAAGGGTTGCCCCCACTCAATCGGGTGGGGGGAAGACTTCAGTTGTTCACAGAGACCTGGCGGGACACGATCCGAGACAGATGGGTGCTCTCCGCAGTAAATCTGGGATACAAATTGGAGTTAAAAAACTCCCCTCCTTCCCGCTTTATAGGGTCAAACGTGCCAAGGGATCCCCAGAAGAGAGGATCCCTCCTGTTGGCACTGGAACAATTATTGCTCCAAGCAGTAATTATAGAGGTTCCCCTGGAAGAATGGGGGTTCGGGTTTTACTCAAACCTCTTTACAGTTCCGAAGCCAAACGGGGACGTGAGGCCCATATTAAATCTAAAAGGGCTAAACAAATTCCTACATATCAGGACTTTCCGGATGGAGTCGATCCGATCGGTAGCCACTGCCCTACAAGGGGAGGAATGGTTAGCCTCGATCGACATCAAAGATGCTTATTTGCACATTCCCATCTTTCCAGCCCACCAAAAATTTCTACGCTTTGCGGTAGAAGGACGCCATTTTCAGTTCAGAGCCTTACCCTTCGGTCTGGCCACAGCACCAAGAGTGTTCACAAAAATTCTGGCCCCATTATTGGCCAATCTAAGGACACGAGGTGTAACGATAATGGCATATCTAGACGACTTGTTGCTGATAGACCACTCAGTGGAAAAACTAGAAGTGGTTGTTCACGAGACAATCAAGTTTCTGGAACATCACGGTTGGATTATCAACCGAGACAAGTCAGCCCTAAAACCAGTCAAAAGTCTGGAATACTTGGGGCTAAGGCTGGATTCAGACCAGAGAAAAATTTTCTTGCCTCAAGAAACGGGGTCGTCTTTGAGAGATTTGATCCACTTAGTGGGTTCAAAAAGACAGCCATCCATACGCCTGTGCATGAGGCTGCTGGGAAAAATGGTGGCATCATTCGAAGCAGTACCCTACGGTCAATTCCATTCAAGGAAATTGCAAAGGGCCATACTGTCAGCCTGGAACAAAAAAGTTCAGGCTCTGGACTTACCAATGTCCTTGTCCCCTTCCGTTCGCAAGAGCCTCCGCTGGTGGTTGGTTCCCCAGAATCTGGAAAGAGGGAAATCCTTCAGTCCGATTTCCTGGAAGGTGGTCACTACAGATGCCAGCCTTATAGGCTGGGGAGCAGTACTGGAGCAATGGTCTCTCCAGGGCAAGTGGTCAGAAGCAGAAAAGGCCCTGCCCATCAATCTCTTAGAGATACGAGCAGCCCGGTATGCCCAAGTAGCATGGACATCCAAACTCCAAGGGTCCCCTGTCAGAGTTCAATCAGACAATGCCACAGCAGTGGCATATATCAATCGTCAGGGGGGCACCAGGAGTCGTGCAGCCCAAAGGGAAGTAAATTACATCCTGAGATGGGCAGAAAGATGTGTCCCAGCCATATCTGCGGTATTCATTCCAGGAGTGGAGAATTGGAAGGCGGACTTTCTAAGTCGCCAACAATTATGCCCAGGGGAATGGTCCCTTCATCCCGAGGTTTTCCGGACAATATGTCAGCGGTGGGGAACACCGGATGTAGATCTGCTAGCATCCAGATTCAACACAAAAATGGACAGGTTTGTCTCTTGGACAAGGGATCCCCTAGCGTGCGGCTCGGATGCCCTAGTGTTCCCTTGGGATCAGTTCAAGCTGATATATGCATTCCCACCGCCACAATTGTTACCTCGATTACTCCGCAGAATCAGGGTAGAAAAGAAACCAGTGATTCTGGTGGCTCCAGCGTGGCCCCGAAGAGCATGGTACGCGGAGATTGTAAAAATGTCTGTGGGGAGTCCTTGGACCCTCCCACATCGTCCGGACCTGCTTTCGCAAGGACCGATATACCACCCTTCCTTACCAGCCCTAGGTTTGACGGCCTGGCTATTGAAGCCCACATTCTAAAAAAGAGAGGGCTCTCTAATTCTGTGGTATCTACCATGATCAATGCCAGGAAGCCGGTATCCAGGCAGATCTACTATAGAATTTGGAAGGCGTACATCGCCTGGTGTGAGGCCAAGAAATGGCATCCACGTAAATACGTAATAGGTAGGATTCTGGACTTCCTACAATGGGCTGTAGATAGGAAGCTTGCCTTGAGTACTATCAAGGGTCAGATTTCGGCCTTGTCAATATTTTTTCAAAGGCCCTTGGCTTCGCATTCACTAGTCAAAGCCTTTATACAAGGAGTGATGCGTATTAGTCCTCCGGTTAATATTCCCATATGTCCATGGGATCTAAACTTGGTTCTGTCGGTTCTACAGAAACAACCATTTGAACCATTACAGCATATTTCCTTGGTGCTTCTCACCAGGAAATTGATTTTTCTAGTAGCCATTTGTTCGGCTAAAAGAGTATCGGAATTAGCAGCTATGTCCTGTAAGGAGCCATATCTGGTTATCCATAAGGACAGAGTAGTGTTACGTCCTCATCCAGCCTTTCTTCCTAAGGTGGTATCGAGTTTTCATTTGAACCAAGATGTGGTTCTTCCTTCTTTTTTCCCCAAACCTACTTCGGTAGAGGAAAAGTTATTGCATTCTTTGGATGTAGTAAGAGCAGTTAAAGCTTATCTAAAAGCCACTGCTCAGATTCGCAGAACGGATACTTTGTTTATTCTGCCGGAAGGCCCCAGAAAGGGTCAGGCAGCGTCAAAATCTACTTTAGCCAAGTGGATTCGACAGGTCATAATACAAGCCTATGGCTTGAGAAGGAGACCGCCTCCGTTCAAAGTTAGAGCGCACTCCACGAGAGCAGTTGGAACTTCATGGGCAGTGCATCACCAGGCCTCCCTGGCTCAAATCTGTAAGGCCGCAACATGGTCTTCAGTACACACGTTTACTAGGTTCTACCAGGTGGACGTTAGAAGTCAGGAGGATGTCGCCTTTGGGCGCAGTGTGTTGCAGGCCGCAAAAGATCCTCATGTCTGATAGCGCTCAGCTTATATATGGTGTATCCCCCCCCTCATTTGGCATTGCTTTAGGACATCCCATTAGTAATGACTATGTCGCTCTGTGTCCCGTGATGTACGAGAAAGAAAATAGGATTTTTATAACAGCTTACCTGTAAAATCCTTTTCTTGGAGTACATCACGGGACACAGAGCTCCCGCCCCTCTTTGGGGACGCTTATTGCTTTGCTACAAAACTGAGGTGCTCCCGGATGGGAGGGGCTTATATAGGGGAGGGTACTTCCGGTTTTGGAAGTTGCCAGTGCCAGAACCTGACGGTATCTATATAACCCATTAGTAATGACTATGTCGCTCTGTGTCCCGTGATGTACTCCAAGAAAAGGATTTTACAGGTAAGCTGTTATAAAAATCCTATTATCGCCCCCCCCAGGTAACCCTTTCACCCCCTATCACCAGTGTCACTAAGCGATCGTTTTTCTGATCGCTGTATTAGTGTCGCTGGTGCCGCTCGGTAGCCAGTTATTTTTTTAAGTTCGCAGCCAGGTTTTTATAGCATCAGGTACCCCCATATGTTATCTAATAAAGGTTTAACCCCTTGATCTCCCCCCGGGTAATCCTTTCACCCCCTATCACCAGTGTCACTAAGCGATAATTTTTCTGATCGCTGTATTAGTGTCGCTGGTGCCGCTAGGTAGCCAGTTATTTATTTTTTTTAGGTTCGCCGCCAGGTTTTTATAGCATCAGGTACCCCCATATACAACCTAATAAAGGTTTTAACCCCCTGATCGCCCCTAGAGTTAACTATTTCACCAGTGATCACCGTATAAGTGTCACTGGTGACACTGGTTAGCCAGTTCGTTATTTCGTTATTTAGGTTCCCTATCAGGTTTTTATAGCGTCAGGTACCCCCATATATTACCTAATAAAGGTTTTAACCCCCTGATTCCCCCTAGTTAACCCTTTCACCAGTGATCACCGTATAAGTGTTACGGGTGACGCTGGTTAGTTAATTTGCTTTTTATAGCATTAGGGCACCTGCCGTATATGACCCAATAAAGGTTTAACCCCCTGATCGCCCGGCAGGTGATATCAATTAGGTTTTAGCATCAGTTAGGGTCTGCGTTGCCCCAGGCAGTGTCAGGTTAGTGCCAGTAGCGCTAACACCCACGCGTGAAGCATACACCTCCCTTAGTGGTATAGTATCTGAACAGATCAATATCTGATCAGATCTATACTAGCGTCCCCAGCAGTTTAGGGTTCCCAAAAACACAGTGTTAGCGGGATCAGCCCAGATACCTGCTAGCACCTGCGTTTTGCCCATCCGCCCAGCCCACCCAAGTGCAGTATCGATCGATCACTGTCACTTACAAAACACATAACTGCAGCGTTCGCAGAGACAGGCCTGATCCCTGCGACTTCAGTGCTGTAGGAGGTGATTTCTCCACCACAGTTAAAAAAAAAAGAGCATATATGCCGAAGCATGGGGGCAGCAGGGGCGGAGGAGCAATTTTGCTCCTAATGCCGCGTACATATGGTCGGCTTGCCCGTGGAAAAGTCTGACCGACTTTTTAGGAGCCTAGCCGTGTACGGGACGCCGAAAACCAAGCACCGCCTTCAGGATTTCTAAGGCCGCAAATTTTTGATTTCACTCCTCACTACCTATCACAGTTTCAAAGGCCATAAAATGCCAAAATGGCACAAAACCCCCCAAATGACCCCATTTTGGAAAGTAGACACCCCAAGCTATTTGCTGAGAGGCATGGTGAGTATTTTACAGCTCTCATTTGTTTTTGAAAATGAAGAAAGAAAATATATATATATATTTTTTTTTTTTCAATTTTCAAAACTTTGTGACAAAAAGTGAGATCTGCAAAAAAACTCCCAATACCTCTCAGCAAATAGCTTGGGGTGTCTACTTTCCAAAATTGGGTCATTTGTGGGGGTTTTGTGCCATCTGGGCATTCCATGGCCTCCGAAACTGTGATAGGCAGTGAGGAGTGAAATCAAGAATTTACACCCTTAGAAAGCCTGAAGGCGGTGCTTGGTTTTTGGGGTCCTGTGCGCGGCTAGACTCCCAAAAAGTCTCACACATGTGGTATCTCCGTACTCAGGAGAAGCAACAGAATGTAGTTTGGGGTGTAATTCCACATATGCCCATGGCATGTTTGAGCAATATATCATTTAGTGACAACTTTGTGCAAAAAAAATAAAAATAAAAATTATTTTTTTCCGCAACTTTTGTCAACATATAAAATATTCCATGGACTCGACATGCCTCTCAGCAAATAGCTTGGGGTGTCTACTTTCCAAAATGGGGTCATTTGGGGGGGGTTTTGAACTGTCCTGGCATTTTATACACAATATTAGGAAGCTTAAGTCACACATCATCCACTCTTCTAACCACTTGAAGACAAAGCCCTTTTCTGAAACTTTTTGTTTACATGAAAACATTTTTGTTTTTGCAAGAAAATTACGTTGAACCCCCAAACATTATATATATTTTTTAAAGCAAAGGCCCTACAGATTAAAATGGTGGCTGTTGTATTTTTTTTTTCCACACAATATTTGTGCAGCGATTTTTCAAACGCATTTTTCCAAAACGTCTTTCAGGACAGCACCCGGACAGCACCCGAGAGATCATGGCTCCTCCTCCTACAGGAAACACCTCATCAATTAATTCTTTAATTGGAGGCCTCCACGTTGCTTCCATCAGTTTTTTGTGTTTCCTCCAGCCGGAGGAACACCTCTGGTGAGAGCCACGATCTCTCAGGGCTTTCCTGGGAGACAAGGTTCTCAGTCAGTCTTTTTTTCTTAGGAGAGTGATCCTCCCACTTACCTCCTAGCATGGATGGTCCCGTGGGCTCCCTCTCCCTCTTCCGTGCTCGGGGAGAGCCTGTACAGCCCGGGAGTGCTGCCTCCTTTTTGTCTTCAGAGCGGTGGTTTGCTGTGTTCTCGCCGACCGCTTGCGAATAGCGGCGTGGAGCTTTACAGCGGCCGCCATTGTTCTGGTGGCCGAGGAGAGCCTCGGCCGCGTCCTGTATGGGAAGAGGCAGCACTTCCGGGTCGGCGCGCGCGTCATTTCCGGCCGCAAAGCGCAGAGGGAGAGGGCAGGGTCACCTGGTGCCTTAAAGTTCCGGTTCCAGGTCAGCGCGGCGGCGTTTTCGAATCTGGAACCGGCGTTTTTTTCTTCACCACGCATCCGCAGACAGCTATGGACAGCGATGCAGCGGATAAGGGGGCAAGCCAAGGCACCAGCAAGGCTAAGGTAAGGGACTGTGTCCTATTTTACACTGGGCCGTTTTCTCCTGTGGGGGGGGGGGGTATTCACCTTCTTCCCCCTCCATCTCCCCCACCCCCCATCTCCCTGGTGGTGCAGTGGCTGGTGATTTAGCATGTCTGCATAATACTAGGGGTCTTTTTGTAAAAGGTGGTGGTGGTGCATGGCTTGCGGGGCACAAGGAAGTGAAAGTGTTTTTTCCTATGTGTACCTGGGTGTATTGATTTGTTCTGTGTAACAGTTTTTTCTTAGCGTGGTCCCTGGTTTTTTTCTTTTCTGTTTGTGCAGGCCAAAAGTTCTGCTCAACCAGTGAAGAGAAGGTGCCCTGTCTGCAAGGAAAAGTTAAGCGAGGCTTGGACCAAGTCGCTTTGTGCAGATTGCACTGCAAATGTTGTCAGGGAAGAGTCTCCATCCTTTTGTGGTGATCTAGTATCTACAATTAAGGATGAACTCCGTGCCACCTTTCAAGCTTTTAGGTCAAACCTAAGAGAAGAACCAGGCCCTTCAAGGGAACCTAGGGCTCCGCAGCCTTCTTCAGAACCCCAAGACGGCTCTCAAATATTATTGGGAAGCGTCTATCGGACCTCCCAAAGAATCTGCTTCCCTTGCTCCAGATGGAACAGACTCTGAGGAGGAAGAAAATGAAGCAGAGAGCGCTTCTAAGTACAAAATGTCGCTTGAAGAAGTCGCAGGACTTTTAAAAGTAATCCATGCGACTTTGGGGATTGAAGAGGAAAAGAAGGAGCTCTCCCTACATGACCGCATGTATGCAGGTTTGGGTGATCCAAAAAGCCGTGTTTTTCCAGTCCATTCAATAATCTCGGACATGATTAAAAAAGAGTGGTTGGAACCCGAGAAAAAGCCATTTTTTTTTCCCGGTCTCATAAGAGAAGATTTCCATTTGAGGACAACCCGGATTCCATCTGGAACAAGGTTCCAAAACTGGACTCTGCTTTTTCACAGGTCTCAAAATCAACTGACCTTGCCTTTGAGGACATGGGCATGTTAAAGGAGCCCATGGACAAAGGAATGGATTTGCTTCTTAAAAGGGCTTGGCAGTCTGTGATGAACAATCTAAAACCAGCAATAGCAACAACCTGTGTCGCTAGGAATTTAGAACACTGGATTAACCAGACGAAGGCCCATGTTACGGCAGATTCTCCAAAACAGGAGATTCTGGACTCATTTACAACGCTTTCTGCAGCAGTAGCATATATTGCGGATGCTTCAGCAGAATCCATTCGTATGTCAGCCAGGTCAGCGGCTTTGACCAATTCTGCTAGGAGAGCCTTGTGGCTTAAAACTTGGCCAGGAGATGCTGCATCTAAAAATAGACTGTGTAGCATTCCCTTTACAGGGAATTTGCTATTTGGTTCTGAGCTGGAGTCCATGCTTGACCGTACGGCTGACAAAAAGAAGGCGTTTCCGGTCAAAAAAACAACAGGTACAGACCCGTAAGCGTTTTTTTCGTCCCCAAAAAGGACAACAGGAAGGGAAAACGCAAACAAAAGGAAGCAGTGGTCTTCCCAGAAACCAAAAGGTAGGAGTGGAGTGCTCTTCCATCCTCCTGCGACCCCCGGAAAGCCGCAGTGACAATCCACCCCAAGTAGGGGGAAGACTCCAGGAGTTCATTCCCCAGTGGAGAGACATCACTACAAATCAGTATATTGTAAACATGCTCTCCCAAGGATATGTGGTGGAATTCACGGAAGAACCCCCAAAGAGATTCCTAGTGACAAACGTCCCGAGGGATCCGGTCAAGGCACTCGCCATGAAGTCCCTAATTCAGGAACTGATATCCCAGAGAGTCATTGTTCCGGTTCCAACAAAGGAGTTCTTCCAGGGGTTCTATTCTCACGTTTTCCTTGTACAGAAACCTTCAGGAAAGTACCGCCTCATCCTAAATCTAAAAATGCTGAATTTGTCAGTAGAATACAAAAGATTTCGGATGGATTCCATTTTCTCAGTAAGAAGCCTCCTGAGTCAAGGATGCTTCATGGCGTCAATAGATTTGCAGGACGCGTACCTCCACATTCCTATTGCTGCCAGATCTCAGAGATATCTGAGGTTAGCACTGAGAGAAGGGAAGAAGGTGGTACACCTGGAATTCAGAGCTCTTCCATTTGGCCTGTCATCTTCTCCAAGGGTGTTCACGAAGGTAATGGCCGAAGCTCTAGCACCCTTGCGTCTAGAGGGAATTTCAGTGATTCCTTATCTAGACGACCTGCTACTGTTTGCTCAAACAAGAGATGGACTTCAGAGAAACTTGGATAGAGCACGTGCTCACCTAGAATCCATCGGATGGATACTAAACCTCCAAAAGTCCAATCTGATTCCCTCTCAGGAGGTGTTATTCCTGGGTTTCCGTATCAACTCTGTGGAGCAAAAGATTTTTCTCCCAGAAGAAAAACGGGAAAAGCTGTTAAAGGTTGTGTCACTCTTACAAACCAGTCAGCTTCTGTCCATCAGGAGGGTCATGTCAGCATTAGGAACCCTGACCTCTTCCATACCGGCAGTACAATGGGCAAAGCTCCATTTCAGGCCACTGCAAAAGTTTCTGTTAAAAATCTGGGATCGCCAGCAGAATTCACTAGATTCACTGGTGAAGATCCCCACCAAAGTAAAGAGGAGTCTCTGGTGGTGGAAGAACCAGGCAAGACTCTCAGCAGGCCTGTTATGGTCCTTTCCAACCCAGGTAAGGCTAACAACCGATGCCAGCTCCTGGGGTTGGGGGGCTCACATGAGCGGTCGTTGGGCTCAGAGATCTTGGTCCACAAGGGAAGCACTGAGATCTTCAAACTGGAGGGAACTAAAGGCGATAGAAATGGCCTTATTGTTCTTTGCAGAAGAAGTCCAAGGGCGACATACACAAATTCTGTCGGACAACGCCACGGCGGTGGCTTACATAAACCGACAAGGGGGCACCAGAAGCAGAATACTTCAAGGCCTAGCAGAGAGCATTCTAAATTGGGCAGAGCTCCATACTCAATCCTTGTCCGCGGTCCATCTAAAAGGGACCCTAAACAGGATAGCGGATTTCCTCAGCAGGAACCAGGTGTACGAAGCGGAGTGGCAATTGAATCCAGATGTCTTCAATCTAATAGTGAAGAAATGGGGACAGCCAAGAGTGGATCTCTTTGCGACTCAGGAAAATACACAAATATCTATTTTTTCCCTGAACAGGAACGAGTCATCTCTTGGGGTAGATGCTCTGGCGCACAGTTGGAATTTTCACCTCAGCTACGCCTTCCCTCCTTTTCAGCTGATTCCGCAGGTCATAACAAAAATCCAGAAAGAGGATACGACAGTAATCCTCATCACTCCCTTCTGGCCCAAGAGGCCTTGGTTTTCGGCTCTTCTACAGATGCAGATCAAACCATACTGGCATCTTCCCTTGAGGCAAGACCTTCTGTTACAAGGTCCGCTGTTTCACCAAGAAGTAGAAAAGCTAAAACTCACAGCCTGGCTTCTGAGGAGCAGCTCTTAAGGAGAAAAGGATTCTCGGATAGGTTGGTGGCTACCCTCCTATCTAGCAGAAAGAATGTTACCAGAGCAATATATCACAAAGTCTGGAAAGTCTTTAACTCTTGGTGCACTACATCCGGCAGACCATTAAAGCAGATTTCTTCTATCTTGGAATTTCTGCAAGAAGGAGCAGACAAGGGCCTAGCGATCAGTACCCTAAAAGTTCAGGTTGCCGCACTGGGGGTATATTTTGAGAAATCTATTTCATCAGAACCCCTAGTAAACAGATTCTTTAAAGCCCTCACTCGGGCTAGACCGATAGTGATCAAAAACTGTCCGTCATGGAACTTATCAGTCGTTCTACAGGCCCTGACCAGGGAACCTTTCGAACCTCTCAATTTAACCTCCCTGAAGCTAATTACTTTAAAAACAATTTTTCTAGTAGCTATTACAACAGCTCGAAGGATCAGTGAGCTGCAAGCTTTATCTATCAGGGAACCATTTTTTTCTATTTTTTCAGACAGAATTGTGCTGAAGACGGATCCTAACTTTTTACCAAAGGTTGCCTCAGTTCAATTGCCAGATGGTTGAGAATGGCTATCTCAGACGCCTATTCCCTTACAGGCCAGGAGAGTCCAGTAAGTATCAGGGCTCATTCTACTAGAGCTTCGGCGGTGAGTTGGGCAGAAAAAGCTGGTGCCACCCCCGAACAAATCTGTAAGGCAGCTACATGGACAAGTCTGACGACCTTTGCCCGTCATTATAGATTAGATCTCATGACGGCTGGGGACCAGGCTTTCGGAAGGAAAGTCTTACAGGCTGTTGTCCCACCCTAAATGGGGTAAGTCTCGATTATCCTCTCGGGTGCTGTCCTGAAAGACGTTTTGGAAAAATGCAAGTTAGACTTACCGGTAACTTGTTTTCCAATAGGCTTTCAGGACAGCAGGATCCCGCCCTTTTTTTATGCTGTGGCTGTAATACTATGTAATAACTGTCGCTTATGTGTTGCAGCTGGGGCTGGAGGTTCTCTACAAACAACTGATGGAAGCAACGTGGAGGCCTCCAATTAAAGAATTAATTGATGAGGTGTTTCCTGTAGGAGGAGGAGCCATGATCTCTCGGGTGCTGTCCGGGTGCTGTCCTGAAAGCCTATTGGAAAACAAGTTACCGGTAAGTCTAACTTGCATTTTTTGGGGAAAAATACACTTTTTTTAATTTTAATGCACTAAAACACACTATATTGCCCAAATGTTTGATGAAATAAAAAAGATGATCTTAGGCCGAGTACATGGATACCAAACACGACATGCTTTAAAATTTCGTACAAACGCGCAGTGGCGACAAACTACATACATTTTTAAAAGCCTTTAAAAGGCTTTACATTTTACCACATTAGATTTACAAAGGAGGTCTACTTCTAAAATTACTGCCCTCGATCTGACCTTCGCAGTGATACCTCACATGCATGATGCAATTGCTATTTACATATGACGCCAGACCGACGCTTGCGTTCGCCTTTGCGCAAGAGCAGGGCGGGACAGGGGTGCTTTTTTTTTTTTATTATTAATTTTGCTTTTTTATTTTATTTTTAAACTGTTCCTTCCATATTTATTTTTTTTATCATTTTTATTGTTATCTCAGGGAATGTAAATATCCCCTATGATAGCAATAGATAGTGACAGGTACTCTTTTTTTGAAAAAACTGGGGTCTATTAGACCCTAGATCTTTTCTCTGCCCTCAAAGAATCTGACCACACCAAGATCGGTGTGATAAAATGCTTTCCCAATTTCCCAATGGCGCTTTTTATATCGGGGGGGGGACATTCCCTCCCACTGCTTGTAAAAGCAGTCCAGAGGCTAATTAGCCGCTAGGATTGCTTTTACATGAAAGCCGGCCGCTGGCTGAAAAGAATGATACCAAGATGATACCTAAACCCACAGGCATCATTCTGGTATAACCATTCAAAGTCCGATCGGACCCCCCACCCATACAAAGGAAGGCACGTACAGGTACGTGATTGTGCCTGTCCGTGCCATTTTGCCGACATATATATACAGTGGGCGGTCATTAAGTGGTTAAAAGCAAAAAAAAAAATACAAAAAAAAAACCCTGTCCCGCCCTGCTCTTGCGCAAAGGCGAACGCAAGCGTCGGTCTGGCGTCATATGTAAACAGCAATTGCACCATGCATGTGAGGTATCGCCGCGAAGGTCAGATCGAGGGCAGTAATTTTAGAAGTAGACCTCCTCTGTAAATCTAATATGGTAACCTGTAAAGGCTTTTAAAGGCTTTTAAAAATGTATGTAGTTTGTCTACATTGCGCATTTGTGCGAAATTTTAAAGCATGTTGTGTTTGGTATCCATGTACTCGGCCTAAGATCATCTTTTTTATTTCATCAAACATTTGGGCAATATAGTGTGTTTTAGTGCATTAAAATTAAAAAAAGTGTATTTTTTCCCCAAAAAATGCGTTTGAAAAATCGCTGCACAAATACTGTGTGGAAAAATAAAATGTAACACCCACTATTTTAATCTGTAGGGCCTTTGCTTTAAAAAATATATAATGTTTGGGGGTTCAACGTAATTTTCTTGCGAAAAAATATATGTTTTCATGTAAACAAAAAGTGTCAGAAAGGGCTTTGTCTTCAAGTGGTTAGAAGAGTGTGTGACATAAGCTTCCTAATGTTGTGCATAAAATGCCAGGACAGTTCAAAACCCCCCCAAATGACCCCATTTTGGAAAGTAGACACCCCAAGCTATTTGCTGAGAGGCATGTGTAGTCCATGGAATATTTGCAGGAAAAAGTTGCGGGAAAAAGAAAAAAAAATTTTGCACAAAGTTGTCACTAAATTATATATTGCTCAAACATGCCATGGGCATATGTGGAATTACACCCCAAAATACATTCTGTTGCTTCTCCTGAGTACGGGGATACCACGTGTGAGACTTTTTTAGAGCCTAGCCGCGTACGGGACCCAAAAACCCAAGCACCGCCTTCAGGCTTTCTAAGGGTGTACATTTTTGATTTCACTCCTCACTGCCTATCACAGTTTCGGAGGCCATGGAATGCCCAGATGGCACAACCCCCCCCCCCCCCCAATGACCCCATTTTGGAAAGTAGACACCCCAAGCTATTTGCTGAGAGGTATGGTGAGTATTTTGCAGATCTCGCTTTTTGTCACAAAGTTTTGAAAATTGATAAAAGGAAAAAAAAATGTTTTTCTTTTCTTTCTTCATTTTCAAAAACAAATGAGAGCTGTGATAGGTGGCACTGGTGATGTGCACTGGTGGGTGGCACTGGTGGACACTGCTTAGCAGCAGTGGGTGTGGAGTATGTGGGACTGATGTCCCGTTTACTCCAGACGGTAATCTGCTTTTTTTCTTTTCTCCTCACGCTGTCAGTGGGAGGGGAAAAAAAGGCAGATTACCAGCTCTGTTTACATCACATGATCAGCTGTCATTGGCTGACACCCGGGAATAGCCCCTTACTCCCATCTGTGATCAGCCGAGTCTCATGGACTCGCTGATCACAGAGCGAGCCATGCCCATCCCGCAGGCATCACATGCACAGAAGCCCTCCTGGAAATTTAGGCCCGCGCTGTAGCCGTCTTTCAGCTATAGCGCGGGCGTCAAGAGGTTAATGTCACTTTAAACTGGTCTTGGTATTTTCAAAAGTCAGACACTGTGGGGTGAATTTATCAGAACAGGAGCAGACAGAATCTGGAGCAGCTGTGCATGGAAACCAAACAGCTTCCGTCTTCTGCTTGTTCAAGCAAGCTTTGGAAATGAAAGATAGAAGCTGATTAGTTGCCATGCACAGCTGCTCCAGTTCTGATAAATTCCCCTATGAATTTGCATCTTTAATGAGCAGAGAAATGCAATAGGGTGCTGATAGCAGCAAGGGAAAAAATGTTTTACTAGGTAATGGATGTTTGGATATCATCCAGAATTACAGTGATAGAGTAAAAGTTTTGGGTGGAAGGACTTTTCCAGTCTCACAACTCTGGTAAATGACAAATGTTTTACAACTGCGTTTGCAAAATCCTATCTCCCAGTTTTTCGAAGTGTGACACAGTATGAGAACAAATTTAAATGGACATGCTTGTGCAGCTTAGGAATGTACATCATAGGTTTAAATCAATTCAGTGGAAGGAAGCTAAAGTATGAAACATAGATGTATTTAGGTTTGTGTATTTAGGTTTGTGAATAAGACAAGAGAGAAGCCATTCCAAATGATGACTGTTAAACTGAGCCTTTGAAAAATGTCAAGCACTTTAAAAGAATTGGCCAATATATCATGACATCCTGGCATGATTAGTTTATAATTTCATGTTTGTTAGTTTATGATCAACTCTGAAAGAAAGGCTTCATGGTTATTCTCTAAGACCCCATTCACGCAGGGGCGACTCGTCAGGCGTTTCAGCCGCCTGACGAGTTGCGTCCCATTCTGTACAATGGAACCGTTCTAAGCAGAGCGACTGAAGTCGCTCCGACTTAGAAAAAGGTTCCTGTACTACTTCAAGACGACTTCAAGGCGACTTCCATTGACTTCAATACAGAAGTCATTTTGGAAGTCTGCTTTGAAGTCGTGTGGAGATCGCCCAGCACAGTCGCGGCACAAGTCGTGCCGCCCCTGTGTGAATGGGCTCTTAAAATGTATAGCAGTGGTGTCCAAACTTGCTAGCCTTTTTCTGGCCCTTGGGCACTATTCATCCCACTGATACCAACAATGAGGCACTATTCCTCCTACTGATACACAACATTGGCATTATTCCTCCTCCCAATACCAGTAATGATACATTTTTTTTCCTCCTACTGACCAAGAAGTGTCAGGTCTCACACTAGAGACATGCATTACCCCAGTGTTTCTCAGCCTTTTTTCAGTCAAGGCACCCTTTAAAATGATGGTCAATCTCAAGGCACCCTTTAAATCAATGGACAGTCCTGAGTCATCTCCATCCTAAAATGAAAAACTGTTCTAATAGTTTTACATAATGCAGCATTATCCACACACGTAGGACACCCAACGTGGTGCAAGCTGGTACTGACTAGTATTCCAATGTTTCTCCTTTTATTTAGTTTTTCTCCATCACTCAGTTAATGTGATCCCAAAACTGATGGAGAGAGGCAGGGGAGGGTAAAAAAAAAAAAAAATCTAACAAACATTACGGGATCTTAAAGTTAGATCAGAGATTAGCTCCTATATTACCTCTGGTCCCTCAAGTTACGTTTAGGAGGGCGCGTACATTGAAGAACATTCTAGCCCCCAGCAAATTATCTACAACAAACAGAAAACCCTATTATGATATTAGATCCTATTTTGATAATAGAGTAGGGATTTTTCAATGTAGGAAGAGGGGTTGTCTCACATGCCAACTTGTCCCCCATGGTCGGACTAAAATTAGTAATAATAATAATAGGTAAAAAATCTCGGATCAAACAATTCATCACATGCTCCACCGAGTTTGTTAGTTATGTTCTGCGGTGCCCCTTCAGCCTACTTTATGTAGGACGCAGCATGCACACCTTGCGCCAAGAGCACAGGTGAGCACCAAAAATCCATACATAAGGGCTGTGATAAGTGTAGTGTCCCTCCCCATTTCCTCCAGGAGCACAGCAAAAACTTCAGATGCCTGGCGGTAATGGTGATCAAAGCCATTCCGGTACCCTCACTGACAATGAAAGGGTTTCTCTCCTTTACAGGAGAGAAGTGTTTTGGATTTATTATTTTGGTTCATTGTCACCCAATGGGTTGAATGAGGACCTAGAAGTACACAATGACATATGATGTTAGTGTATTTTTGCATTGTGTGTGTTACACATATGTGGACATGCATAGACCACTTATATCTCTCTTGATCTGTAAGCACACAATAGCCTATATGCTGTGTAGTATCTGATAAGGGTACTGATTGATTAATAATCCAAGATAATTTTTTAAGTCTGCTTAGTCCTGCCTCCACATTGGGCTTATAAACCTTTGTTTGCCGTTATTCCCATGACTTGATAAACCATATGCGCGCAAAACTGGTAATCACTGCAACAGGGGCATTTGCATTCCATGCTGGCCATGTTTGCTTCCCATCCTGGACACGTCGGTTCCATCCAGGAGCCCAGCGATGCCCTCTGCCACGCCCACCACGGCCCCTTCCTTCTGATCATGTGGACAATGCTGCCCAGTCTACAGCCACAGTGACGTTATCCGTCCAAGCCTGCGGGTCCGGCTCAGCACACACTGCAGGTTGTTACACATCACGGCATCCATGGTCGGTGTCCCCGTCTGGATTTCCCTGGACTGGCATAGTGATCCATCAGTGCCCAGGTCAACGTTATAGCCAGATTGGTAACATTGCCCATTTTAATTTTGTATTGGGTATTACTTTTATTAAACTGTCAGCAAGTTCCTTTTGAAGGTAACAGTGTTTTATTGCAGTCATTGGGGGGGGGGGGGGACTTCCCCTCCAGCTGCTTGTAAAAGCAATCCAGCAGGTATTAAGATGCTAGGATTGCTTTTACCAGAGAGTCAACCACCAGCTCTAAAAAATGGTACCGAGGTGACCTCTACAGAAGCGGGCAACATCCCGGTATAACTGATTAACCGCTTGCCACAAAGTCACGTACCTGGTACATCATTTGAATTCAAGTGCTTATAGCGGGATGGTGTCTGCAGCTGCAGGTATCATCCCGGTACCGTTTTTTAGAGCCGACAGTCGGCTCTCTTGTAATTGTACCAGTAGTGGCTAACTAGCCACTCGGTTGCTATTACAAGCAGTTGGAGGGGACACCCCCCTCTTGCCGTCTTCTGCTGCTCTCTCGGGCTCTTCCATCCCACCAGGAGACCCGAGCTACCAGCTGCAATCAGCTTTAATCGGGTCTCCGCTATGGTAACCCATAAGCGATGACATGACATCACTTCTGGTTTACCTGCCTGTCATTGGCGGCATTTTTTGAAAATACAAAAGTATTCAAAAACACTGATCTTGGCATTCTGAATGCCTTCAAGTGCAAAGGAGGGATTTGGGGTAGATATAAGCATACAATTGCAATTATCAAATACACCGATACACATGATACTGGCAATACACATGATGGTAACACAAATGTCTCATGATAGAGCCTCTGGTAGTAATGATTGGTTTGATAAGCATGATAATAACAAACATAATGATATAAATTATGTCTCATTAGAGATTGAAATAAAGTTCCATGGTTCAACAAAAGCAAATTGAATAATAAAGTAATATTGTTTGTGCAGGAACCCACCCTCATAGCCACTTGTGAAAGACTGCCCTGAAAGCCTTTGAAATTATCCGGTTGCTCCTCCTCCTCCTGTGCCACATCCTCTTCCATCATCACCCAAAGTGTTTTTTCAAGGAGACATAGAACTGGGATAGTAACGCTGAGAAGGGCGTCATCGGCACTGGCCATGTTGGTGGAGTACTCGAAACAGCGCAGCAAGGCACACAGGTCTCGCATGGAGGCCCAGTTATTGGTGGTGAAGTGGTGCTGTTCCGCAGAGCGACTCACGCGTGATTGCTGCAGCTGAAACTCCACTATCGCCTGCTGCTGCTCGCACAGTCTGGCCAGCATGTGCAAGGTGGAGTTCCACCTTGTGGGCATGTCACATATGAGGCGGTGAGCGGGAAGGCCGAAGTTACGCTGTAGCGCTGACAGGCGAGCAGCAGCAGGGTGAGAATGCCGAAAGTGCGCACAGACGGCCCGCACTTTCTGCAGCAGCTCTGGCATATTGGGGTAATTTTTCAGGAACCTCTGGACCACCAAGTTCAGCACATGCGCCAGGCAAGGGATGTGCGTCAAACCGGCTAGGCCCAGAGCTGCTATGAGATTTCGCCCATTATTGCACACCACCAGGCCGGGCTTGAGGCTCACTGCCACCAACCACTCATCGGTCTGTTCTTATATGTCCCTCCACAACTCCTGCACGGTGTGGGGTTTTTCCCCCAAACAGGAAAGTTTTAAAACTGCCTGCTGTCGTTTACCCCTGGCTGTGCTGAAGTTGGTGGTGAAGGTGTTATGCTGACCGGATGAGGAGGCGGTAGAGGATGAGGAAGCGGAGTAGGAGGAGTTAGCAACAGGAGGCAAACTGAAGCGCCCTGCAATCCTCGGTGGTGGAAGGATATGCGCCAAACTGCTATCTGCCTCAGGCCCAGCCGCCACTGCATTTACCAAGTGTGCTGTTAGGGAGATATAACGTCCCTGACCGTGCTTACTGGTCCACGCATCCGTAGTTAGGTGGACCTTGCCACAGATGGCATTGCGCAGTGCACCCCTGATTTTGTCCCCCACTTGGTTGTGCAGGGAAGGGATGGCTCACCTGGAAAAGTAGTGGTGGCTGGGCACGACGTACTGTGGGACAGCCAATGCCATCAGGCTTTTAAAACTCTGCGTCTCCACCAGGCGGAATGACAGCATTTCAAAGGCGAGGAATTTTGAAATGCTGGCATTCAGGGCCAGGGATCGCGGGTGGCTAGGGGGGGGTACTTCCTCTTCCGCTCCAGTGTTTGGGAGATAGAGAGCTGAACGCTTCCATGGGACATTGTGGAGATGGTTGGTGACCCAGGTGGTAGTGTTGCTGGCAGATGCTCTGTTTGCGGGTTGGCAGGTGCTACTGTCACTACAGAGGTGGATGAAGAGGCCGAGACTGTAGCAGAAGAGGAAGCAGGAGGAGCCAGAGACCTTTCTTTGTTTTTGAGGTGTCTACTCCACTGCAGCTCGTGCTTTGCACTTAGATGGCTGGTCATGCAGGTTGTGCTCAGGTTGAGAACGTTTATGCCTCGCTTCAGGCTCTGATTGCACAGCGTGCAAACCACTCGTGTCTTGTCATCAGCACATTGTCTGAAGAACTGCCACGCTAGGGAACTCCTTGGACCTGGCTTTGGTGTGCTCGGTCCCTTGCTGCGTTGGGCAGTAGCAGACGTACTGTCTAGGGGACGGACGCTCCACTTTTGCACCCTGCTCCCTCTTCTGCTGTGCTGGTGGCTCTGTGCGACCACCGCCTCTTCCTCCGAACTACACTGGTCACCTTCATAACGTTGATTCCATGTGGGGTCAAGGACCTCATCGTCCTCCACATCATCTTCCACCCAGTCTTCACCCCGTCCTCCTTGTCGGTCTGCACAATTGCGAAAGCAGCAGCAGTTGGCACCTGTGTTTCGTCATCATCCGAGACGTGCTGCGATGGTCTTCCCATGTACTCATCATGAAACATAAGTGGTTGGGCATTGGTGCACTCAATCTCTTCCACTTCTGGGGCAGGGCTAGGTGGATGGCCCTGGGAAACCCTGCTAACAGAGTCATCGAAAAGCAGAAGAGACTGCTGCATGATTTGGGGCTCAGACTGCTTGGCTGATTTGCAAGGGGGTGAGGTGAAAGACTGATGGACATCGGCTGCAGGTGCCAACTCTGGTCTTTCATCAGAAGACTGGATGGGAGATAATGTGAAGGAACCGGAGGCACTGTCAGCAACTCAATCTACTATCGCCTGTACTTGTCCTGGCCTCAACATTCGTACAGCCTCATTAGGCGCGACAAAATACCGCTGCAGGCTCTGTCGCCTACTCGCACCTGTGGAAGGTGTTTCACTTGTGCGTGTAGCTGGCACAGATCGACCACGTCCTCTCCCTGCAACAGGAGCTCCACCAGCAGCACCAGGACCGGGGCCACGTCCCTTCTTTGACGTTCTCCTCATATTTTCCAAATTTAGGATCTTGCCCTAAATGGGTGTTTCTGGAAGAGCAGAATACACCCACAGTATGTAAACGGTGTATCTCACACCTACAGAACTGCAGAAAATGCTATTCAAAAAAAAAGATTTTGTCCTAAAATTATTTTTTTAGAATAGCACAATAGAATAAAAATATATAAATTGTTTATCTCACACCTGCATATATGCAGAAAACACTGCAAATGTTTTATATATTTTTGCCCTAAATGGGTGTTTTTGGAAGAGCAGAATACACCCACAGTATGTACAGGGTGTATCTCAACGTAACATATGCAGTGCTGGTGCACTGAGCTTGCAGATAAAAGTTAGATTTTCTCTCGCACTGGGCTCATGGCAGTGTAAAAAGACTGTGCACTGCAATCCAACCAGGTAAATCTATGCAGATCGCTGAGTTATTAGATCTCTGAATCTGGACTTCTAGATAAATCTCTCTCCCTGAAAGCAGCAACAGGAACCTTGCCCTACACTGTCTCTTTCTTTTCTCTCAGTAGATTGCAGAATCAGGACTAACTCTTATCATTTCATTCTCTCCCTCACAGCAACATCAGCCAGGATCCTTAACCTATACTGTCTAAAGCAGAGTGACGTGCTGTGCTGTGTGCCTCTAGCTTATATAGAGGCTGGGTCACATGCTGCACTGGCCAATCACAGCCATGCCATTAGTAGGCATGGCTGTGATGGCTTCTAAGGGCACACCAGTTAAACAAAAGTTTATTGGCTGCCCTGTAGCTTTTAGAAATGCGCCATTACATCGCCGAACACCGGACCCGAACCCGAACATACAGTCAATTGTTAGGGTTCGGGTCCGGGATCCAAAAGTCCGGTATGAACCCGAACTTTAGAGTTCGGGTTCGCTCAACCCTATTGCTAAATTCTGTGTGCACCAGTTTTTAGTAAATCGTCATAATAGATACTATACCTATTGTTTTGTTTGAAAATCTCTTATTACATTTTCTTTTTCTTCTAGGGATGTGAACTGATTAAAACACCAGATCAAGACTACACTGACTTTACAAAGTGCCTTTCAATCCTACAAGATAAAATTATTCGAAACAAGCTTCAGGTAATTACAAAATATTTTTCCTGCCTGCGTAATGGACTGAAAAATTTGGCAAACAAGCAATTCTTTTTTTTTTATTCCACAGTTTACACGTCAACCCTTAGGAGGGTCATTATATAATGACATTACTTTTAACAATACATTTTGCAAACTTGATTCCATGGTACATGATTATGTGATAAATGAAATTTTGACATATTCACATGAAATTTAGGTCATAATGAGAGTAACTAGAAGAGATGGCAAAAGAAAGCCTACAGTGATAGGGTCCAGAAAGCGGCCAAGAAACACATGTCCATAGTTGTCTACTGCCAGTGAAAAGATAAATGTGCTATTGTGTTACACAGACAGTGCATTTATATAGTGTAATAGCATGCATGTCTTTAGAAAAAGACATAAGATGAAATAAAGGTATCTAGCTTGTTACAGTGTTTCTTGCCGCCAACGACACTGATACATATGAGTATCTTATTAACATATTATGATTCATTATGTTTCCTTTTGTAGCAGTCTTAATTACAGAGAAATGACTATGCATGCAGTCACAGTGAAAATGGTGTATTACATTTATGAAACAATGCATCATTTCTCTATGAACTGACTGATGTATTTTTATTGCACCACCTTCAACAAAGTAAAATGTTTGGCTAATGCACAACTAATAAATAAATGCTAATGCAGTGCCATATATGTGCAGGGCGTATGCATGTCCCTCTCATATTAACCACTTGAACTCTGGAAGATTTTACCCCCCCCTTCATGACCAGAGAATTGTTTTGCTATTCAGCACTGGGCTACTTTAGCTGGCAATTGTGTGGTACGCAAAATAAATTAATATTATAAAAAAAAATCACACAAATAGAGCTTTATTTTGGTGGTATTTGATCATCACTGTTTTTTTTATTTTTGTGATATAAACAAAAAAATTTTGAAGACCAAAAATGTATAAAAAAAAAACAATATTTTATTATTTCTGTTATTAAATATAGCCAATAAAATCAAACTTCTTTATAAATGTAGGCCAAAATGTATACTGCTTCATGTTTTTGGTAAAAAAAAAATCCTATAATAATTGGTTTGCGGTAAAGTTATAGCATCTACAAACTATGGTAAATAATATATTTGAACATTGATCAATCCTGATGTACTGATGGCCTGTCTGATTTATTAGGCCAATAAAATGCCATGACAGTACAAGCTATGGGGCATGGAAAGATTTTTGTCCCAATTCTTTTGAAAATTAAGAAATTAAATTAAATGTGTTTTTTTTTTTTTTTTTTTTTTCACATAGTGTCACCAGTGCAGTACAGCATCATCATATGACTGGTGTGGCAGTGATCAGGGATACTGGCTGGTTACAGTATGTAAAAAAAAAAATATATATATTTTTTTCTTTCAAATTGATACTAAAATCTTGTTTTTTTTTTCTTTAAAAATAACAAACACGTCATACTGACCAGCTCTCTGCAGTGGTTTTGCACAGAGCAGCCCAGATCCTCCTCTTCTCGGGTCCCTCTTCAGTGCTCCTGGCCCCTCCCTCCTGTCGAGTGCCTACACAGCAAGCAGCTTGCAATGGGGGCACCTCAGCCGAGACGCTGCTCTGTGTGTCTATTCCGACACAGAGCCGAGGTTTGGCCCCAGCACCTCTCTGTCATGATTGGCTGACTGACTTTGACAGCAGCGAAAGCCAATGGCGTTGCTGCTGTGTCTCAGCCAATCAGGAGGGAGAGTCCCTGACGGCTGAGACACCCGTTTACATCACTGGATAGAGATGAGACTCAGGTAAGTATTTGGGGGATGCTGCTGCAAACAGAAGGTTCTTTATCTTAATGCATAGAATGCATTAAGATAAAAAAACTTCTGCTTTTAAAACCACTTTAATTTCTTGTTATATTTTTTTTTTTTTTTTTTTAGCATTTTATTCTTGACATGCAGTGATTGGCTACAGCTAAGCACATGGTATAGGGTAATCATCATGTAATCGCAAAAGAGGCCAGGAACCGTAATCCGCTGTGTCCGGTGGACATAGCAGTTACGGGATGGGCACGCAAGTGCACATGTGTGAAGAAACTTATTTATACATTGCTGAGCCTGCCCGACCGCCCTACCATAGTAAAAGTTCTGTCTTAGGTCTTAAGTTGGTTAACCATTTTCTGCCTAGCAGAGGAGAAGACGTGGCTCTCTTCGGAGCCAGTCTCCTGAAGACTTTTTCTTTTCCTTTTTGGAATTTTATTATTTTATTTTTTAGAGCTTTTATCAACTGTCGGCTGGGCAACAGGTTGGGTACTTGGATGAATATCCTCGGAGTCTTCCCAGTCCGACCATCGAGCGTGCTGATCCTCGCTCTGCGTGAGTTCAGTTCATGACATACCCCACGGCTCCAGGGGTGGCCGGTGAGCTTTTTCTCTGAGGTCCGCATATGATTGACTAGTTCTGCGGTATCTTTCACGGTGGACCGGACCGACAGCTACTCAGTACCAAACTGTGATAGGTCTGTCTGGAACACACCAGTGGGTCCTTCTTAGATGGGTAAATAGTCTCCCCTGTCTCCGCAGGTGAATACATGCTGTGTGTTCCTGTACTATGGGGGATTTTCCCTGTCTCCCCCTTATTGTTTTGTTACTCTCTGTCACCATTACTCTGGCACTGTGTTGGCTGGGAGTGCCTGGGGGTCACTCTGTCTCGGGGGGTTGGGCCTATGGGTGTCTGCATAAGGCTGTGAGTTTTTTGTGCTTTTTGGGGCCTTGTGCGTTTTGTTGTATTTTTTTATTATTGCATTGGAGCACATGGCGGCCATCTTGCCGTGGACTCTATGGCGCAAGTTACTATTGCAGCGGCCATTTTCTTGGCACCACACGCGCTTTTGGGCTGCTTGGGCCTCTATAGCTGCCTGTACGGCGTGATTCTCCTGCTCACTTGCGCTGGAAGCGCAGCATTGGCAGCAGAACCAAGTGGTCCTCTCTGGGTTGGTGAGTCCCCTGGGTAACCCCCCACAGTCAGCGCGGCCGGAGGGTGGACTTTTTTTCTTCTTTTCTGACAAAAAGTCTCAGAGAGTGGCAAAATATGGAGTCTGGTACACCTGCTTCCCTATACATGCCAGAGGCAACAGGCAGTTCTTCTGCACCTGCGGTCCCTATGGACCTGTTGTCGCAGTCCTGGAATCTTTTCTTATCAGGATGGAAGCGGTGTGTGAGCGCAAGGGAGCTAAAAAGTGCCCACTACATCTCCAGGGGAGTGCTCGGATTCAGATATGGGCCTGACTGCTGCACAGGACCCTAGCTCTGAATTTTTTGATGTTTTTGACCAGGACATTCCTTGTGAGGAAGACTCCTGCTCTGAGTCAGTACATGACAGGGCGCTTGTAAGTGAACTCATTGATGCTGTGAGGGACATTCTCAAGCTGGATACTGCGGCTGAGGAACCTCAGGTGGAGACGGTCTCCTTTGGTTCCTTTAAGGCTAATCCTTCTAAAAAGGTTTTTCCCTACATGTCTTTCTTTGACAGATTCATAGACCAGGTATGGGATAAACCGGAGAAGACTTTTGCGGTCCCGCAGCGTCTGACGGTTAGGTACCCTTTTGAAGAGAGCCTGCTTAAAAAATGGGCCTCTCCTCCGGTGGTTGACCCACCGGTCGCCCAGTTAAATAAAGCCACGACTCTCCCGATGGAGGGGACTCCTGCCTTTAAGGAGCCCACTGATAGGAGGTCGGAAGTGGTGAGCAGAGCCATGTTCACCATGCTGGGATCCACGTTACGTCCTATTGTAGCGGCGACCCTGGTGTCTCAGACACTCATGGAATGGGCTAAGATTCTGCACCTTCAGGAGCATAATCTTCCTCCAGAATGCATCACACTGGCCCACCAACTGGTGCAAGGCCTGGTGTATGTGTGCGATGCCACTATGGACGCTGCCCCCCTGATATCTAGGGCTCCAGTGTCTGTGGTGGTGTTGCGTCGTTTGATCTGGGTAAAATGCTGGTCTGCTGACCTTGCCTCTAAGAAGCCCCTGACTGATTTGCCCTTTAAGGGCGGTAGGCTTTTTGGTGCTGCCCTAGATTACATTATTAAAGATGTCACGGGGGGTAAAAGCACCCTTCTTCCTCAAACTACTAAGGGAAAGGAGCCCCGCTGCAAGCCTGGCCCTTCCTTTCCAGCACAGAAGAGGTTTTTCGTCAGAGCCCACGGGTAAGACCTCCCAGACTGACAAGCATGCGGTTGGTGGACAAAAATGTCCCTGGGTACGTAAGCCGAGCAAGCCGGCTACCAAGCCCGCCACTGCATGTAATCTTGCCCCCGTCCGACTCTGGGGTGGGGGGACAACTTCGCTGGTTCCCGGATCTCCGACTGGTGGGTGTACGAGGTGGTCACCTCGGGGTACATGATAGAGTTCCTTTCCTGGCCACCAAACAGATTTTTTCCCTCAAATCTCCCTCTCCTTCCAGCGCGTCGGGCTGCTCTCATGGGGGCGGTGCAGGACTTGCTGAGGTGCGGAGTAATTGTGCCGGTACCGTCGACGGAGAGGTTTCAGGGATTTTATTTTAATCTGTTTGTGGTCCCAAAGAAGGACGGAGTCCGTCCGATTCTGGACCTCAAAGCCCTAAATGCCTTTGTGAAGGTTCAAAGGTTCCGCATGGAGTCCATTCGCACGGTGATTGCTGCGCTTCATCCAGGGGATTTTCTGGCGTCTTTGGACATCAAGGACACCTACTTGCATGTCCCAATCTGCGTGGGTCACCAGACGTTTCTGCGCTTTGCGATAGGCGAAGACCACTATCAGTTTGTGGCTCTTCCCTTCGGCCTGGCATCAGCACTGGGGGTTTTCACCAAGGTGCTTGCTCTGATTCTAGCTTTGCTGAGACAGTGAGGCATTGCTATCACGCTTCCTGAGGACGTAATTCACGAAACGTACGTCGAGGCGGTACCTGGTAACGCTCTTTTACGCCACATCCGGACTGGTTGGTTGCCGGAAAGAAGGAGGTGGAACGCATGCCGTCCACGGAGGTGGTAGCACCGTAGCGGTTCCCCGAAAACATATCTTCTGATAAGCCAGCAGCCCCAGTTAATAAATGGTTTTACGCTATGGATATTTCCTATTATTGTCTTTCATTATCCGGCCGTTACTTATGAGGAGGAAGGTGTACATCTCCAGTTTACATGCATGTGAGCAGGCACAATCCTGTATAAGCTTTTATTGACCTACTTTTTGACTAAAGTGGTCAAATATTTCAAATATTTCTGGTAAGCAGATTCTATGTACAGACACATTGGGTGTGTTTTCATAAATTGGTGAAGGATCACTTCTTTTATCACTTCAAGCTATCTTCAACAGCACGTTTGATGGTTGGACTGTAATTATGATTTTTTTTTCTCTACAAACTTCAAGATATATCACAACAGCAAGAGCTGTTCATGTTGGTGTATGGACTCTGAATGGTATATTTGGACCACTAATTTTGGGACTCAATTTTCAAATTTTTTCATATTTTATATAAAAATTGCTTTGTATGATTTGTAACCATCATGGTTCACGTATAAGGTTACTACTGTGTTTTTTTATATTTAGCATTGCTATCGTGGGCTATCTAGACAATCTTCTTCTGAGAGCAGACTCTGGCTCAGAATTATAGGAAAATGTGACGATAGTCAGTCAAACCCTCCGAGAATTCGGTTGGCTGCTGAACGCTCAGAAGTCGGTCCTGGTTCCGACTCAGCGTCTGGAGTATCTAGGTTTAATCCTGGACTCCTCGGAGGTGAAGGTATTCCTACCTTCGGAAAAATTCCAGACTCTTCAATCTGCGGTGCGGGTGCTGACGTCCCGACGGTGGTCGTCAATCTGTTTCTGCATGAGGGTCCTGGGACTCATGGTGGCCTCCTTCGAGGCTGTTCTGTATGCAAAATCACACACTCGTGCCTTACAAAAGGAGATCCTGTCCACTTGGGACAAGTCCCCGTTGTCCTTGGATCGTCAGATCCAGGTGAGTCACCCGGTCAGGGCATCCCTGACGTGGTGGTTGAGATCCCCGCCTCTTCGGTCCGGGAAGTCGTTCCTTCCTATCCAGTGGACGGTGATCACGACGGACGACAGCCTTACGGGCTGGGGGGAGTTTGGGGTGTCCTGTCAGCCCAGGGGCTTTGGACCCCGGACGAATCCCGTCTGCCGATCAATGTTCTGGAACTCAGGGCAATCAGACTGTGCCTCTCCTCTTGGTCGGTGAGGCTGCAGGGTCGATCGGTCAGGATCCAGTCAGACAACGCCACGGCGGTGGCTTAGGTCAACCATCAGGGGGGAACTCGGAGCTCAGCTGCGGCGTCCGAGGTCGCCCACATCCTAAGGTGGACGGAAAGAAGCGTGCCGGCTCTGTCGGCCGTTTACATCCCAGGAATAGACAACTGGCAGGTGGACTATCTGAGCCGCCAGACGTTGGACCACGGGGGAATGGTCCTTGCATCCGGAGGTGTTTCACCTTCTTTGCCGGCGATGGGGCACGCTGGATGTGGACCTATTGGCCTCTCATCTCAATCGCAAAGTTCTGAGGTTTGTGGCCAGGTCCAGGGACCCCTGGGCAGACGCCTGAGACGCGTTGGTTGCCCCGTGAGGTCGGTATCGCCTGATGTATGTTTACCCTCTGCTGCAGTTGCTTCCTCGCCTGCTTCGCAGGGTGGAGGCCGAGGGGATTCCGGTGATCCTCAACGCTCCGGATTGGCCACACGATCATTGGTACGCCAATCTTGTGCGTCTCGTAGCGAACGTTCCTTGGCGTCTGCCAATACGGGAGGACCTTCTGTCTCAAGGTCCCATACTTCATCCTGCTTTACAGCCGCTGGCTTTGACAGCGTGGCTATTGAAAGCCAGGTGTTGAGGGACCGAGGTCTCTCGGATTCGTTCATTTCAACATGCAAGGGCACAGAAATCTTCCTCCAGGAAGATATACCATTGTACCTGGAGGGCCTACATCGCCATGTGCGAGGAGCTGGATTGGCGTCCGCGAACGTATTCCGTTCCCAGAATCCTGCTGTTTTTACAGCGTGGTGTGACCCAAAAGCTTGTCTTAAGCACCATTAAGGGTCAGATTTCGGCTCTGGCAGTCTTCTTTCAGCAGGCAATAGCAAATCATTCCTTGATTAGCACCTTTGTGCAGGGGGTCCGGCATGTGCTCCCCCCCTGTTAAACCACCTCTTCCTCCTTGGGATCTGAATTTGGTGCTCTCGGTTCTTCAAAAAACCTCCGTTTGAAAACATCAGAGAGATTCCTCTCTCAACTCTATCCCAGAAGGTAGCTTTTTTTAGTGGCCATTACTTCTGTCAGACGGGTGTCTGAATTGGCGGCCTTGTCTTGCAAGCCGCCATACTTGGTCCTTCATAGGGATAAGGCGGTGCTACGTCCACGGCCTTCTTTTCTCCCAAAGGTGGTCTCGGACTTCCACCTTAAAGAGGACATTGTGCTTCCATCTTTATGTCCTCGTCCATCGCATCCCAGAGAGTTTGCGCTTCACACATTAGATGTGGTACGTGCTTTGCGAGTGTACCTGTCCTCTACGGCTTCTGTTCGGAAGTCTGACTCATCATTTGTGTCTGTGTCTGGTCCAAAACAGGGCCAAGCGGTCTCGGCTGCCACCATTTCTCGGTGGATCCGGCAGACTGTCATACAGGCCTATGCCCTCAAGGGGCGGGCGCCTCCCTTTCCGGTTATGGCACATTCAACCAGGGCAATTGGTGCTTCCTGGGCTTTCCGACATCAAGCGTCGGTTGCACAAGTATGCAAGGCGGCGACCTGGTCGTCCGTTCATACCTTTTCTACGTTTTATAAGGTTGATGTAGCTGCATCTTCTGATGCTTCTTTCGGCCGCAAGGTGTTACAGGTGGCTGTTTAATGTTGCAACTCCTCCGTTGAGGAGCTCTACTTGTTTTGGGTGAAGTTTGGTTTTTCCTTCAAATACTGTTACCACCCCTCTTCTTTGACACTGCTTTGGCACGTCCCACTTGTCAAGTATGAAGAGGCTGTGTCAGTCCATGGATGGTAAGAGAAAATATGATTTTTGTACTCACCATAAAATCCATTTCTCTGACGTCCATGGACTGACACAGCACCCACCCCAACTTTTTAAGGTTTGTACTGCTTTGTTATGAATGAGGCTGCTGGCTGCAGGTAGGAGGGTTATGTCCGGAGGGACCGCCCCCTGGGTGGGGCTGTTCAGCTCTGGTAATGTAATGTATATAATAACATTTAACATTCTGCCTAGTCTTCTCCTATGAGCAGGGACATAAACCCACTTGTCAAGTATGAAGAGGCTGTGTCAGTCCATGGACGTCAGAGAAACGGATTTTATGGTGAGTACAAAAATCCTATTTTTCCTCATATACAGTGCCTTAAAAAAGTATTCATACCCCTTGACATTTTCCACATTTTGTCATGTTACAACCAAAACGTAAATGTATTTTATTGGGGATTTTATGTGATAGACCAAAACAAAGTGGCACATAATTGTGAAGTGGAAGGAAAATGATAAATGGGTTTTAACATTTTTTACAAATAAATATGTGAAAAGTGTGGCGCGCATTTGTATTCAGCCCCCCTGAGTCAATTCTTTGTAGAACCACCTTTCACTGCAATTACAGCTGCAAGTCTTTTCGAGTATGTCTCTACCAGATTTGTACATCTAGAGAGTGATATTATTGCCAATTCTTCTTAAACAAAATAGCTCAAGCTCTGTCAGGTTGGACGGAGAGTGTCTGTAAACAGCAATTTTCAAGTCCTGCCACAGATTCTCAATTGGATTTAGGTCTGGACTTTGACTGGGCCATTCTAACACATGAATATTCTTTGATCTAAACCATTCCATTGTAGCTCTGGCTGTATGTTCAGGGTCTTTGTCCTGCTGGAAGGTGAACCTCTGCCCCAGTCTCAAGTCTTTGGCAGACTCTAATGCCCTGTACACACGATCGGTTTTACCGATGAAAACAGTCCGATGGACTTTTTTCATCGGACAAACCGATCGTGTATGGGCCCCATCTGTCTTTTTTCCATCGGTGGGAAAAAATAGAACATGTTTTAAATTTATCCGATGGAAAAAAAAACGATAGCAAATTCCGATCGTCTATGTGGAACTCCATCGGAGAAAAAACCCATGCATGCTCAGAATCAAGTCGACGCATGCTCAGAAGCATTGAATTAAATTTTTCTCGGCTCGTCGGAGTGTTTTACGTCACGGCGTTTGGGATGGTCAGATTTTTGACTGACTGGTGTGTAGGCAAGACTGATGGAAGTCAGCTTCATCGGAATTCCGATGGAAAAATCCATCGGAATTGAATCCATAGGAAATCGGATCGTGTGTACAGGGCTTAACAGGTTTTCTTCTAAGATTGCCCTGTATTTGGCTTCACCTATCTTTCCATCAACTCTGACCAGCTTCCCTGTCCCTGCTAAAGAAAAGCATCCCCACAGCATGCTGCTGCACCACCATGTTCCCGCAGTGTTCCTTTTCCGCCATACATAGCATTTTGCTTTTAGGCAAAAAAGTTCAATTTTGGTCTCATCTGACCAGAGCACCTTCAACATATTTTCTCTGTCCCCACTTCTTACGGCTTTCTTTCAACAATGGCTTTCTTCTTGCCACTCTTCCATAAAGGCCAGATTTGCCACGACTAACAGTTGTCCTGTGGACAGATTCTCCCACCTGAGCTGTTGATCTCTGCAGCTCCTCCAGAGTTAACATTGGCCTCTTGGGTGCTTCTCTAATTAATGCTCTCCTTGCCCAGCCTGTCAGTTTAGGTTGACGACCATGTCTTGGTAGGTTTGCAGTTGTGCCATACTCTTTTAATTTTCGGATAATGGAGTGAACAGTGCTCCGTGAGATATTCAAAGCTTGGGATATTTTTTTTATAACCAAACCCTGCTTTAAACTTCTCCACAACTTTATCCCTGACCGGTCTGGTGTGTTCCTTGGCCTTTATGATGCTGTTTGTTCACTGAGGTTCTCTAACAAACCTCTGAGGGCTTCACAGAACAGCTGTATTTATAATGATATTAAATTACACACAGGTGGAGTATATTTAATAATAAGGGGACTTCTGAAGGCATTTGGATCCATTCGATTTTAGTTAGGGGTATCAGAATAAAGTGGGCTGAATACAAATGCACGCCACACTTTTCAGATATTTATATGTAAACAATTTTGAAAAACATTTATAATTTTCCTTCCACTTCACAGTTATGTGCCACTTTGTGTTGGTCTATCACATAAAATCCCAATAAAATTACATTTACGTTTTTGGTTGTAACATGACAAAATATGAAAATAGTCAAGGGGTATGAATACTTTTTCAAGGCACCATATGAATGGATGATATCAACAGAGCATATGAATGGATGATATCAACCAAGAATAACCTAAGAAGCTAAGGGAAAATTCCCTTGCAAAGTAAAAATTATTCAACATCCTATTTGCCTTTAGTAAATAATCCCAATAATGTTAACAAGGGCACTTTAAAAAAAAAACAAAAAAAAAAACAGTGTTTTTGTGGGTACGAAATAAGGACACATGATTGTAAATGAGAAAAAAAGCATTTGGGAAGAAATATTACATGGAAAAAACAGCTATGAAGAGTGAAAAATCTGTTTTTCCGAAACAAGAAATATTGCACGGCTGTTAGAATCTATTTCTTTTTCGTACATCACGGGACACAGAGCGACTTAGTCATTACTAATGGGTTATATAGTTTACCTTCAGGTGTTGGCACTGGCCAATTCCAAACCGGAAGTACCCTCCCCTATATAAGCCCCTCCCACCCGGGAGCACCTCAGTTTTTTGCCAGTGTCTAAGGTGTTGGCCAAAGAGTAACATGTGTTTTCACTGGGCTTGCGTACAGGTTCTTTTGGGCCTTAGTAAGCTGTTCCGGATCCCACCAAAAAAGCTTCATAGCTAAACGGTCGGTACCCGGGCCTTGCAGCAGAAGAGCAAGGTTTTGCCTGTAATGCTTCTCTTAGGAGGGCTGGACCCTGGGATCCAGAGCTCTGGTCATACCCACGACCAAGACGCTGTCTGTGCAGGGTGCTATACAGGTCCAGGGGAGTGGAATCCTTGGGAACCCGGTCCCTGAAGGTTTAATTACAATGCCTGCCGTGATAGGTGAAGTTTGGACTTTTGTGGACCAAACAAAGTCCTGCGGCGGGGATCAGGTAAGTGGGGGCCCTCAGGAACTTGGTTCTATTGGGGGACCCCCAAGCCTAATTTGTCTTTCTGTCTGTTACCTAACGGTATTCCCGCTAAATATCTGTGTTTGCCTATAACTACTGAAAATGTAAAATTTTAATAGTAGTCAAGAAAAAAAAAAAAAAAACAGGGACCGCGGTACCTGTGTTAAACCACTAGAGGCCGCTGTAGTCCATTTTTCTTGTAAATGTGGATCTTTGGTTTTCTCAACTCAAAAGATCCAGGCAGCTGGTAAGTTTCTCTGAGGGAATCCACTTCCTCTGCCCTGTTGCTGCGTTCATCCACCGCACAGGCCCTCCGGCAAAAAGGGCCCTGGCTCCTAGTCCTCTGTTGGTTTTCGAAAAGGGCGCCATTGGCGCACGGGCGCGCGCGCGGGCGCGTGCACGCGCCTCCTATGAAAAAAAAGGGGCGGGGCGGGTGGATGACGCTCGATGCGCGCCGCGGCGCTTCTGCGCATGTGCGGGCGTCCCAGCATGGTTAAAAGACACAGTACAAGTGTCAGCTGCATGCAAACAGAGCTAGCAACAAACAGTGGCACACAGAGGCGGTTGATGCAGGCATCCCCATAGAAAGGCACTTTAGTGGACACCAGCTGGTATATAGCAGCACCTGTGTTAGACTATTACCAGCAAAAATTGGTGTATGACGACGGGAATACCTCAGCTTTGTGCTTAAAGGATATGTCGTCCAGACGCTCCGGAAATAAATCTTCCAGGAAGCCAAAGGGGTCTCCATCGGGCTCTGAGGATATTGGGCATGCTTGCACTGCACCAATCTCCCCTGAGAATGCAGAGGTCAGTAGCCGTAGAAACCCCGCAGGAATGCCTGGTGCTGCGGCTGTCCCCAGTCCACCTGCTCCTGTATATATAACAGAGGAGGTTTTATCCTCAACTCTGGGAGGATTGGAAGAGAGATTAACAGCATTGATCGCTGCTTCCCTGTCACAGGAAAAGCGCGTCCGATCTCCGTCTCCTCCTTCAGAGTGCCTGTTAGTGGAGGAACAGCCCCACACAGAGATCGACCTACCTGAAGGGGATCAGGATGAGGTTGATTCACTTATAGAGGAATCAACAGTGGAAGAACCTTTCTCAGCTTCTCAGGCTGAAAGATTATGGGTTCAGTCTCTGACTAACATGGTCCGATCAGCATTTAAAATGCCTCTGGCGGAACCACCATCCACTACGGTTTCCTCGCTGGGGTCGCTAAAAGCTCCCCAGGCGGTCTGTTCCTTCCCAATCCACCCTTTATTAGAAGGGCTTATTTACCAGGATTGGGAGCATCCTGATAAAATATTTGCTCCCCCCAAGAGATTTCCGGTGATCTATCCCATGGAGGATAAGTTCATAAGAAAATGGAGGGTCCCTATAGTGGACGCAGCCATCTCTTCTGTTAACAAATCACTGACATGTCCAGTAGATAATGTTCCAATGTTCAAAGACCCAATAGATAAAAAATTGGAGTCTTTACTAAAATCTGCTTTCTCTACAGCAAGTATGGTGACACAACCTGCGGTAGCAGCGATTGGAGTCTGCCAAGCAGTGAAAGATCAGTTGAAACAAGTCTTAAGGGACTTACCAGATCAGCAGGCTCATGCCCTAGCTGACCTGCCTAGAGCCTTGTGTTTTGCGGTGGACGCCATAAAGGATACAATCCAACAGGCCTCCCGCTTTACGCTGTCTATAGTACATATGCGTAGGCTTCTGTGGCTCAAAAACTGGTCTGCTGAAGCTCCCTGTAAAAAACTGCTGGTTAGCTTCCCATTTCATGGAGAACGCTTATTTGGAGAAGATCTGGACAAATATATCCAGAAAATTTCTGCCGGTAAAAGTTCACTCTTACCGGTTAAGAACAAGGGTAGAAGTCCTTCTTTTAAGAGGCCTACCTCTCCAGTCCCGGGCACATCGGCTGTGAAGCAGTTCCGACGGCCTCCGCGGTCAAATTCAGGGGGCAGAAATCAGGGACAATCACAGGGTAACAAGAAGCCCTGGATCAAGAGAGGTACAAAACCTCCCCCTAAGGCATGAAGTATTGCCCCCGCTCAATCGGGTGGGGGGAAGACTTCAGTTGTTCACAGAGACCTGGCGGGACACCATCAGAGACAGATGGGTGCTCTCCGCAGTAAGTCTGGGATACAAGCTGGAGTTAAAAGGCACTCCTCCTGCCCAATTTATGAGGTCAAACGTGCCAAGAGATCCCCAAAAGAGAGGATCCCTCCTTCTGGCACTAGAACAACTATTGCTCCAAGGGGTAATCATGAAGGTTCCCCTGGAAGAAAGCGGATTCGGGTTTTACTCGAACCTTTTCACAGTCCCCAAACCAAATGGGGACGTGAGGCCCATATTAAATCTAAAAGGGCTAAACAAGTTCCTAAATATCAGGACCTTTCGGATGGAGTCGATCCGATCAGTGGCCACCGCCCTACAAGGGCAGGAATGGCTAGCCTCGATCGACATAAGGGATGCTTATCTGCATATTCCCATCTTTCCGGCCCATCAGAAATTTCTACGCTTTGCAGTAGAAGGGCGCCATTTTCAGTTCAGAGCCTTACCTTTCGGTCTGGCCACAGCACCACGAGTGTTCACAAAAATTCTGGCCCCATTATTGGCCAATCGAAGAACACAGGGTGTAACGATAATGGCATATCTAGACGACCTGCTACTAATAGACCACTCAGTGGAAAAGCTGGAAGTAGCTATTCACAAGACAATCGAGTATCTGGAATATCACGGTTGGATTATCAACCGGGACAAGTCAGCTCTAAGACCAGTCAAAAGTCTGGAATACTTAGGGCTAAGGCTGGATTCAAATCAGAGAAAGATTTTCTTACCTCCAGAGAAGGTGTCGTCTTTAAGAAATTTGACCCACTTAGTGGGTACAAAAAGAAAACCATCCATACGTCTCTGCATGAGGCTGCTGGGAAAGATGGTGGCTTCATTCGAAGCGGTACCCTACGGTCAATTCCATTCAAGGAATTTGCAAAGGGCCATACTGTCAGCCTGGAACAAAAAAGTTCAGGCTTTAGACTTACCAATGTCCCTGTCCCCTTCCGTTCGCAAGAGCCTCCATTGGTGGTTGGTGCCCCAGAATCTGGAAAGAGGGAAACCCTTCAGTCCGGTTTCTTGGAAGGTGGTCACTACAGATGCCAGCCTCATCGGCTGGGGGGCAGTGCTGGAGCAATGGTCTCTCCAGGGCAGGTGGTCAGAAGCAGAAAAGGCCCTGCCCATCAATCTCTTAGAGATACGAGCAGCCCGGTATGCCCTAGTAGCATGGACATCCAAACTCCAGGGGTCCCCTGTCAGAATTCAATCAGACAATGCCACGGCAGTGGCATATATCAATCATCAGGGTGGCACCAAAAGTCGTGCAGCCCAGAAGGAAGCAAATTGCATCCTGGAGTGGGCAGAAAGATATGTCCCAGCCATATCTGCGGTTTTCATCCCAGGAGTGGAAAATTGGAGAGCGGACTTTCTAAGTCGCCAACAATTATGCCCGGGGGAATGGTCTCTTCACCCCGAGGTTTTCCAGGCAATATGCCAGCGGTGGGGAACACCGGATGTAGATCTGCTAGCATCCAGATTCAACGCAAAGGTGGACAGGTTTGTGTCTCGCACAAGGGATCCCCTAGCTTGCGGCTCGGATGCCCTAGTGTTCCCTTGGGATCGGTTCAAGCTGATATATGCATTCCCACCGCCACAATTGTTACCGCGATTACTCCGCAGAATCAGGGTAGAAAAGAAACCAGTGATTCTGGTGGCTCCAGCGTGGCCCCGAAGGGCATGGTACGCGGAGATGGTAAAAATGTCAGTGAGGAGTCCTTGGACCCTCCCACTTCGTCCGGACCTGCTGTCGCAAGGACCGATATACCACCCTTCCTTACCAGCCCTAGGTTTGACGGCCTGGCTATTGAAGCCCACATTCTGAAAAAGAGAGGGCTCTCTAATTCTGTGGTATCTACCATGATCAATGCCAGGAAACCGGTATCCAGGCAGATCTATTATAGGATCTGGAAAGCGTACATTACGTGGTGTGAGACCAAGAAATGGCATCCACGTAAGTACATGATAGGGAGGATTCTGGACTTCCTACAGTGGGCTGTAGATAGGAAGCTGGCCTTGAGTACTATCAAGGGTCAGATTTCGGCCTTGTCAATATTTTTTCAAAGGCCCTTGGCTTCGCATTCACTAGTCAAAGCCTTTATACAAGGAGTGATGCGTATTAGCCCTCCGGTTAGTATTCCCATATGTCCTTGGGACTTAAACCTGGTTCTGTCGGTTCTACAGAAACAACCGTTTGAACCATTACAACACATTTCCTTGGTTCTTCTCACCAGGAAATTGGTTTTCTTAGTAGCCATTTGTTCGGCTAAAAGAGTGTCGGAATTAGCAGCTATGTCCTGTAAGGAGCCATATCTGGTTGTCCATAAGGACAGAGTAGTATTACGTCCTCATCCAGCCTTTCTTCCTAAGGTGGTATCGAGGTTTCATTTGAACCAAGATGTGGTTCTTCCTTCTTTTTTCCCCAAACCTATCTCAGTAGAGGAAAAGTTATTACATTCTTTGGATGTGGTAAGAGCAGTTAAAGCTTATCTAAAAGCCACTGCTCAGATTCGCAGAACGGATTCTTTGTTTGTTCTGCCGGAAGGCCCCAGAAGGGGTCAGGCAGCATCAAAATCTACTTTAGCCAAGTGGATTCGACAGGTCATAATACAAGCCTATGGCTTGAGAAAGAGACCGCCTCCGTTCAAAGTTAGGGCGCACTCCACAAGAGCGGTTGGAACTTCATGGGCAGTGCATCACCAGGCCTCCCTGGCTCAAGTATGTAAGGCCGCAACATGGTCTTCGGTACACACGTTTACTAGATTCTATCAGGTAGACGTTAGAAGTCAGGAGGATGTCGCCTTTGGGCGCAGTGTGTTGCAGGCCGCAAAAGATCCTCATGCCTGATGGCGCCCAGCTTATGTACCCCCCCCCTCATTTGGCATTGCTTTGGGACGTCCCATTAGTAATGACTAAGTCGCTCTGTGTCCCGTGATGTACGAAAAAGAAAAAGGGATTTTTATAACAGCTTACCTGTAAAATCCTTTTCTTGGAGTACATCACGGGACACAGAGCTCCCACCCCTCTTTTTGGGACACTTATTGCTTGGCTACAAAACTGAGGTGCTCCCGGGTGGGAGGGGCTTATATAGGGGAGGGTACTTCCGGTTTGGAATTGGCCAGTGCCAACACCTGAAGGTAAACTATATAACCCATTAGTAATGACTAAGTCGCTCTGTGTCCCGTGATGTACTCCAAGAAAAGGATTTTACAGGTAAGCTGTTATAAAAATCCCTTTTTTAACTGCACAAAGACTGTAAAGTTCTCAGAGACTTCTCAGAATTTTAAGCAGTGATGTTATAGAATATGTTTGGCTTGTGTTAAATGCTAAAAGATAGAGGAAACATATTCTTTAAGCCAACAATTGTAATCTTTGCAAAAGCCGACCCTTGTAAATCACCACCAACAATAAAAAGGGAGTGAATTTGCTCATAAACAAATTCAGGAAATGATTTGCATTTAGTAATTCAAACCCATGTTTGATATGCATTTTGATTGGTGCTGTCTATAAGACGTTGTGTGAATAAATCCTATTACCGTATATACTCGAGTATAAGCCGACTCGAGTATAAGCCGAGGTACCTAATGTTGCCCAAAAAACTGGGAAACCTCACTGACCCGAGTATAAGCCGATGCCCCACTGTTCCCTGTAAAAAAAAATTTTTACATTGTAATTATTACCTGTAAAGAAGTTGCGGCTGCGGCGTCCATCGTTCAAATTCCGCGGCGTCCATCGTTCAAATTCCGCGGCATCCATCGTTCGAATTCCGCGGTCTCTTCCTGTTCCTTACTTAATAGGCGAGTCTCAGCAGACACTCTCCGCCTATCACGATCATTCTCTCATCCTTAGTTTTCCCAGCAGACACTGTGTTGGGTATTCCGCCAATCACAGACGTCTGCTGGAAAACTGAGGATGAGAGAACATTCGTGATAGGCGGAGAGTGTCTGCTGAGACTCGCCTATCAAGGAAGGAACAGGAAGAGACCGCGGAATTTGAACGATGGACGCCGCGGAATTTGAACGATGGACGCCGCGGAATTTGAACGATGGACGCCGCGGAATTTGAACGATGGACGCCGCGGAATTTGAACGATGGACGCCGCGGAATTTGAACGATGGACGCCGCGGCTGCAACTTCTTTACAGGTAATATTTACAATGTAAAATTTATATGACTCGAGTATAAGCCAAGGGGGGGACTTTCAGCCCCAAAAAAAGGGCTGAAAATCTCGGCTTATACTCGAGTATATACGGTATATTTAATTGAGCAACATTGGTTGTTTGCTACTTTCTTTGTAACAGTGTACTTAATAACGTGTGACTGGATTTTGTAGATATTTATGTAAATAAGGGTACCATGTTCCGCTATTGCTTTAAAAAAAAATTTTTTTTTTCATATTTTAAAAAAAATCTATTGGAATGTAAAAAAAGTTGTTTATGATTAATAATTAACCCTTTTACTTTTTTATTATTGATTAAAAACTGTTGGTAGTTTTATATCTGTGTCTTGGCTGAGAGTAAGGCCCCATGCACACGAGACGCTGTTATTTGCTGTTAAACGCGCGTTCAGAGGCAGTTGGATGCTTTTTTCAACTGCCCCTGAACCCATTCAATGTTATCCTATGTGTCCATGCACACACTCTCGTTTTTTGGTGTTTACAAGCAGTTGCGTTTAACCTCATTTTTCCAGAAACAAAAAAATGGGTTCAGACGCAAACGTTTTCCTCGTTTCAGACGCTAAACGCGGTACCGGCGTTTTGCCGCGTTTGCGTTTATAAGCGTTTTTAAAGGTGACCTATTTTTTTACATTAGAAATCTCAAAAATGATGGAAAACCATTAAAAAAAAAACTGTAATTGCTTGCATTGCACTGTAGACAATCCACAACTTGTGGCAGGTGACGTGGCAAGCGGACAATCCACAACTTGTGACAGGTAATATGGCAAGTGGACAATCCTCAACTTGTGGCAGGTGATGTTGCCAGGTGACGTGGCAGGTGGAAATCCACAAATTGTGGCCAGGTGACGTGGCAGGTGACGTGGCAAGTGGACAATCCACAACTTGTGGCAGGTAAGGTGGCCAGGTGACGTGGCAGGTGACGTGGCAGGTGGACAATCCACAAATTGTGGCCAGGTGATATGGCAGGTGGACAATCCACAAATTGTGGCAGGTGATGTGGCCAGGTGATTTGGCAGGTGACGTGGCAAGTGGACAATCCACAACTTGTGGCAGGTGACAATCCACAACTTGTGGCAGGTGACGTGGCCAGGTGACGTGGCAGGTGGACAATCCACAAATTGTGGCATGTGACGTGGCCAGGTGATGTGGCAGGTGACGTGGCAAGTGGACAATCCACAACTTGTGGCAGGTGACGTGGCCAGGTGACGTGGCAGGTGGACAATCCATAAATTGTGGCAGGTGACGTGGCCAGGTGATGTGGCCAGGTGACGTGGCAGGTGGACAATCCACAAATTGTGGCAGGTGACGTGGCAGGTGGACAATCCACAAATTGTGGCAGGTGACGTGGCCAGGTGATGTGGCAAGTGGACAATCCACAACTTGTAGCCAGGTGACGTGGCCAGGTGACGTATCAGGTGATGTGGCAAGTGGACAATCCACAGCTTGTGGCAGATGATGTGGCAAGTGATACGCTAAATATAAGTACACTGCTGCTCCTTTAGCTGCTGGTCTCCCAAAATGGCTGAAATGGTTAAATAATACTGTTTTTTGAGCTTAGGGAGGGTCTTATGATGTTTCTTAACTAAACGCCTATAGACGCAAACGCGGTAAAACGCGGTAAAATGCCGCTTAAATCGCGGCAAAATGGGCGTTTTTAAACGCCGGTTTTAGCCTTTAAAAACGTGTGTTCAGCAGAGTTTGCACCGGCGTCTTGTGTGCATGGGGCCTAAGGGTAGAGAGTAGTTAAGTGGAATCATCTCATCTCAGCCAAATTGCCATGTCTGTATATAACCATAGACATGTTCGATCAGATAACATTCTTATGTCTAAGGCCCCTTTCACACTGGGGCAGGATATGCGGTGGCGGTAAAGCACCGCTATTTTTATCGGCGCTTTACCGTCGGATTTGCGGCGTATTCGGCCGCAAGCAGTGCGGTTTTACCCCCCGCTAGCGGCCGAAAAAGGGTTAATACCGCCGGCAAAGTGCCTCTGCAGAGGCGCATTGCCAGCGGTATAGCCGCGGTGTCCCATTGCTTTCAATGGGCAGGAGCGGTGGAGGTAAACACACCGCTCCTTCACCGCTCCAAAGATGCGGCTAGCAGGACTTTTGGAGCGGTTTAGCCGCTGTTTCAGGTCGGTTGCAGGCGCTTTTTTAGCGCAATAGCGCCTGCAAACCGCCCCAGTGTGAAAGGGGTCTTAGGCTGGGTTCACACCTATGTGAATTGGATGCAGATTTCCCTGTATCCAATTCGCATGACAAGAGATTGTGACCGGCTCTCTATGCAGCCGGTTCACACATCTTTGTGGCGGTTCTGGAGCCGCTTGGACAGGAGTCCTGTGCGTCTTTGGCTCTGTTTCAGGGCTGAATTCAGCCAAAAATTTGGCCCCAATTCATTTCTGAAACCGAGGTGTGAACCCAGCCTAAGACCCCTTTCACACTTGTGCGACTTCAAAGTCGCGCGATTCTACCCCGATTTTGACATGATTTGCGGCCACGATTTTGACAAGACAGTCATACGACTGTGGATCCGACTTTGCCCACGACTTCAAGTATGACTTCAATGAGCAGGGACGCGACTTTGATCCCCCAAATAATTAGGGGGAACTCCACTCGATTTTTTATTTTTTTTTAAACGGCATGGGTTCCCCCTTCATGGGCATACCAGGCCCAGTGGTCTGGTATGGATTTTAAGGGGAACCCCCACGCCAAAAAAAAACGGCGTGGGGTCCCACCAAAATCCATACCAGACACTTATCCGAGCACCACCCTTTCCGGTCCGCCCCCCCCGAGCTGTACCAGGCCGCATGCCTACATAAGTCGTTGCGTATACTGCATTACAGCGGGAGAGAGTGTTGTGTCAAAATCGGAAGAACAGAAGAGGGAAAAAGATGACGGAGAAGACCGGGCCAACGCTAGTAAAAGAGCTGGCAGAAGATAGCGGAGAAGCCCGGCAGAAGGCAGAAAGCACCGGAGAGCGGGTAGAAGAACCGGAGATCGGGAGAACAGGCCGGAGAGCGCGGAGAAGTCAAAAGAGACCCCCGGAGCTGTCTAATAAATTACTTTAAAAACCTTTGTAGTGTGTTTTATTTTTGACACATTTTCCCCCAGGTGAATGGGTAGGGGTACGATGTACCCCATACTCATTCATATAGGGTGGAGGGTATTAAAGGGGGCTCCCAGATTCCGATGAGCCTCCCGCCCGCAGACCCCGACAACCAACGGCCAGGGTTGTCGGGAAGGGGCCCTTGTCCTCATCAACATGGGGGCAAGGTGCTTTGGGGTGGACCCCCCCATGTTGAGGGCATGTGGCCTGGTACGGCTCAGGAGGGGGGCGCTCGCTCGTCCCCACCCCCTTTCCTAACCGGCCGGGCTGGTGCTCGGATAAGGGTCTGGTATGGATTTCTTTATCGTACATCACGGGACACAGAGCGGCATAGTAAATACTATGTGGGTTATAGAGCTTACCTTCAGGTGATGGACACTGGCACACCCAAGACAGGAAGTCCCCTCCCTATATAACCCCTCCCATATTGGGAGTACCTCAGTTTTGTTGCCAGTGTCTAAAGGTGTTGGTCACGGTTAAGCATGTATTCAAGTTAGCTCTGCGTATGGTCTTTAAGGCCTAAAGGCGAGCTATTCCGGATCCGTCCAAAGTGCTTCAATGCCAAAATGGATGGTACCCGGGCCTCGGGGAAGGAGATGTGGACCATCTACCAGGTTTAGCCTGTAATGCCTCTCTTAGGAGGGCTGGACCCTGGGATTCAGTACTCTGGTCAGACCCAATACCAAGAGGTTTCTGGCAGGGTGCTATACAGGTCCAGGGGAGTGGTGTTCCTTTCAGTAGGACCCCGGTCCCTGAAGGTCAAATGACGTTGCCCGCCAAAGGGGCGAAGTTTGGGCTGTCTGTTCCGAACAGGGTCCTGCGGCGGGGACAGGTTAGTGAGGGTCCCTGATGAACTTGGTCCAGCAGGGACCCTTCAAAACGAATGTGTTTGCCTGTATTTTACCTACATGGTATATTTCCCACTGTACCTGATGCCTAAAATATCTTTGATAAACCTGAAATGTATTTTCTAATGGTTCTATTGGACATTATGTAGTACCCCTGATTGGCCACAGGAGGGAGATACTTGAGAATGTCTATATAGCTGGGCATACCTTCTATAAGTGTAATGCCTAGACAGATGGAGGAGCATTCTTCTATGTACAAGCTCTGCAGTACCCATCTGTAAAAATGTTACCATACCTGCTAGGGGGACATGGAAACAGCGTTCTTAGACATGGCGCTATGGTCTCCCTCTATAGTGTCAGCTTGGCTCCAATGTAAAACTGCAGCTCCCTCCAGCTCCTTTCCCCATTCCTTCCAGGGAGCGTTACTGTCGCGCATTGCGTGCGCGTGCGCGTGTGCGGGCGTCCTCTGCTTTAAAAAGACATGCCGTAAGAGGACGGACACATCAGCAGAGCTCCTTGGTGACATTTATTTTGATATTATATTGGGCACACTACAGGTGGTGATACAGGCATCCCCAAGGCACATTAGTTTAGTCACCTGACTAGCTCTCATAGCAAGCTTGTACGCTAGACTATAGCTAGTGGTGGGTGCATTTTTGGCGGTAAGTCCTTAGCTTGAGCTAGGACTATGCCTTCCAAGGGCTCTGGGAGTAAAAATCCTAAGAGGCTAAAGGGTTCACCATCGGGCTCTGAGGATCTGGGGCTTGCTCCTACTAATATATCCTCCCCTGATAAATCAGAGGTAGCTACCCGAGGGGAGCCATCAGGAATGCTAGGTGCTGCGGCTGCCCCCAGTTCACCTGCTCCAGTATATGTGACAGAGGAGGCTTTTACCTCTGCTCTGGGAGGATTAGAACAAAGATTGGCGGCATAAATCGCTTCCTCCCTGCCGGGAAAAAAGTGCGTCAGATCTCCATCTCCACCGTTAGAGTATCTAACAGCAGAGCAATTGTCTCAGGATGAAATTGATTTTCCTGCAGGGGATCAAGAGGATGATGCAGCCTCGGAGGAATCTACTTTAGAGGAACCATTTTCAGCCTCTCAGCCTTGTTAGTTCAGTCTTTAACAGACATGGTTCGGTCAGCTTTCAAGCTGCCCCTTTCAGAACCAGCAACTACATCGGTTTCTTCATTGGGGTCTTTGAAAGCCCCACAAGCTAATGGTTTCTTTCCAGTGCATCCATTGTTAGAAAATCTCATTTATAAAGATTGGGAACATCCTGATAAATTGTTCCTTCCTCCCAAAAGGTTTTCTGTGGTATATCCTATGGAGGGAAAGTTCACCAAAAAATGGAGCCTTCCTACTGTGGACGCTGCCATCTCTTCTGTGAACAAATCCCTGACATGTCCAGTGGATAATGTACAGATGTTTAAAGATCCAACAGATACAAAGTTGGAAACCCTATTAAAGACTGCTTTTTCTACAGCTGGTACTGTAACTCAGCCTGCAGTGGCAGCCATTGGCATCTGTCAGGCCTTGAAAGACCAGATGAAGCTGGCTTTAAAAGACATGCCAGTTTAGCAGGCGCAGGATTTAGCAGATCTACCTAGGGCTTTATGTTTTGCGGTTGACGCCATTAAAGATTCAATTCATCAGGCCTTTCGCCTTACGCTGGTGTTGGTACACATGCGTAGACTCCTATGGCTGAAAAACTGGTCAGCCGAGACGCCCTGTAAAAAGCTCCTGGCTGGATTTCCATTCCATGGGGAGCGGTTATTTGGCGAGGACTTGGATAAGTACATCCAGAAAATCTCCAGTGGGATGAGTACCCTTTTACCTGTTAAAAGGAAATTCGGAGGTCCTGCCTTCAAGCGGCCCACCTCGCCAGTCCCAGGAACTTCAGCCTCTAAGCAGTTCCGACGGCCTCCCCGATCCAATCCTGGAGGGAGAGCTCAGGGACAGCCACAGGGTAATAAAAAGCCCTGGAACCGAAGGAATACTAAACCAGCCACCAAGTCGGCCTTACGAAGGGTCGCCCCCACTCAGACGAGTGGGGGGAAGACTTCTGTTGTTTTCAGGGGCTTGGCGAGAGACGATCCAGGACAGATGGGCTCTCTCCACGGTATCCTTGGGATACAAGTTGGAGTTACCCGAATTTCCTCCTCCTCGGTTTATAACATCAAACGTCTCAAAAGATCCAATAAGGAGAAAATCTCTCTTTTCGGCGTTAGACCAACTATTATCCCAAGGGGTAATTGTGGAGGTTCCGGTAAAGGAACAGAGGTTGGGATTTTACTCAAACCTCTTTACCGTTCCAAAGCCCAATGGAGATGTAAGACCCATACTAGATCTCAAAGGTCTAAACAAATTCCTAATCGTCAAATCGTTCCGTATGTAGTCAATTCGGTCAGTAGCCGCCACCCTACAAGGGGGAGAATGGTTGGCGTCCATCGATATCAGGGACGCTTATTTACATGTTCCTATATTCCCCAGTCATCAAAAGCTTCTACGCTTTGCGGTGGAACAGCGCCATTATCAGTTTGTGGCGCTACCCTTCGGGTTGGCCACAGCTCTGCGAGTGTTCACAAAGATCTTGGTCCCTCTGTTGGCCGACTTAAGAACTCAGGGAATATCTATAAGGGCCTACCTGGACGACCTATTGATAATAGATCAGTCGGCTTCCAACCTAAGGGTTGCTGTACACAACACGGTACAATACCTGGAATCCCGGGGCTGGGTCCTAAATCTGGACAAATCGACCTTGCAGCCAGCAATAAGGCTGGAATATTTAGGCTTACTCATAGACACAGACCAAAGAAAGGTTTTTCTGCCTCAGGCAAAAATCTCTTCCTTAAGAGAAATAATTCAAGCGATCTGTGCAAAGAGACAGCCATCCATTCGTCTTTGCATGCGGTTGCTGGGAAAGATGGTAGCCTCATTCGAAGCAGTTCCGTATGCTCAATTCCATTCAAGGAAATTGCAGAACGCCATCCTATCCGCCTGGACCAAAATGGTTCAAGCCCTAGACTTCCCAATGTCCCTGGTGTCGTCAGTACGCAGGAGTCTATGTTGGTGGTTGGTACCCCAAAATTTACAAAAGGGAAAGTCGTTCATTCCAATCTCTTGGAGGGTAGTAACTACGGATGCCAGCCTTCTAGGCTGGGGGGCAGTACTGGAGCAATGTTCACTCCAGGGAAAGTGGTTGAATATCGAGAAGACCTTGCCCATCAATCTGCTGGAAATTCGGGCGGCACGGTTGGCCCTGGAAGCATGGACTTCCAAGCTACATGCGTCTCCTGTCAGGATCCAATCAGACAATGCCACAGCTGTGGCATACATCAATCACCAAGGGGGCACCAAGAGCGGTGCGGCCCAGAAGGAGGTGAATCATATCCTGATATGGGCAGAAAAACATGTCCCATGCATATCCGCTATCTTTATTCCAGGAATAGAGAATTGGAAAGCAGACTTCCTGAGTCGGCAGCAGTTATCCCCAGGGGAATGGTCTCTTCACCCCGACATCTTTCAGACAATATGTCAGAGATGGGGGACACCAGATGTAGATCTATTGGCATCCAGGTTCAACACAAAATTGAGCAGCTTTGTGTCCAGAACAAGGGACCCGCTCGCTTGCGGATCGGATGCACTGGTGTTCCCATGGGATCAGTTCGCACTGATATATGCGTTCCCTCCGCTGCAGCTACTACCTCGACTCCTCCGCAGAGTCAGGATGGAAAGGAGGCCGGTGATTCTGGTAGCCCCAGCATGGCCTCGGAAATCCTGGTATGCTGAAATTGTGAGAGTGTCTGTAGGCAAGCCTTGGACCCTTCCGCTTCGGCCAGACCTGCTCACGCAGGGTCCGATATACCACCCTTCTTTACAAACTCTAAATTTAACGGTCTGGCTATTGAATCCCACATTCTAAGAGAGAGAGGTCTCTACAATAATCAATGCTAGAAAGCCAGTATCTAGACATATATATTATAGAGTTTGGAAGGCGTATGTGGCATGGTGTGAAGCCAAGAAATGGCATCCTCGGAAGTACGTCCTAGGCAGAATACTTGACTTCCTACAGTGGGCTGTTGTCAAAAACCTAGCCTTAAAGTGGTTGTAAACCCACTTTTGCAACTTGCACCTACAGGTAAGCCAAGATTAGTGCAAGAAATATCTCCTGGAGCGGTGATGCCCGGAAGTAACATTCCGGCTATCGCCGCAGAGATGGCTGCGGCTGGAGAGAGGGACACGGACAGCTTCGGGGGCCCCAATCTAAGGTAAGTGGTACATAATGAGCTAGTATGCTAGTCATACTAGCTCATTATAGCTTTGTCTTGCAGGTGGGGTAAAAAAAAAAAAATTATGGGTTTACAACCACTTTAAGTACTATTAAGGGACAGGTTTCGGCCTTATCAATATTTTTTCAAAGGCCACTAGCTACACATTCGCTAGTAAAGACCTTCTTGCAGGGTGTGACTCGTATCAACCCACCAGTGAGGTCTCCCATATGTCCATGGGACTTAAACTTGGTTCTATCAGTTCTTCAAAGACAACATTTTGAACCATTACTCCACATTCCTTTAGTGCTCCTCACCAGGAAATTAGTGTTCTTGGTAGCTATATCCTCAGGCAGGAGGGTATCGGAATTAGCAGCTTTGTCTTGCAAGGAGCCATATTTGATTATCCATAAGGATAGAGTGGTTTTATGTACACATCCAGCCTTTCTTCCGAAGGTTGTGTCAAGTTTTCATTTGAACCAAGATGTGGTTCTCACTTCCTTTTTTCCCAAACCTAGTTCGGTGGAAGAGAAATTTATTACATTCTTTGGATGTAGTAAGAGCAGTTAAAGCCTATCTTGAAGCTACTGCTATGATTCGGAAAACTGATGTTTTATTTATTCTGCCAGAAGGCCCCAGAAGGGGCCAGGCAGTGTCGAAATCTACTATTTCTAAGGGGATTCGGCAGGTTATTATTCAAGCCTATGGTCTGAGAAAGAAAATGCCTCCATTTAAAATTACAGCACACTCTACTAGAGCGGTTGGTGCTTCTTGGGCAGTGCATCACCAGGCCTCCTTGGCTCAAATCTGTAAGGCCGCAACTTGGTCTTCAGTCCACACATTCACTAAATTTTATAAGGTGGATGTAAGAGGTCATGAGGATATCGCCTTTGGGCGTAGTGTGCTGCAGGCTGCAGTATAGATCCTCATGCCTGATGGCGCCCAGCTTGTTATGGTGTCTCCCTCCCCTCATTTTGGCATTGCTTTGGGACATCCCACATAGTAATTACTATGCCGCTCTGTGTCCCGTGATGTACGATAAAGAAAATAGGATTTTTATAACGGCTTACCTGTAAAATCCTTTTCTTGGAGTACATCATGGGACACAGAGCTCCCACCCCTCTTTTGGGGACTCTTATTGCTTTGCTACAAAACTGAGGTACTCCCGATATGGGAGGGGTTATATAGGGAAGGGACTTCCTGTCTTGGGTGTGCCAGTGTCCATCACCTGAAGGTAAGCTCTATAACCCACATAGTAATTACTATGCCGCTCTGTGTCCCGTGATGTACTCCAAGAAAAGGATTTTACAGGTAAGCTGTTATAAAAATCCTATTTTTGGGGGGACCCCACGCCGTTTTTTTTTGGCGTGTGGGTTTCCCATAAAATCCATACCAGACCGCTGGGCCCGGTATGCCCATGAAGGGGAAACCCATGCCGTTTTTTTTTTAATTCGAGTGGAGTTCCCCCTAATTATTTGGGGGATCAAAGTCGCGTCCCTGCACATTGAAGTCCTACTTCAAGTCATGGGCAAAGTCGGATCCACAGTCGTATGACTGTCTTGTCAGAATCGCGGCCACAAATCACGTCAAAATCATGGTAAAATCGCCCCATACACACTATTAGATTTTCTGCAGATTTTTGTCTTCAGATTTACCAAAACCATATAATATGAGGTCAAACCTTAATGCCCTGTACACACGATCATTTTTTCCGATGAAAAAAGTTTGATGGACTTTTTTCATCGGAAAAACTGATCGTGTGTGGGCCCCATCGGACTTTTTTTCCATCGGTGTAAAAAAATTTAACTTGTTTTAAATTTTTCCGATTAAAAAAAAAAACGATAGGAAATTCTGATTGTCCTGTGTGGAACTCCATCGGAGAAAAATCCATACATGCTCAGACTAAATTAAAAAGGGAAAAATAGGATTTTTATAACAGCTTACCTGTAAAATCCTTTTCTTGGAGTACACCACGGGACACAGAGCTAGTCATTACATAATGGGTTAAGGGTCACCAGCGGTGATTGGACACTGGCACAACCAATGGAAGACAGTTCCCCTCCATATAACCCCTCCCATCAGGGAAGTACCTCAGTTTTGTAGCAAAGCAGTAAGGTTCCCATAAGAAGGGGGGGACCTCTGTGTCCCGTGGTGTACTCTAAGAAAAGGATTTTACAGGTAAGCTGTTATAAAAATCCTATTTTCTTTATCGTACACCACGGGACACAGAGCTAGTCATTACATAATGGGACGTCCCAGAGCAATGCTCATATGAAGGGGGGGAGACACAGATCAAAACAGGCCGCTTGCGGACCAGAAGCCCTATACTGCTGCCTGCAGCACACTTCGCCCAAAGGCGGAATCCTCATGTCCTTTCACATCTATTTGATAGAATTTGGAAAATGTATGGACTGAAGACCAAGTTGCAGCTTTACAGATCTGAGCCATCGAAGCCTGGTGGTGCACTGCCCATGAAGCACCTATCGCCCTGGTAGAGTGCGCCTTAACAGGAAAAGGAGGAGTCCTGTTCTTTAAACCATAAGCTTGAATAATTACTTGTCTAATCCACCTGGAAATGGTGGATTTTGATACCGCTTGGCCCTTCTTGGGCCCATCTGGTAAAATAAACAAAACATCTGTTTTACGTATCTGAGCGGTTGCTTGCAGATACACCTTTACCGCTCTCAGTAGATCTAGAGAGTGTAATAATTTTTCCCCCGCCGTCCGCGGGTTTGGAAAAAAGGAAGGCAGAACAATGTCTTGATTCAAGTGAAAAGCCGACACCACCTTAGGTAGAAAAGCCGGATGGGGTCGTAGTACGATTTTGTCCTTGTGACAAATTAGATAAGGCTCTTTACAAGAAAGAGCTGCTAGCTCTGATACTCTCCTAGCAGAAGCTATAGCAATCAGAAAGGCCAACTTCCTACTCAATATAATTAAAGGAATATGGCGAATAGGTTCAAAAGGTTGCTTTTGCAACACTGACAATACCAAATTCAAATCCCATGGACACAAGGGAGTCCTAACTGGAGGATTTATCCTCAGTACCCCCTTAATGAATGTCCGAACTAGGGAGTGAGATGCCAATGGTCTCTGAAAGAAGACTGATAGAGCCGATATTTGCCCTTTGATGGTGCTAAGGGCTAAATTCATATCCACTCCTAACTGGCAAAAAGCAAGAATCCTACTTATTTCATACTTCTGAGGATTCCAACATCTGGATTCACACCAGGAAACGTATGCTCTCCAGACTCTCTGATAGATGAGTCTGGAGGCTGGCTTTCTAGCATTAATGAGCGTAGAAAGAGCCGGACCAGAGACCCCTCTCTTTTTAAAAATGTGGGTCTCAGCAGCCAGGCCGTCAACTTTAGCCTTTGTAAGGAAGGGTGGAATACTGGACCCTGTGACAGCAGGTCGTGTCGAAGTGGAAACTTCCAGGGCCTTCCTATCGCCATTTTTACAATCTCGGCGTACCAAGGCCTCCTGGGCCAGTTTGGGGCCACTAGGATTACTGGTATTCCCTCCTCCTTGATCCTGCGAAGCAGTCTTTGTAGAAGAGGGATCGGAGGGAATGCATAGATCAGTGAGAACTGATTCCATGGAGTTATTAGAGCGTCTGTATTATTAGAGCGTCTGTCCCGTAGGCTAGAGGATCTCTCGTTCTGGACACAAAGTTGTCCAATTTCTTGTTGAACCTGGCAGCTAGCAGGTCTACATCTGGGTTTCCCCATCTCAGACATATGGCCTGAAAGATCTCGGGGTGAAGAGACCACTCTCCTGGTAGCAGCTGCTGACGACTCAGGTAGTCTGCTTGCCAATTTTCTATCCCTGGAATGAAGATTGCAGAAAGGCAAGGTACATGCTCTTCTGCCCATGCCAGGATCCGGTTCACCTCTCTTTGGGCTGCCCGACTGCGGGTGCCTCCTTGGTGATTGATGTAAGCTACTGCAGTAGCATTGTCGGATTGAACCCGAACTGGGTAGCCCTGTAACCTGTATGTCCAGGTTTTGAGGGCTAGATATACCGCCCAGATCTCTAGCACATTGATGGGCAGGATCCCCTGAGTCTTGGCCCAGGTTCCCTGGGTAGAAGCCTCCTCGAATACTGCACCCCAGCCCGATAGGCTGGCATCCCTAGATACCACCTTCCAGGCCACTGGGAGGAAGGACTTTCCCTTCCGTAAATTCCTGGCTTCTAGCCACCAATCGAAGCTGTGGCGTACTTGTGAGGACAGGCGCATGGGTATATCCAGAGCTTGGCTCTTCCTGTTCCAGGAAGCTAAATATTGCCTTGAAGTAGTCTCGAATGAAACTGGGCGTAAGGGACCGCCTCGAAGGAGGCTACCATCTTTCCCAATAGTCTCATGCAAAGGCGAATAGACGGCCTCTTGTTTGCTTTGACCTTGTGGATCAGGTCTTTCAGAGACTGTATCTTCGGTTCTGGCAGGTATACCCCGTTTTGGGCTGTATCTATGATCATGCCCAGGTACACTATCCTTCTTTGGGCCTGGAGAGAGGATTTTTGTAAATTTATAATCCATCCTAAATGCTCCAGGTATCCTACTGTAGTGTGTACAGCGTGACCCAATCCCTCCTTTGACTGATCTATTACTAGTAGATCGTCCAGATAGGCTGTTACCGCAATGCCCCGTGTTCTTAGGTTTGCTAACAGAGGAGCTAGCACCTTTGTGAATACTATGGGCGCGGTGGCTACACCAAACGGCAGAGCCACCAATTGAAAGTGGCGATCTTCTACCGCAAACCTTAGGAATCTTTGGTGAGCGGGGAGGATGGGTATGTGTAAATGTGCGTCCTTGATATCTATGGGCGCCATGAATTTTCCGCCCTTTAAAGTGGCGGCCACGGATCGGATCGTTTCCATTCGAAAATGGCGATCGTTCAGGAACCGATTTAGGGATTTTAGATCCAGGATGGGTCTGACATCTCCATTTGGCTTTGGAATCACAAAGAGGTTTGAGTAAAAACCTGAACCTCGCTCTTTTTGGGGTACGTCTGTAACTACCCCTTGAGCCATTAAGTGATTCAAACCTTTGAAGAAGGATTCTCTTTTTTGTGGATCCTTGGAGAGTCTTGAACCTCGGAATTGAGAAGATGGGATCTCTCGAAATTCCAGTTTGTACCCTGAGGATATTGTGGATACCACCCAATTGTCCTGGATTTCTGACCGCCAAGTCGCTGAGAACTGACAAAGCCTTCCTCCCACTCGGCCGAGCGGGGGCGCCCTTTCACTGAGAGGTTTTGGGGGCTTGCTTATTAGCTCTTGCACCCCACGGCTTCTTGTTCTTCTGAGCTTGCCCCTTGGCTTTTGTGGGCGGCTAAAACAGGCCGCCGCCACTGGTTGGAGTCAGATTTCCCGGGAGCTGGGGAGAGAGAGCGTTTAAAACAAGATCTCTTGTTTTTCTTTCTCTCAGGTAAAAGTCGTTTTACCACTTGATATCTTCTGTATATATTTTTCTAAATCTTCCCCAAATAGGCGTTCGCCATGGAACGGGAACTTGCCAACAGCTTTTTGCATGGGGTTTCCGCTGACCAATGCTTAAGTCAAAGTACTCTGCGCATCTGTACCAGCTGGAGTGTAAGGCGTGATGCCTGTATGATAGAATCTCTCATGGCATCCACTGTGAAGCATAAGGCTTTAGGCAAATTTTCCCAATTTCAAGCCTGCTCTGAAGGCAGTTCCTTCAGCCCCTGCTTTACCTGTTGGCTGATGACCTGACACATACCGACTGCTGCTACTGCAGGTTGGGTAATTGAGCCGGCCAAAAGGAAGGAGGATTTCAACTTCCTCTCAGAAGGATCTTTTAAACCCTTGTACATTATCCACCGGACATGTCAGGTTTTTATTTACACAAGAAATAGCCGCAACTACCGCAGGCAGGCTCCATTTCTTTAAAAAAAATTCCCCCATAGGATAAAGAATGTTAAACCTTTTTGGAGGTGAGAAACGCTTATCTGGATGTTGCCAGTTTGCGTATATTAGATCCTCTAGTAACGGATGAACCGGGAAGGAGCATGCACCTTGCAGGGATCTTAATGACCCTAGGGAGGAGACAGGTAATTCCGTTACCTCCGCAGAGGTTAACTTAAATGCACTGCTATAGCATTGTACCTGTGACCTTAAAATCTGGCTCCTCATCCTCTGCTGATGTAGCCTCCTCCTCCTCATCCTCCTCCCTCAGGTACTTCTGAAGGGAGGTCCAATACTGGAAGAGACCTGCTTCGCTTATTGTCCCTTTTTAGAGGACTTAGCGATTAAGGTAGCAATTTTTTCCTCCAGATTATTTAGGGCAGCTGATAAAGTGTCCTCAGTGACATATACAGGCCCAGGCTTCACTCGGGAAGCCGCCATACCTGACAGAGGTAATGGCTCATCCTGAACAGGTGCATTTAGCAACACAGGAGAGAAAGGTACCGAGTCAGCACAGCTAGAGCCTCTCTCAGGCGGTGGTGCTTTCTTATCTCTTTTTGTCCATATTACTTCCCCTGGAAGGCTTACTGTTTAGACAAAATACAAGGTACCTAAATGCATATACTACCGTGTTCAGTTTAGCAAATACATTAAGTATGCAACTTTTAACACATAACTATGCATAACATGGATGTCTTCTAGGAAGTACCCAATCCAACCACATGGAGTCTTACGTCCCTGTATAGCTGCTGTGTTTCTCTGCCAGGAACAAGAGAACTAACGAGCTTGCTTGCTGCTGCAGTGCTTCTCACACTGACAGTCTTTTAAATTTGGCGCCGTTTCTGTGCCTGCGCGCGCCACGTGCCCGCGCACGCCTTCGCCCCCCCCCCTCCGATAAAGCGCGCTCCCGCGCGCGCGGCCCTTAGCGCTATGGCGGTGGCCATAGTGAGAGAGGACTCTCATCAGCCCTTGTTCCCACTTACCTGCATTTGCAGGTGTCTGGTCGGCCACCGCAAGGAGGATCGGGGTGCCCCAGCAAGCTCAGCAGCGGAGGTGACGAGCAGTGTACTTCGCCGAAGCCGACACTGAACAGAGTGAGGTGAGTATATTCAGCTCTTTACTCCCCCCCAGTGGTGGAAAAAAAGAAGACATCCATTTTTTGAAAAAGGTCCCAACCTAGTTATGGACCTTCTAATCTCACCTTATCCACGCCGCAGGTTTTTCTGCTGAAAGATTTCAGACAGATACCAAACTTCACCCTTCACGGTGGGCTATGTGTGCCAACCTTCAGGGATATGGGTTCCTATTTAAAGGATACCTCTCCCCTGGGCCTTGTACAAGACTCTTACCAGGACTTTATAGCGAAATAGCGAAAGTGCTGGATCTTAGAGCCCAGTCCTCCGAAGAGAGACATTACAGGCGACGCCTCATGGATGAGGCCCGGATCCCATCCAGATTCAGCTCATTTGTAGGCGTCTTGGATGGATCCGAAAGCATAGCTCTTTTACCCCCAGAGGGTCTCTTTGGTAGAGCTTTCCTTTAGCACCTCCTAACGCGTCCAACACCTTTCGACACTGGCGAAAAAACTGAGGTACTTCCCTGATGGGAGGGGTTATATGGAGGGGAACTGTCTTCCATTGGTTGTGCCAGTGTCCAATCACCGCTGGTGACCCTTAACCCATTATGTAATGACTAGCTCTGTGTCCCGTGGTGTACGATAAAGAAAATGGGGGAGCACTCACAGTGCCACATCCGTAGAATTGTGTAGAGATAGTGGGGATAACTCAAAAGAGAAACACCCAAAAATACTAAATTACAAAACGGGAGCGCTCGTTCTGGTAAAACTAGCCTTCATAATGGGGAGAGCATATTCGTCATGCTGTGACGGACTGAAAAGCACGGAGACTGAAAAGCACGAATCGGCTAACACCAAACTTTTACTAACACCCGGTTACACAAAATCAGCAAAAGCAGCCCAAAGGGTGGCGCCTTTGGATTTGAACTTCCCATTTATAGTGCCGTCGTTCTTGTTGTACGTCACGGCGTTTTGGACGGTCGGAATTTTGTCTGATGGTGTGTAGGCAAGACTGATGAAAGTCAGCTTCATCGGCATTCCGACGGAAAATTCCATCGGATTATATTCCATCGGAAATCCGATCGTGTGTACGAGGCATTCGAGTTTCAATTTGTATGCAATCAGGCAGGCCCTTGCACTACATGGTTTTGGTAAATCTGAAGAGAAAAATCTGCAGAAAATCTAATAGTGTGTATGCGGTCTTATGCCGCTTACACACGATCGGAAATGTTCAATGTGAGCTTTTCGTCAGAAATTCTGACCATGTGTAGGCTCCACTGGACATTTGCAGTCGGAACTTCCGAGAATTTCCGAGAGCTGGTTCTCAAATTTTCTGACAAGAAAATTTCTTGTTGGAAATTCCGATCGCCTGTATGCAATTCCGACGCACAAAAAAACACGCATGCTCAGAATCAAGCAGAAGAGCCGAACTGCCTATTGAACTTCATTGATCTCGACTCGTCGTATGTGTTGTACGTCACCGCGTTCTTGACGTTCGGAATTTCCGACAAGATTTGTGTGACCGTGTGTATGCAACACAAGTTTGAGACAACATTCCATCGGAAAAAAATCCACGGTTTTGTTGTCGGAATTTCCGATCATGTGTGCGCAGCATTACAGTTCTCTTTAATGCCACTGTGCAGACACTTTTGGGTAGGGACTGTTGGGTGGAAAACATATGCTGATCACTACTCTTCCCTTCTGAAATCAGCATTGTTCTCTTCCCCATTTATTGACATAAACGTGTTAGCGCATATCCATCCCCAAAATCAAAAAAATTATATATTGCAGCTTAGTTTTCTTTTTTAGGCTTTTTTCTCCCTTTGGGTCCAATCACACAGCGATTAAAAACAGTGTTCCAATGCATGTTTTACATACATCTCTATGCAACACTATACATATTAATATGGCCATTCAGACCTGTGAGTTTGTAGCCGCTGTGTTTGGTTCCGAAAAATAAAAATAAATAGACCAGAGTTGCGTAACTGCCAATGAAAATACAGCATTTTTAAAACTCTCATTCGTGTAAACACATCTGACCAGGTACAGTCCAGAGCAGGTCCAGCTACATGTTTACATAATAAGTGCATCTAAACCCATCAAAATGCCCTTAAATGGATCTGTTTTTTCTGTCAGTAGGAACCCACATGCAGAACTAATGCCTGTGTAAATTGATCATTTATTTTCACCTGAACCAATCAATATACGCTTATTGTTTTTATTTTATTTTTTACTACAAATATGTAGCAGAATTGACCTAAATTTATCAAGAAAATAGATTTTTATGTATTTTTTTTTTGGATATGTTTTATAGCAGAGAGTAAGAAATAAAACAAATTTCACCTAACACTAAATAATATTCTTATTCTCCAGAAATAATCCATACACATCCAATACTTTATGGTTCTTTTGTGTTCTCATAAACAATTTTATTAAATTGCTTCTTTGTGTTTTTCTAATTCATTGTAAGTGCAACCTCTGCTTTTCTCCATCACTTCCATTTGTTTAGAAGGAGTAGTACACCGTAGTTGCAGTCATATATGCTGTTCTATATAAACTACACAGCCCCTAGTCCATCTCAAGAAGAGAGGGTGGCTATGGTCCTACATACATCAAGGCCATGGAAAACGATTGTAGCCATTCTCTAACCCTCTAGGAAGGCAGATCACAGCAGAAAAGGAATTTGGAGTTAAAAAGAAAAAAAAAAATAGATTGTAATGTCACTTTAAGTATTGGTAAGCTGCATTATATTACATTTTTGCTTTTGGGTTTAGATATGTTGTAAGACCTTGCAATTTATGAAGCCCTTTGCTGCCTTGAAGGAGGTTAGATCATTATTATGTGTCCGACTGCCCTCAAAGCTTTAAAGTGTCACTAAACCCACATCATAAAAATTGATCATTAAATGCTGTATTACAGGCTGTTCATACTCATTTAGTCAATGAGATTAGTTTTCTGTTTTCTTCAAAAAAAACCTGGTTGATCCTCCAGCTCGCTATCTACACCTTCTGTTCATGTCCACAATTCAGCTAGGGATTTTGCAGCTGTGGTGGCAACTCTGCACATTTCCTCCCTATCATATCCGAGCAGCCCATGTGACTATAGAGTCACACATTTTGGTGTATACACAGTGGTAAATGACAGCCCACCCCCTCCCTCCTACTCCATCCCCACTAACCAGGTATAGTTGGGGATGGGTTATTACATGTAGATTAACCACTTAAGGACCGCCGCACGATGATGTATGTCGACAGAATGGCACGGCTGGGCACAAGGGCGTACAGGTAAGTCCCCCTTAAGAACCCAGCCATGGGTCGCGCACGCCGCCAGCGGCGCGCTTGCGACCCGGTCCTGAGCTCTGTGACTGCGCCCGTGGGACCCGCGGACCCGATTGCCGCCGGTGTCCCACGATTGGGTCACAGAGCTGAAGAATGGGGAGATGTGAGTGTAAACAAACCTTTCCCCGTTCTTCCTAGTGGCAGTGCCAGTGATCGTCTGTTCCCTGTCATAGAGAACGATGATCAGTGATGTCACACGCCAAGCCACGCCCCCTTCAGTTAGAATCACACATTAGGACACACTTAACCCCTACAGCGCCACCTACAGGTTAACCCCTTCACTGCCAGTGTGATTTTTACAGTAATCAGTGCATATTAATAGCACTGATCGCTGTAAAAATGACAATGGTCCCAAAATAGTGTCAAAAGTGTCTGATGTGTCCGCCATAATGTCGCAGTCATGATAAAAATCGCTGATCGCCGCCATTACTAGTAAAAATTAAATTATTAATAAAAATGCCATAAAACCATCCCCTATTTTGTAGACGCTATAACTTTTGCGCAAACCAATCAATAAACGCTTATTGCGATTTTCTTTACCAAAAATATGTAGAACAATACGTATCGGCCTAAACTGAGGAAAAAAATAGTTGTTTTATATATTTTTGGGGGATATTTATTATAGCAACAAGTAAAAAATATTGCATTTTTTTAAAACCGCAGAGGTGATCAAATACCACCAAAAGAAAGCTCTATTTGTGGGAAAAAACGGATGCCAATTTTGTTTGGGAGCCACGTCGCACGACCGCGCAATTGTCAGTTAAAGCAACGCAGTGCCGAATCGCCAAAAGGGGCCTGGTCCTTTAGCTACAAAATGGTCCGGGGCTTAAGTGGTTAACACCTTCCTCCCCGCCTATAGCAGAATGAATGGTAGGGTGGGGGCTTTCCCCTTCTGACTGGACGTCATATGACGTCCTTCAGAACGGGCTACTCGTGCACACCCCCGGGAGCGCGCATCGCGATGATCTGTATTATCACTTATCTCGGTAAAGAGCCTATGACATAGGCTCTCTACCTTGAGATCAGCTGTGTCCAATTACAGCTGATCACAGTTTAAATAGGACATGCCGGTTATCAGCTTTCCTCTCCTCACATTGACAGCACATGAGAAGAGGAAAGCAGATAAGTGGCTTTCCTCACAGAGGCGATCTGCCCCTTTACTAATCAGTGCCGCCCATTAATGCCCCCTATCAGTGCCCATCAGTACGGCCTATCAGTGCCCATTAGTGCTGCCCATCAGTGCCACCTATCAGTGCCTATCAATTCTGCATATTAGTGCCTCCTCTTCAGTACCGGTAAGTGCAGCCTCATCAGTGAAGGAGGAAAATTACTTGTTTACAAAAAGTCTAACAGATAATAAGGAAAAAAAAATCTAACTTACTCTTTCGTCCATGGACCGACACAGCTTCTCTATTGACAAAGTGGGTATTATCCGTTAATTAGGAGTGACTAGGCAGAAAAACTTGTAAAAAGTGTTGCATCACACCTTCTACAGTACCGCCCAGGGGGCGGACCCTCTGGGTATAACCTCTCAGTCTGCATCTTCGCAGATCAGTTTTTTTCTGTCTAGCAAGGAGTAGGACATGGCTCCCTTCGGGCCCATTGGTCCGGGGGAAAACATATATATATATATATATATATATATATATATATTGTGACAGCAGGAAGGTAAAGTCACCTGGTTGCATCCAGGGGGGTAGATATATTTCGCCCAGATTCAGGCTTTACGCCGACTTATACAACTAGGTGGAGAGTTGTATAAGGCTAGTGGGCTCATGGATGACTCATACCTCTAGGGAGAGTGTGGGGCGTCGGGCAGACAGGGAGTTGATGAGACCAGCTGAAGCTTGTCAGCTCATTTAGGCCTCTATAAGAACTCCCAGCTTCATTAGATGTTAGCTCATGCCTGGACCCAGACCTGTGTGGACTGTCTAGGGAGAGTGAACCCCTGTGCGGTGAGACAAAGCCTGTGTGGCTATTTGCTTGGACATTTAAAACCAGGGACTTAGGGACTAGGACAGCACTAGGCTGATCCCAGTTGTTAGTTAGGAAACCTGTATGTTTAGTCAGAGGTCAAGTTGACCAGGATTTATTTTGTTTGTTTCTTTTTCTTTGCTGTGTTTTGTCACTGTAAATAGAAAATAAACCGCACCTTTTTGATTTTGAAAACTACAACCTCCGTTTGCTGGGCCTGTTTTTGTGTGGGGAGCCCATCTCGGGGATCACACACACCCGCTGCCGAGCCAACCCCCTCACAGTTGGTGGAGAACCAGTGGCAGTTTTTTTTTAAGCCAGCATGGAGGAGATACTGAAGCAGCTGGCTCTAGCAAATGCCAATCAACAGCAGACAAATGCAGGTTTGCAAAAGAACTTCGCAGCCCAGCAGCAAGCTCATCAACAGAGCCTTGCAGCCCAGCAGCAGACAAACGCAACTTTGCAACAGAGTCTGGAGGCTCAGCAACAAGCCCAGCAGCAATCTGAGGCCCGCTTCATAGACCTGTTGCAGAAGCAAGAGCAGAGACTACAACAACAGATGGAAGCAGTAATGCAGCAACGTCCGCAGACCAGTGAGGAAAGCCGTCCCACTAATACCGCGTCCTTTGGGGTGAGTCGTTTATTGACAAAAATGACTGGAGAGGATGATCCAGAGGTATTTTTGACCACATTTGAAAGGACCGCTGAAAGAGAAAAGTGGCCTGAGGAGCAGTGGGCTGGACTGGTGGCTCCTCTGTTAACTGGTGAATCGCAGAAAGCTTACTATGACCTAGAGCCTAACCAAGCAAAAGACTATGTGATGCTAAAAGCTGAAATATTGGCAAGGCTGGGTGTCACCCAGGCTGTCCGGGCTCAGCGTGTGCATAACTGGACTTTCCAGCTTGGAAAACCCCCCAGGTCTCAAATGTATGATCTCATTCACCTGAGCAGAAAGTGGCTACAGCCAGAGACTTTGTCCGCACCAAAGATTGTGGAACGTGTTGTAATGGATCGGTTTTTGAGAGCTCTTCCTACTGCCATCCAAAAGTGGGTAAGCCATGGAGACCCAGAGACGGCCGATGGTCTTGTGGATCGTGTGGAGAAATACTTGGCTACAGAGAACCTGACGGCCTCTTCCAGAGACACTCGGACTTTCCACCCTAAGACCAGACCATCCCCAGGGGCGGATAAGAGGATTCCAAGGGGTGAGGGTGGAGAGAGTGAGAGGGTGGGAGCTCTACCCCAAGTTTGGCGAGAACAGCCTGGGAAATCAGCGGCTCAAGAGGCCGCAAGAAGGATCGTTTGCTACCGCTGCCGGCAAGCGGGACATATTGCAGCCAATTGCCCGGTTGTGGAGGAACCCATGCAGTGTGACTTTCTGACGGGCAGACGTCAGTCGCTGTGTGCGACAGTCGCATGCACTGCCATTCGAGGAACTGAGAAACATTTATGCAAAATGTGTGTTAATGGTAGAAATGTTGTGGTATTGCTGGATTCAGGTAGCCTTGTGACCCTGATAAAGGCTGAGTTAGTTAAAACAGAGGTCTCTGGGAATAGCAAGGTAGCTGTTATTTGTGTGCATGGGGACACCCGAGAGTATCCAGTGACTACAGTGTGTTTCGAGACCCCCAAAGGTACCCTCTCTCATCCAGTGGGCTTAGTATCTCAGTTACCGCATGACGCCATTGTGGGAAGGGATTTTCCGAAGTTCTGGGAACTGTGGGATGATCCTGAGCCCCCCACTGGTGCCCCTATGTACCAGGAATGTGATAGCCAGAACTCCCCTGAGAGTGGTGAGGACTCTCTGGAATTTCCCTTATCAGTATTGGCAGGGGAGACTCAAGAAACTGGAGAGGAGCCCACCTCCTCAGACGAAAACCTACCGTCTGTGGAGTTTTCTGATCTTGAGGTTCACAGGGAAAACTTTGCCACAGAACAGTTGAAAGACCCCGCCCTAATAAAGGCACGGGAAAACGTAGTGAAAATAGATGGCGAGTTAGTGAACCCAGATAATACCTGCACTTACCCATACTTCAGCGTAGAGAAGGACCTACTGTATCGGGTGGCAAAAAGGGCAGAAGAAACCGTTGAGCAGCTTGTGGTGCCCAAACCTTACAGGAAGTTGGTGTTGGAGTTGGCCCATGGGCACATTCTTGGAGGTCATCTGGGGACAGAGAAAACCCGAGAGAGGGTATTACAGAGATTCTATTGGCCGGGGGTGATGAAGGACATAGAAAATTATTGTTCCTCCTGCCCTGTGTGTCAGAGGTCGGCCCCGATGCCACATTTCCGTAGCCCGCTGGTCCCTCTACCCATCATTGAGGTCCCATTTGAGAGGATCGCCATGGATTTGGTAGGTCCTATAATCAAGTCCGCTAGGGGGCACCAGTACATATTAGTTATAATGGACTATGCCACCCGTTATCCAGAAGCGATCCCTCTCCGAAATACCTCGGCCAAAACCATAGCCAAAGAGCTATCTCTTGTGTTTAGCCGGGTGGGTATTTGTAAAGAACTGCTTACGGACCAAGGTACACCCTTTATGTCCCGGGTTATGAAGGAGCTGTGTAAATTGTTCAAAGTGACGCAATTACGTACATCTGTGTATCACCCCCAAACCGATGGGCTGGTTGAAAGATTCAACAAAACCCTAAAACAAATGTTGAAGAAAGTGGTGGATAGAGATGGAAAGGATTGGGACTGTCTACTTCCTTATCTGATGTTTGCTATTAGGGAGGTGCCCCAATCCTCTACGGGATTCTCCCCCTTTGAGTTACTGTATGGGAGACACCCAAGAGGGCTGTTGGATATTGCCAAGGAAACTTGGGAAAGTGAGAGTTCTCCCCACAGGAGTGTGATTGAGCATGTCGCCCTGATGCAAGACCGAATTGCACAGGTAATGCCCATCGTGAAGGAACATTTGGCCCAAGCGCAGTTAGCACAGCAGAGAGTGTACAACCGTGGAGCCAAGACCCGTACCTTTTCCCCGGGGGATAGGATACTGGTACTTGTCCCTACGGTTGAAAGTAAATTCCTTGCCAAATGGCAAGGCCCCTACGAGATAATGGAAAAAGTGAGCGAAGTGAATTACAAGGTCAGACAACCAGGAAGGCGAAAGCCCGAACAGATCTATCACGTTAATCTGTTGAAAGCCTGGAGGGATAGAGAGTCCCTAGTCGCAGACACTTGGTCACCAGCTCAAACTGGTTGCGTGATTCCTGAGGTTGGAATAGCAGCCACCTTGTCACAACCCCAACAACAGGAGGTTAAGGAGTTTGTGCTTCGCAACAAGGAGGTATTCTCTGAGCTGCCGGGACAAACATCTGGGGTAGAGCATGACATCATTACCCCGCCCGGTGAAAGGGTGAAGTTAAAACCCTATCGGATCCCAGAGGCCCGACGGGAGGCAATACGGGAGGAAGTACAGAAAATGCTGAACTTAGGGGTGATAGAGGAGTCCCAGAGTGATTGGTCTAGTCCCATCGTGTTGGTGCCTAAACCGGATGGGAGCTGGCGATTTTGTAACGATTTTCGTCAGTTGAACAAAGTTACAAAATTTGACACCTACCCCATGCCACGTATAGATGAGTTGATCGACCGGCTGGGAACAGCCCGATACATGACGACTCTTGACCTCACAAAAGGGTATTGGCAAATCCCCCTGGCCAAGTCGGCCAAAGAGAAAACCGCATTTGTAACCCCAGACGGGGCGTTCCAATATAAAAGAATGCCGTTCGGGTTACAGAATGCGCCGGCCACATTCCAGCGGAAAATGGACCAGATGCTGAGGCCCCATCGGAAGTATGCTGCGGCTTACCTGGATGACGTAATTGTCCATAGCACAGATTGGGCCTCACATCTGCCAAAAGTGCAAGCAGTCCTGGACTCTGTTCGGGAAGCGGGGTTTACGGCTAACCCCAAGAAGTGTACCATTGGGCAGGAGGAGGCCAAATATCTTGGGTACACCATTGGGAGGGGAGTAATAAAACCCCAACTCAACAAAGTCGAGGCCATCCAGAGTTGGCCACGTCCCAACAGCAAGAAGCAGGTACGAGCCTTTCTGGGAATCGCTGGGTATTATCGGCGATTCATTCCCCACTTTGCTTCTAAGGCTGTGCCCCTAACCAACCTGACGAAGGGGAAAGGGTCGGTCATGATTAAATGGACCCCCGAGGCTGAGGCAGCATTCCAATTCTTGAAACAAGCCTTATGTAGCCAGCCAGTGTTGTACTCACCCGACTTCTCTAAAGACTTTGTCGTACAAAGTGATGCGTCAGATGTGGGGTTAGGAGCAGTATTGTCCCAGGTCTGGAACGGGGAAGAGCACCCAGTCATTTACCTCAGCAGGAAGTTGAAGTCCCATGAGGTAAATTACGCCACCGTTGAAAAGGAGTGTTTAGCGGTGAAGTGGGCTCTAGATTCCCTTCGGTACTACCTGCTAGGTAGGCACTTTGACTTGGTTACGGATCACGCTCCGTTAAAGTGGATGGCTCAAAACAAGGAAACAAATAGAAGAGTGAATAGGTGGTTCCTGGCCCTCCAGGAATTCAACTTCACAGTAAAGCATCGCCCTGGCGTTCAAATGGGGAATGTGGATGCTTTGTCTCGAGTACATGAATGCCTGATTGCTGGTGTTCCAACCCCGAGGTTAAAACAAGAGGGGGGGGTATGTGACAGCAGGAAGGTAAAGTCACCTGGTTGCATCCAGGGGGGTAGATATATTTCGCCCAGATTCAGGCTTTACGCCGACTTATACAACTAGGTGGAGAGTTGTATAAGGCTAGTGGGCTCATGGATGACTCATACCTCTAGGGAGAGTGTGGGGCGTCGAGCAGACAGGGAGTTGATGAGACCAGCTGAAGCTTGTCAGCTCATTTAGGCCTCTATAAGAACTCCCAGCTTCATTAGATGTTAGCTCATGCCTGGACCCAGACCTGTGTGGACTGTCTAGGGAGAGTGAACCCCTGTGCGGTGAGACAAAGCCTGTGTGGCTATTTGCTTGGACATTTAAAACCAGGGACTTAGGGACTAGGACAGCACTAGGCTGATCCCAGTTGTTAGTTAGGAAACCTGTATGTTTAGTCAGAGGTCAAGTTGACCAGGATTTATTTTGTTTATGTTTCTTTTTCTTTGCTGTGTTTTGTCACTGTAAATAGAAAATAAACCGCACCTTTTTGATTTTGAAAACTACAACCTCCGTTTGCTGGGCCTGTTTTTGTGTGGGGAGCCCATCTCGGGGATCACACACACCCGCTGCCGAGCCAACCCCCTCACAATATATATATATTTTTTTTCATTTGTTGTTTCCTGCGATCTTCGATCAACTGCCGACTGGGTGACAGGCTGGACCCTCGATCCTTGTAGTCTCCCCAGTTTCGGCCATCGAGCATGTGCCGACCCTAGCTACGCGCTGGGTTTTCCACGACATGCCCGTCGCTCCACGGGTGGCCGGTGAGCCACCGCTCAGCTTCGGCTGACCTTACGGCTGAGTCGCAGCAGCCTGGCCGGTGAGCTTACGCTCCAAGGCTTGCATCGGACCGCTCAGCTTCGGCTGACCTTACGGCCGAGTCGCAGCAGCCTGTCCGGTGAGCGTCACGCTCCAGGGCATACATATGATCGTCCCTTTTGGGTCCAATCACAGCATGCCTGGCCAACAGTCACCTTCCGTGCGCGGATAATGACCTGTTTGGAATGTCTTCCAGCATAATACATGCAGGATGGGTAAGTAAAACTCCCCTGCCTCGGCTGGATGATTTAGCTGGACATTCCTGGAGAGATCAAGTAAGTGGTTGTGGCCCCTTTCTTCCCTCTCTCCCTGCCTTTCCCTCCTCCCTGGGCTTCTAGCTAAAGGTTGCTGGGTGCTGGGGGTCACCTAGGGGGTTCCACTGGAGCGGGGCTGGCTGTAACTAACATTTAAAAGAAATGTCATTTCTGCTTACCTGTGTTTGTGTGCTTCCTCCTCCATGCTGTCGGCGGCCATTTTGAGGTGGTCCATGCCGAGTTCGGCCTCTTGTGACTGCCCGGCGGCCATCTTCCTGTGGTTCGGCCACACCCACTGGCCCCTATCAGCTGATCGGCGGCCATGTTTGTCCACCCTGTATGCATATATTGCCATTCGGCGGCCATCTTTTTGTGGGCTATGGCTGCTTGACCTCTATCTTCGGTCGGCGGCCATTTTCTTAGAGCCCACATTATCTTCCATACAGATGTTTTTGGCAACCATTTTGCGAGAGCCTCCGGCCTCTAGGGTGCATTACACTGGTGCGAAAATTCACACAGGAAATGCTGATAAAAGAAGCAGACTGACACAGCAGCAGTGGGACAGCATCACAGGCGCAGCACACAGCAGCATAGCAGTACCGGTCCAGGGTGGTGAGTCCTCTGGGTGACCCAGCATCTCTGCAGCGCAGGAGGGGGGCCTATTGATATCTTGCCTGGAGCCCTGTGAGTGTCAGCGCGTGGTCAGCATGGCATCTGAGCCAGATGTCTTCTCCCCTGAAACACCAGATTTAGCAGCTGGTGCCCCTGAGGTGTCTATGAACGCTATGACGGCAATCCTAGAGGCGTTTGCTGCCAGGGTGGAAGCAGCACACAGGAATACAGGGGGTAGTAAACACCCCGTCCCCTGCAAGCTTCTGGGGATAATTCTGGTGCAGAACCAGGTCCAGCTACGGCTCGGGGCCCAGATTCTGACGCATCAGAGACTGCAGACCGTGACCGGACAGTGAGGATGACTCAAAGTCCAGGTCAGTACGCGAGACGGCTTTGGTATCTGACCTTATTACTGCAGTGCGGGATATGCTAAAATTGGAAAATACTGCAGAAGCAGCAGAGACTCCGGTCCACTTGGGTTTCATAGACCTGCCCGCACTGCTAAGGTGTTCCCTTGTGTGTCTTTTGATAAACTCTTATACAAGGAATGGGAGAACCCACTGAGGGTCTTTACAGCCCAAAGAGGTTTGCGGTACGGTACCCCTTTGAGGAGAGTTTTCTGAAGAAATGGACCTCTCCCCCTATAGTGGACCCTTCGGTGTCCAGACTTAATAGAGCCACCACAATTCCTGTAGAAGGGGCTCCTGTTTTTAAGGACCCTGTGGATAAGAAGGCTGAAGCACTCGCTTGCTACCTATACTCAGTGGTAGGCTCGGCAGTACGCCCGGCATTGGCGGGGGCCCTAGTGTCTCACACACTTACTGAATGGGCAAGATTGCTACTCCAGGGGTTAAGGAGCGAGATGCTCCTCCTGATGAGATAACATTGGCCGACCAGTTGGTCCAGGGCCTTAGGTTTGTCTGCGAGTCAGACATGAATACTATTCCCCTGCTGTCTAAAACTTCGGTTTATGCAGTAGCAATACGCCGCCTGATCTGGCTAAAAGGCTGGTCTGCGGACCAGACTTCCAAGAAAGCCCTGTTGGATCTGCCTTTTAAGGGCGACAGACTTTTTGGGGCTCTCTGGATGACATCATCAAGGATGCCACAGGAGGTAAAGGCACTTTGCTTCCCCAAATTAGCAAGGGTAAGGGGCCATGCCAAGGGCAAGGGCCCTCCTTTACTGCATGCAAGCGTTTTTTTTTCGTCCCCCTAGGGCGACACGGAAAAGACCCCAGGCCGATAAAGCGCCTGCCCAAGGACAAAAGCGTCCTTGGTCCCGCAGACCCAACAAGCCTGCGGACAAATCTGCGTCCACATGAAGGTCCGCCCCCACCCAGCTCTCGGGTGGGGGGACGTCTTCGCAAATTCGCGACTCAGTGGACTGCTCTAGTCTCCGACAGGTGGGTTTGCGAAGTAATCTCCTCAGGCTACAAGATAGAATTTCTCTCTTGTCCACCGGACAGATTCATCACCTCCAATCTCCAGCTACTACCGACCCGTCGGGAGGCCCTGTATGGGGCGGTCCAGGGTCTACTGGAACGCGGGGTAGTTATTCCAGTTCCAGAACAGGAACGGGGTCAGGGTTTTTACTCAAATCTGTTCATTGTGCCGAAGAAGGAGGGGGTTTGGCCAATCTTGGATCTCAGAGCCCTCAATTGCTTTGTGAAAGTACAAAGATTTCGGATGGAGTCGGTTCGATCTGTAGTCACGGCTCTCCATCCGGGGGACTTTCTGGCCTCCTTGGACTTCAAGGACGCATACCTGCATGTCCCCATATACTCCAGACACCAGAGGTTTCTGCGATTTGCTATCGGGAAGGACCACTACAAGTTTGTGGCCCTCCCGTTGGGCCTTGCCTCAGCACCCAGGACGTTCACCAAGGTGCTCGCTCCAATTCTGGCACTTCTAAGACAGCGGGGTATCGCTATCACAGGCTACTTATACGACCTTCTGCTGAAGGCCACTTCAAGCTCAGAATTAGAGGTAAGCGTGTCCATTACCTGTCAGACTCTTCGAGACTGTGGTTGGATACTAAACACGCAAAAGTCAGTATTGGTGCCCACTCAACGCCTAGTGTACCTGGGGTTGATTCTGGATTCTTCAGAGGCAAAGGTATTCCTCCCTGTGGAGAAGTTGCAGACCATCCGGGCTGCAGTACGGCAGCTGACTTCCAGGAATTGGTCGTCACTCCGTTTTTTGCATGCGAGTGTTGGGCCTCATGGTAGCCTCCTTCGAGGCGGTCCCATATGCTCAATACCACACTCGAGTGTTACAGAAGGAAGTTCTGTCCAGATGGAACAGATGTCCATCATCTCTGGATTATCAAATCCGAGTGAGCCACCTAGTCAGGAGATCCCTGGTATGGTGGCTGACAGCACCGGCTCTAATGGCCGGGAAGTCATTTCTTCCGGTTTACTGGATAGTGATCACGACGGACGCCAGCCTTACAGGTTGGGGGGGAGTCTGGGGTGTTCAGTCGGCGCAAGGTCGCTGGACCCCAGAGGAAGCCCTCCTGCCGATCAATGCCCTGGTAATCCGGGCGATCAGGCTGTGCCTCTTCAAATGGTCTCAGAGGCTGCAAGGGCGTCCAGTCAGGATCCAGTCAGACAACACCACACCAGTGGCATATGTCAATCATCAAGGAGGAACAAGAAGCTCAGCTGCAGCATCGGAGATCGCTCGCATCCTGAAGTGGGCAGAGAGGAGCGTACCGGCACTGTCGGCCGTGTACATTCCGGGTGTGGAAAACTGGCAGCCGGACTACCTGAGCCGCCAGATGCTGGACCAGGGAGAATGGTCCTTACACCCGGAGGTGTTCCAACTCCTCTGCCAAAGATGGGGCACACCAGACGTAGATCTTCTGGCTTCCCGACTCAATCGGAAGGTATTGAGGTTTGTGGCCTGGTCAAGAGACCCATGGGCAGATGCAACGGACGCGTCGGTAGCATCGTGGGGTCAGTATCGGCTAATCTATGCCTTCCCTCCCTTAAGGCTTCTTCCTCTTCTGCTCCGCAGAGTGGAGGCAGAGGGAATTCCATGATCCTAATCGCTCCAGATTGGCCTCAGCGTCCTTGGTACGCCGATCTAGTACGTCTGGTAGCAGACGTCCCCTGGCGCCTACCACTACAGAAGGACCTGCTATCGCAAGGACCCATACTCCATCCTGCTTTACAGTCATTGGCTTTAACGGCATGGCTGTTGAGAACCAGGTACTGAGAGACCGGGGCCTGTCAGACTCAGTAATTTCTACTATGAGAAGTGCTCGAAAACCGTCCTCTAGGAAGGTTTATCACTGCACTTGGAAGGCCTACATCTCCATGTGTGAGGAAATGAAATGGCATCCGCGTACCTATTTGGTTTCCAGAATCCTGCTGTTTTTACAGCATGGGGTGGACCAAAGGCTTGCCCTAAGTACGATTAAGGGACAGATATCTGCCCTGGCTGTCTTTTTTCAGCGACCCCTGGCGACTCACTCTCTCGTGAGTACATTTGTGCAAGGGGTTCGACATGTGGCCCCTCCGGTCCGTCCCCCGTTACCTCCGTGGGACTTGAACCTGGTCCTCTCGGTGCTTCAGAAGGCACCGTTTGAGAAGATTAGCGATATTCCCCTGTTGACACTTTCTCAGAAAGTGGTCTTTTTGGTGGCTGTTACGTCAGTTAGACGAGTCTCTGAGCTGGCAGCCTTGTCCTGCAAGGCTCCCTATTTGATTTTCCACAAGGATAAGGTGGTGCTGCGGCCGCAGTCTTCCTTTCTTCCGAAAGTCGTTTCGGCTTTTCATCTCAACGAAGACATTGTACTTCCATCCTTGTGTCCTCAGCCGTCGAATCCTAAGGAGTCGGCGTTGCATTCCTTGGACGTTGTCCGAGCTTTGAGAGTATACCTATCTGCTACTTCCCTGTTCCGGAAGTCAGACTCACTGTTTGTTTTGGTGGCTGGTCCCAAGAAGGGCCAAGCAGTCTCATCGGCCACCATCTCTAGGTGGATCCGACAGATAGTAATCCAGGCTTACGCCTTAAAGGGTCAGGCGCCCCCCTTTCCTGTCACGGCGCATTCGACCAGGGCAAGAGGTGCCTCTTGGGCTTTCCGACATCAAGCGTCTGTTTCCCAATTATATAAAGCGGCGACTTGGTCGTCCGCTCACACTTTCACAAAATTCTACAAAGTTGATGTAGGTGCATCTTCGGATGCCTCTTTCGGCCGCAAGGTTTTGCAAGCGGCTGTTTAGAGTTACAACTCCTCCGTTTTGTGTTTTGGGGTGAAGTTTGTTTTTATGCTGTTACCACCCCTCGTTTTTTTCTCTGACACTGCTTTGGGACGTCCCACTTTGTCAATAGAGAAGCTGTGTCGGTCCATGGACGAAAGAGTAAATAGGATTTTTTACTCACCGTAAAATCCTTTTCTCTGAGTCCATGGACCGACACAGCACCCACCCCTCCTTTTAAGTTTGTACTGCTTTTTGACGAACTGATCTGCGAAGATGCAGACTGAGAGATTATACCCAGAGGGTCCGCCCCCTGGGCAGTACTGTAGAAGGTGTGATGCAACACTTTTTACAAGTTTTTCTGCCTAGTCACTCCTAATTAACGGATAATACCCACTTTGTCAATAGAGAAGCTGTGTCGGTCCATGGACTCAGAGAAAAGGATTTTACGGCAAGTAAAAAATCCTATTTTTTGGTCTTTTTTCATTTGTTTGGCAAAAAATATAAAACCCTAGTTGTGGCTAAATACCACCAAACAAAAGCTCTATCTGTCTCAAAAAATTATAAAAATGTTGTTTGGGTACAGTGTTGCATGACCGTGCAGTTGTCATTCAAAGTCTGAAAGCTGAAAATTGGCCTGGGCAGGAAGGGGGTGAAAGTGCCCAGCATTGAAGTGGTTAATGATAGCTTCACCTCTCTCTTATTTTAAGACACAGGCTGGAAGGGCGTGACACAGCCTGTGATTGGCAGAAATCTGCCCACACCATGTTATTTCTACAAAATAATAAAGATTTGATTTCAAATATATATTTATATGACAATTTAACTCAAAAGTGGAACTTCCGCTTTAAGCTCTCCTCGCCCCCTTACATGCCACATTTGGCATGTCATTTTTTTTGGGGGGGGGGCTTAGTTTTGAGTGGGACTTCCTGTCCCACTTCCTGCTGCCCCTCCCTCTTGGCAATCTTCTGGGACACGTCACAGGTCCCAGAAGATTGCCTGTCCACTGGGAGAGCGCATCGCCTGGCCTTGAAACCGCAAGCTGTCACAGCCGGGTGCCCACAGTTTCAATGGAGGCACCGCGGAGAGGAGGGGGAGATGAGCGAGGCTTCGTGCGGACGCATCGCTGGACCGTGGGACAGGTAAGTGTCTGTTAAACATTTTGTAGCTGCTGACTTTTAATAAACAACAAAAAAGCCTGGAACTCCGCTTTAAAAACAGTTTATTGTTATTTTTATTTTGTTTTTACTCTGTACTCCAAAGGCTCTTTTTTTTATTTAGCACATGTGACCAGCAGCAGAGGACTAGAAGCGCCTCCTGCTTATGTTTTCTGGCAGACAGGCTGGGAAAGAGCTGGGTGATATCTGTATATCGATTAGGAAAAAGGTACTGAGAATTTTTTTTCATTAAAATAATTGCAATGCCGTCATCCATATACAGACATAGAAGGGACAATATAAATTAAAATGGAAGTATCGGTTAAATTTTTATTTTATATTCATACTTACCTCGGTGGATGGAGCATCAGACCAATGCTCCATCTGTCCCCTGCCGTCTGTGCACTGAGAACCAAGCCACCGAACATTGCCGATGGCTCGGTTCTCACAGATCCCTGAGAGGAAAGCCGCTGACTTTCAGTCAGCGGCTTTTTACTCTGCTTCTCCACGCTCATTGGAGCGCTGAGCCGTGGAGGGGCGGGGAGAGGCTGTCTCGGCGTCTGAGAGGCTCGCTCAGACGCTGAGACTGCCATCAATCAGGGCAGCTGGCGGATCCCGACTTGGAAGTCGTAATGACGTGCTGCCCCGACTGATGGCAGTGACATCAGCGGAGACCGGACTTCAGACCGCTCTCTGCTGAAAACGGGTCACAGGAGTGCAAAACGATCTGCACTCCTGACCCAGAGGAGAAGCCCAGCCTAAAAAGCTCAGGCTGGACTTCTCCTTTAAACAATGTGTGTTTAGTATCACTTTAAGGGATTTCTTGCTGCAGTTTGTACAGTATGTTGACATTTTTTCTTCTTACATAAGATAAAAAATCAGGCAAAAGCTTGATTATGAGATCTGAAACTTTCATACATGACAGCCCAAATGGCTTCTTAGTCTTTGGTATAATAGTATAATACGTTAATAAATATATTATAGTAGTAAAGTATTATATCTATAATACAGTCCTATACAAACTTGTATAATGCAAAATATGGTACCTTGTTTTTCTACTGTTTTGTGTTTATTTAACCACTTCTCCACCGGGCCTATTCGGGCACTTCTTTCCTTCATGTAAAAATCATAATTTTTTTGCTAGAAAATTAATCAGAACCCCCAAACATTATATATTTTTTTAGCAGACACCCTAGGGAATAAAATGGTGGTCATTGAACGGTATTTGCGCAATAATATTTCAAATACATTTTTTTGGGGGGAAAAAAAAACAGTTTCACAAATTAAAAAATAACAAAACAGTAAAGTTAGCCCAATTTTTTTGTATAATGTGAAAGATGCTGTTACGCCGAGTAAATAGATACCTAGCATGTCACGCTTTAAAATTTTGCACACTCCATGGAATTGCGCCAAACTTCGGTACTTAAAAATCTCCATAGGCGACGCTTTAATTTTTTTTACAGGTTACTATTTTTGAGTTACAGATGAGGTCTAGTGCTAGAATTGTTGCTCGCACTCTACCACACGCGGCGATACCTCACATGTGGGGTTTGAACGGCGTTTACATATGTGGGCGGGACTTGCATGCGTGTTCACTTCTGAGCGCAAGCTACTGGGGACAGGGGCGTTTTACTTTTTTTTTTACAGATTTTTTTTATTTTTACACTTTTTTTTTACTTTTTTTTTTGATCACTTTTATTCCTATTACAAGGAATGTAAACATCCCTTGTAATAGGAATCAATGTGACAGGTCCTCTTTATGGAGAGATGCGGGGTCAATAAGACCCCACATCTCTCCTCCAGGCTTGAAAGCATGAGATCGGTGAAAAAAAATTCACCGATCTCATGCTGACAGCCGCAATTGCGGCTTTGTTTACTTCCGGGTACCAGGCGTGACTTCACAACGTCGTGCCCGGGACTCCGACGGTCATAGAGATGACTCGTGACCATCTGGTCACCGGAAATCTATCGTCGTGAGCCGGCGCCTGCCGATTCATTCTCCGGGCCCCCGATGGCACGGGAGAGCCCGGAGAAGCACCGGATGGCGGCGGGAGGGGGGGGATGTCCCCTATAAGAACGATCAAGCGGCAGAACTGCCACTATGATCATTCTTATGGTGTGCAGAATCGCTGGCAGAAAATAATGATATCTAAATGATGCCTGTAGCTGCAGGCATCATTGAGATATCCCCCTCAAAATCAGCGACGTCATATGACGTCCTTGGTGGACAAGTGGTTAAAATGTTATTGAGCTCTAAATTTGCTTAGCTTGATGATCGTTTATATTCTAGTTTTTTCCTTTTGTTTTATTTCCAACCAGCTGTATATATTTATTCAATTAGTCTATAATATTTCCCATGGTCATTTCTTTGTTATATGTTCATTTCAGCATCTCTGTGAGAAGCTGTAAAATGTGATTTTATTGTTTCATCGGATTGTCTTTTTGTATTTCAATCCTGGCATGTGCTATCTGTATAAATTGAGGCAAAAAATCTTCCTTATTTTGTTTTACGTGATTCATAAATAAAGGTACCAATCTGTGGTCTTTTTTTCTGTAATTTATAAAGATATTTCAGATCTGTTTCCTTGGCAATGATATTTCTCATTAGAGGCTTTGTGCCTTCTTTTTGGTCAATAAAATGCAGTTTATTGCTTTTTTTTAATTTTATTTGCACAACATCAATTGTACAGTCTTTAACCACCTCCCGCCTAGACAATTGCTGGTGCAAGGTGGCTCTCTTGTTCTAGGATGACGTCATATGACGTCATCCCACTCTCTCCGCACTTGCACGCGTGGGACGCGGTGCATCTCTGATCTCCGTAAAGACCTGATCACAGTTTAAATAGGAAATGCCAGTTATCGGCTTTCCTCTCCTTACACTGGCAGCGTGCGTGTGAGGAGAGGAGAGCCGATCAGCAGCATTTCCTCATAGGGGAGACCTGCAAAGATAATCGGGGTACAGATCATCAGTGCCTTAATTATCAGTGATGCCAATCAGTGCTGCCTTTCAGTGTTGCTTTTTAGTGCCCATTAATGACGCCTATCTGTGCAGCCTATCATTGCTGCATATTCGTGCCTCCTCATCAGTGCTAATCAGTGCAGCCTCATCAGCGCACATCAGTGAAGGAGAAAAATACTTTTCTCTGAAGTTCATTGACGGACACAGCAACTTAATCTTGACCTTAGGGTTATATCGCCACCTTCAGGAGAGAACTAGGCAGAACATGTTAAAACAGCAAAACTACAGTACTGCCCAGGCGTCGGTCCTACTGGCTATAACCCCTCACACTGCATCCAGCAGCTCAGTTCATCAAAAAGCAGTACAAACAGGAAAAAAGGAGGGGTGGGTGCTGTGTCCGTCAATGAACTTCAGAGAAAAGGATTTTAGGTTGAGTACAAAAATCCTTTTTTCTCTTTCGTTCATTGACGGACACAGCAACTTAATCTTAACCTTAGGGATGTCCCCAAGCAGTGTCAAAAAAACGAGGGGTGGGAACAGCAAGCAAACAAACTCCACCTAAACAACCAGAGCTCCTCAATGGAGGAGTTGCAACCTTAAACAGCCCCCTGCAAAACCTTGCGGCCGGAGGAAGCATCCGCAGATGCATTCACATCAACCTTGTAAAATTTTGTGAAAGTGTGAAAGGACGACCAGGTCGCTGCCTTACACACCTGGGAAACGGACGCTTGATGTCGGAAAGCCCAGGAGGCACCAATGTGCCGTGACAGGAAAGGGAGGCGCCCGCCCTTTTAAGAGTGAGAGTGAGTCTGACCTCCGGAACGGGGGCGGTCCTACTGGCTATAACCCCTCACACTGCATCCAGCAGCTCAGTTTTTTTCTGCCTAGTGTAGGAGAAGGACCTGGCTCCCGGTGGAGATTTTTTTCTTTTTTTTCTGCTTTTTGGTTCCTGTGATCTACTATCAACAGCCAGGCTGGGTGACAGGCTGGATAAAATAGATCCTTGTAGTCTCCCCAGCCCGACCTTCGAGCATGAGCAGGCCTTAGCTACGCGCTGGGTCGGCCAAGACATGTCCCGTCTGATCCAGGGGTGGCCGGCGAGTTATATGCTCCAGGGCACACATATGACCGGGCTACTGCAGTCCGTGTCACAGTGTGCCGTGGCTGACAGCCATCTCCGTACCGCTTGGGTGATGGGTCTGTCCGGAATGCGTCCAGCAGTCCCCACAGTAGGGGTAAGTATGGTTCCACCTGTCTCGGCAGGACAGAGCAGCTGGGCATTCCCTGGGAGGTCGAATTGGGGGTCTCTCATTCTCCTCTATTTCTCTCCCTGTCTTTTCCCTCCTCCCCATACTTGGGCCGCTGCGTGACTGAACGGGGGTCTTCCGGGGCTCCGTGTCCGATGAGCGGGCTGCGCTGGTGTGGGGGTCCGCTGTTATGTTTCCCTATTTTTGTAGTGGGGTGTTCTGTGCACATTGTGATAAAGGAGGCAACCGCGTGGAGGGTCAGCGTGATCGCGCAATTTTTCCTATGGTTTTTAGTCAGGAAGATTCGGCGTCCATTTTCCTGTAGTTTTAGTCAGGAAGTTCGGTGGCCATTTTCCTGTAGCCTTAGTCGGGAAGTCCGGTGGTCATCTTTTTGGAGCCCGCAGGCGTTTTTTCTTGCTGAGGCGGATGGCGGACATTTTCTTGTAGCCTCAGCTTGGTTTTTGCCTCTAGCGCTGGTTATCCTTCTGGAACAGTGCAAATTGAACAGAACACCTCATGAGGGAGAGCGGACGGCAGCACAGTACCTGGGCCGGGGTGGTGAGTCCTGCGGGGGGTGGCAGCTAGGAGGGTGGACTTTTTGTGTAACTGGCCTGTGGTCCCTAACGGGTGTCAGGTGAGGTGGGTCAGCATGGCGTCAGAAGCTGGCTCTTCTTCCCCAGACATACCTGCGGTGGCAACCTTCACCCCTGCACCTGCGGTGCCTATGGACGCTTTGTCAGCGGTCCTGGAGTCTTTTATTGCCAGGGTGGAAGTGGCATGCGGGCACAAGGTGGGTAAAAAACGCCTCCTCCCTCCACCGTCCTCTGTGGAAAGCTTTGATTCAGACTCGAGCCTTGCTGTGGCAACCGGCCCCTGTTCTGAATTTTCAGAGAATGCGGACCAGGACCGTTTGGACAGTGAGGATGATTCAGTGTCTGGGTCAGCACAGGAAAGGGTGCTTGTAGGAGCACTTATCACAGCGGTGCGAGAAACCATAAAAATGGAGGACACAGCGGGGCATCTACTGAGGTGTCGGTCCCTTTTAAGTCCCACAAGCCGGTCCGCATGGCTAAGGTGTTTCCCTACCTAACTTACTTTGATAACTTTATCTACAAAGAATGGGAACGCCCGCATCGGCCTTTTTGGTCCCAAAACGCATGGCGGTGCGTTACCCCTTTGAGAAGAATTTCCTGAAAAAATGGACATCTCCCCCGATTGTTGACCCCCCGGTATCCAGGTTAAATAAGGTAATCACGATTCCAGTGGAGGGGACCCCTGCCTTTAAGGACTCTGCCAATAGGAGGGTTGAGGCGGTTGCCCGGTCCATGTTTACAGTGGGGGGGTCAGCATTGCGGCCAGTATTGGCCACGGACCTGATTTCCCAGACACTTACTGAATGGGCAAAGTTGTTGCACCGTGAGTTGGAAAAGCAACAGGCTTCCCCGGTCTGCGTGGAACTGGCGGACCAGTTGGTGCATGGCCTTAAGTATGTCTGCGATGCAGCCTTGGATACGGCCCCCTTGCTTTCTAGAGCCTCAGTATCTGCGGTGGTGCTACGTCGCCTGATTTGGCTAAAATGCTGGTCTGTGGACCAGGCATCTAAGAAGGCTCTGGCGGATTTGCCCTTCCAGGGGAAGAGGCTCACTGGATGACATTATTAAAAATGGTACTGGAGGTAAGAGTACATTGCTCCCACAATCCAGAAAAGGTAAGGAGCCTCGCCGTAGGCTCAGAAGCGTTCTTTTTGTCCACCGAGGGCGGCGGGTAAGTGTCCCCAGACCGACAAGGTGTCCACTGAGGGACAGAAGCGTCCCTGGTTTTGCAAGCCAAACAAGCCTGCGAACAAATCCACGACAGCATGAAGGTTTGCCCCCGCCCGACTCTCGGGTGGGGGGTCGCCTTCGGGAGTTTGCAACTTGATGGACCTCCCTGCTTTCCGACCAGTGGGTCTGCGGAATGGTTTCATCTGGATACAAGATAGAGTTTCTCTCTTGTCCACCAAAAAGTTTTTTTCCCTCAAACCTTCATCTTCTCCCGGCTCGTCGGGAGGCCTTGTTGGGGGCAGTGCAGGACCTGCTGCTGCGAGGGGTGATAGTACCTGTGCCGTTGCCGGAAAGGTTTCAGGGATTCTACACCAATCTGTTTGTAGTCCCAAAGAAGGAAGGGGTCCGTCCAATCCTGGATCTCAAGGCCCTCAACACCTTTGTCAAAGTACAAAGGTTCAGGATGGAATCAGTTCACTCTGTGGTCTCTGCACTCCATCCGGGGGATTTTCTGGCGTCCTTGGACATCCAGGACGCATACTTGCATGTCCCCATATGCGTCAGGTATCAGAGGTTTCTGCGGTTTGCGGTCGGGGACGAGCACTACCAATTTGTAGCTCTCCCTTTTGGCCTGGCGTCCGCACCCAGGGTTTTCACCAAGGTGCTCGCCCAGATTCTGGTGTTGCTGAGACAGCGGGGGATCGCAATCGTGGGCTACCTGAACGACCTTCTTCTGAGGGCAGCTTCAGCCTCAGTATTAGAGAAGGATGTGAAAATAGCCAGTCAGACTCTTCGGGAGTTTGGTTGGGTTCTGAACCTCCAGAAGTCAGTGTTAGCACCGACTCAACGCCTGGAGTACCTGGGCTTGATTCTGGACTCTTCAGAGGCAAGGGTTTTTCTCCCTTCAGACAAGCTGCAGACTCTTCAGACTGCGGTGAAGCTGTTGACGTCCCGCAAGTGGTCGTCGCTGCGTTTTTGCATGCGAGTCCTGGGTCTCATGGTAGCCACTTTTGAGGCGGTACCTTATGCTCAATTCCACACTCGAGTCTTGCAACAGGAGATTCTGTCCAAATGGGACAAGTCTCCGTTGTCTCATGATTGTCAGATTCGGGTGAGCCACCTAGTCAGGGAACCCCTGGTCTGGTAGCTGAGGTCTCCGGCTCTTCAGTCCGGGAGGTCGTTCCTTCCCTTTCATTGGACGGTGATCACGAAGGACGCCAGCCTGACCGGTTGGGCAGGAGATTGGGGCGTACAGTCAGCACAGGGTCGCTGGACGCAGGAAGAATCCCGTCTGCCGATCAATGTGCTGGAACTTCGGGTGATCAGGCGGTGCCTCTCCACATGGTCACAGAGGCTGCAGGGACTCCCAGTCAGGATCCAGTCGGACAACGCCACGGCGGTGGCGTATGTCAACCATCAAGGAGGAACAAGGAGTTCGGCTGCAGCATTGGAGGTCGCTCACATCCTGCGGTGGGCAGAGCAGGGCGTGCTGGCTCTATTGGCCGTGTACATTCCGGGCGTAGAAAACTGGCAAGCAGACTACCTAAGTCGCCAGATGCTGGATCAAGGCGAATGGTCGCTACATCCGGAGGTGATTTGACTCCTTTGCTTGAGATGGGGCACACCAGATGTGGATCTCCTCTCCTCTCGACTCAATCGGAAGGTGCTGAGGTTTGTGGCCAGGTCCAAGGACCCATGGGCGGACGCGGCAGACGCGTTGGTGGCTCCTTGGGGGCATTATCGGCTGATTTATGCCTTCCCCCCGATAAAACTTCTCCCTCGTCTGCTTCGCAGAGTGGAAACCGAGGGGATTCCGGTGATACTTTTTTTTTGTTATAATCAAAATGTTTTTTATTTTATTATAAGCTTCAACATTTTACATTTCCATTCAACATAGTACATTTACATAAGGACAAATGAGCATTGCAAGACAGAACTAAGTAAAAAATTGTCTTATCCAAATAATATCCCCCCCCAAGAGAGAAAAAAAAAAAAAAGAAAGTATATAATTCCCTCTCCCCCCCTCCCTCAGCGCCATCCCTGGCTGCGGTGGAGTAAGTCTGCTCTGTCCCCACTCACTCCTTCCCTTCTACTTATGTCGTGTGTTATCCTACTGTGTCCTTATTCGTCCCTTGAGCAGTGCCCCCTCCTACTTCCAAAGAGACCACTAATGGCCATAGTGTCTATTCTTTTTATATGGGGGAGAAAAAATAAATAAATAGAAAAATGCAGGAGAGAAAAAAAAAATACATATTTATTTGTGCCTCGTGGTTAGGTATTAATTACCCATAGTTGTGTATAGCGGCCCCCATGGCCTAATTCCCCAGCTTGAGAAAGAACAAACAAACTTTAAAAAAAAAAAAAAAACGTGTTTATTTATTGATTCCCCTCTACCAGGGCCTCTTAAGAGGCCACTAATGGCCATGGTGTTTAAATATAAATGATTATACCTTGTGATATCTTCGCCCGTGTTTACGTTCAGGCGATCCTCCCGACCTACTCTTCCCCCAATTTTAAGTGACAGACCCGTATTCCCCAGGGGAATAAAATGAAAAATTGTGATGTCCTCGCAGTGATCATGTACAATCTCTATCCTAATATTACTTCCAGTCCCTCTTCTCCTGTGTGTGCCCTTCTCCTTATCCTCCACCCCCCTCCCGTCCCTCCCCTCTCTGCCCCAGCACGACTCAACTCCCTCTTTCTCCCAGTCAGGGGCAGACATCTCACTCCACACCATCAACGCAGTCAGAATTTATTAGGGAGGTCGATGAGAGAGAGAGGGAGGGGAGAAGGAAAAAAAAAAAACAACCTATATCAGTCCTGGTCAAGGTTCATGATTCGGTTCTTTATACTTCTATAGCTTAACCCATAAGCAACTATCCTGGGGGTCCTTATGGATCCAATATGCCCCCTGATTTCCCCCTCCATATCTCCTATCCTCAGCCCATTTCAGGTGCACACTGTATCCAGCCTGCCCAAGTCCTCTCAAATTCCCCTTTTTTGTCCTTCACTATTTGAGTCCACCTTTCGGCTTCCATTATCCGGTTAACCTCCTTTTTCCAGTCCTCTAGTGTTGGACAGACGGCCTGTTTCCAAAATCTAGGGATCAATAATTTGGCTGCATTCAATAGGTGTGGTGTGATACTCTTCCTGTAAGCTTTAATGGAGCCGGGTGTTCCATGGAATAGGAAGCATAGAGGTGTAAACTCCATAGGTCTAGGGGTCAACCTCTCAATCCATGGTGCGATTTGATACCCAAAATGTTTTAATCATGGGGCATTCCCACCACAGGTGGAGAAATGTACCCCTCTGCTCACATCCTCTCCAACACCGGGCATCTGCCTCTGGGTACATCTGAGTTAATCTTACTGGTGTCCTGTACCACCTTGTCATAAATTTATAGGCCATCTCTTGAACGTACGAACTTATAGATGTAGAGTAAGTTGATTTAATCATTTTTTTTAATTTGTTCCTCAGACAGTTCTTTATTTAATTCTCTTTCCCACTCTCTGATAAAATATGGGACTGTACTCTTTTGGGCGCCTAATATCAGTCTATACATCTGAGACAGCAGGTGCCTAGCATCCCTCAAACGCACACTCTGGCCCTCAAACACCGTGATTGAGTTTAATGATCTCAATAGAGGTTTCATCTTGTTAAAGAAACCTGTCATTTGATAGTACCTCCAACCTGATGCAGGTATATTCCCTAGGGCTGTAACCAGCTCCGAATAGGTTGCTAGGGTTCCCCGCAGGGGCGAATTTACCACACGTGGTATCTTCATCCCGACCCCATGCCCCCAGAAACCCCCCCCCATCCCCCGGGGGGAACCATGGGAATCCCTTCAATGGGGCTAGGGGGGACACCTGGGGGGAATACTCTCCTGTTTTATTCAACTTATCCCATATTAACAAGGCGTTCCAAGTCAGGGGAGATGTCCATTTCGAAAGTCCTCTCGGCGTACTCGGGATCCAAGGGGCCCCTGCAAGATTCCTCCCTGCTATTGTTTTTTCTAGTGGGACCCACATTTTATTAGAGGAGTCATGGCACCAGTTCAAAATTCGAACCAGCGACATTGCCTTATAGTACACTGATATATCTGGCAGCCCCATTCCTCCATCTGCCTTACTTCTGCGCAGGATGTCATATGCCAACCTTGGTCGTTTATCATTCCACACGAATGCTACAAAAGCCTTCCGTATCTGTTTAAAAAAGGTTTCTGGTAATTTAATCGGGACTGTGTGTAGTATATAGATAATTCTAGGTAATCTACACATTTTAATGGCACTTACTCTTCCAAACCATGTTGGGTATTGTCCTGTCTATTTCTTTAAGTCCCCCACTATCCTGGCCATTAGGGATGCATAATTAAGGTCATATAATGTTTTTTGATCTGCGGTAATATGTACCCCCAAATAGAACAAGGAATCCTTCTTCCATACAAAGGGGTACGCCCTCCTCAGCGTCTTTACCATCTCTTGAGGTACATAACTGGGTAAAAGTATTGATTTTTCAAAATTCATTTTAAAGTTAGATAGGTGCCCATATCTGTCCACTGAGCTGTTAAGGATGTCTGTGGTGTTGAAAGATAGAATAATAGGTCATCAGCATAAGCCGATACTTTGTGTTCCACGTCCCCAATACATGTCCCTAATATCTCCCCATTACTTCTGATCTTACAAAGAAATGGTTCTAATATTATAGCAAATATTAATGGTGAAAGTGGGCACCCCTGTCTTGTCCCATTTCGTATGTTAAGATAATCTGATACTGTACCATTTACTTTGACCCTTGCTCTTGGGTTTGCATAAAGGGCCATTATCCATCCTATCATGCGGTCACCCAGGCCCACCCCTCTCGAGACTTCACTCATAAAGCCTCAGTTCACTCTATCAAAAGCTTTTTCAGCATCCATTGATAGTACGATCTTTGGGGCTTTCTCTGGGCCATATTTCATCCAGTGAAGAAGGTGAAGTGCCCTGAGAGTGTTATCCCTTGCCTTGCGTCCTTTCATAAAACCTGTCTGGTCTGGATGCACTAGCTCCCCGATATGTTCTTGCATTCGCAGCGCTAGGATTTTGGCCAGCAGTTTAGTATCCGAGTTGAGCAGAGAAATAGGCCTGTAATTGGCACAGAACTGTGGATCTTTCCCTTCCTTCGGTAGTACAGTAATGTACGCCAACAGGGCTTCTGAAGGCAACAGATTAGACGCATTAATTGTATTAAAGTAATTACATAACGGTCTTATCAACTCAGAAGATAATTTTTTATAGTAAGTATTTGTCAAGCCCTCTGGGCCAGGGCTTTTCCCTATCGGCAAGGTTGCTATTGCTCTACTCAACTCTTCAACTGTAATTGGATGTTCCATTTCTGCTGTCACTGTCTCCGATAGGGTGGGCATTGATGATTCCCTAATATAATCTCGTATATCCTCCCTATCTTTTTTTTGTGAAGTCTCAAATGTCTGAATATTATATAGTGTTTCATAGAATCTGTGAAATTCTTTTGCTATGGCCTGGGTTTCCACTATCTTTTTATTTCGAATTAATAGGTTATGGACATGTCTAGATTCTTGTTTCTTTTTAAGTTGTTTAGCCAGTAGCCGACCGCATTTGTTCCCTTGTTCATAGAACCTATGAGCAAAGTATCTACACTTTTTATTAATTTTACGATCTAGACATTGTGCGAGTTCTGCTCGAAGATTCCCTAGTTGTTGGATCTCTAAGGGGTCAAGATTTTTTTTATGTTTAATCTTCAGTGCATTGATTTTCTCTATCAAATCTGTCACTTCCTTCCTTCTTTCCTTCTTAATGTGGGCCCCATAAGCTATTAGTTTTCCTCTTATTACCATTTTATGAGCCTCCCACACTGCCTGATCTGACACCTCACTTGGTATATTCCTCTCAAAATAGTCCCTTATTTTAACTGACAGTTCCTCGGTTATCTTTTTATTATCTAATATTAATTCTAATTGCCCCAGATTGGCCTTGGCGTCCCTGGTACATATTCATAGTATGAATGGTGTGTTCCTTGGCGACTACCGATGCTGTCGCAGGGTCCTATACTTCATCCTGCTTTACAGTCGCAGGCTTTAACGACGTGGCTGTTGTAAGTCAGGTGCTAAGGGACTGAGGTCTGTCGGACTCTGTAATCGCCACTGTTTTGAGGGCACGGAAGTCATCTTCTCGGAAGATTTATCATCGCACATGGAAGGTGATGATAAATGAGGACAATGAGGACATTGTGCTTCCGTCCTTGTGTCCTAAGGACTTTGCTTTGCATTCCTTGGACGTGGTCCGGGCTCTGCGGGTGTATCTGTCTGCTACGGCTCCGTTCCGGAGGTCAGACTCACTCTCACTCTTAAAAGGGTGGGTGCCTTCCTTTCCTGTCACAGCACATTCGACCAGGGCAATTGGTGCCTCCTGGGCTTTCCGACATTAAGAGTCCGTTTCCCAGGTGTATAAGGCGGCGACCTGGTCGTCCGTTCACACTTTCACAAAATTTTACAAGGTTGATGTGAATGCATCTGCAGATGCTTCCTTCGGCCGCAAGGTTTTGCAGGAGGCTGTTTAAGGTTGCAACTCCTCCGTTGAGGAGCTCTGGTTGTTATGGGTGAAGTTTGTTTGCTTGCTGTTTCCACCCCTCGTTTTTTTGACACTGGTTGGGGACGTCCCTAAGGTTAAGATTAAGTTGCTGTGTCCATCAATGAACGAAAGAGAAAATAGGATTTTCGTACTCACCGTAAAATCCTTTTCTCTGAAGTTCATTGACGGAGACAGCACCCACCCCTCCTTTTTTCAGTTTGTACTGCTTTTTGACGAACTGAGCTGCTGGATGCAGTGTGAGGGGTCAAAGCCAGTAGGACCGACCCCTGGGCGGTACTGTACAGTTTTGCTGTTTTAACATGTTCTGCCTAGTCCTCTCCTGAAGGTGGCGATATAACCCTAAGGTCAAGATTAAGATTCTGTGTCCGTCAATGAACTTCAGAGAAAAGGATTTTACAGTGAGTACAAAAATCCTATTATTCACAAAATTTTCTAACAGAAGCTAAGAAAACTTTATTTTTTTTTATTTCAAAATTTATAGTCTTTTCTTTTTTTTTTTTTTTTTTTAAAAACAAAAACCCAGTGGTGATTAACGATTTCCCATCCCAGCCATCGTCAAATGATGTCCGCAGGAGGGATCTCCCATCCTGAGCGGGCGTCATATGACGTCCTCGGCTTCCCGGCTGTCTAGGGGGCGCACGTGCCAGCCGCGTCACCCGGGAGCCGATGCGCTTGCAAGGCGGCCGCCATGTCTGCCGGGCACCTATGATTGCCCGATAACAGAGCAGGACCGTGGATCTGTATGTGTAAACACACAGATCCATGTCCTGTCAGGTGAGAGGAGACCGATGGTGTGTTCCCAGTACAGAGGAACACTGATCAGTCTCCTACCCTTGTGAGTCCCCTCCCCCTACAGTTAGAATCACTCCCTAAGTAACACATTTAACCCCTTGATCGCCCCCTAGTGTTAACCCCTTCCCCGCCAGTGACATTTACACAGTAATCAGTACATTTTTATAGCACTAATCGCTGTATAAATGTGAATGGTCCTAAAATAGTGTCAAAAGTATCCGATATGTCCGCCGCAATGTCACAGTCACAATAAAAATCGCAGATCACCGCCATTACTAGTAAAAAATAATAATAATAAAAATTACATATATTTTGTCGACGCTATAACTTTTGCGCAAACCAATCAATATAACCCTATTGTGATTTTTTTTTTACCAAAAATATGTAGAAGAATACATATCAGCCTAAACTGAGGAAAAAATTTGTTTAAAAAAAAAATAATAATAATAATATTTATTATAGCAAAAAGTTAAAAATATTGTTTTTTTCCAACTTGTCACTTTTCTTTTGTTTATAGCACAGGAAATAAAAAACGCAGAGGTGATCAAATACCACCAAAAGCAAGCTCTATTTGTTGGGAAAAAAACATATAAAAATTTCATTTGGGTACAGTGTTGCATTACCGCGCAATTGTCATTCAAAATGTTACAGCGCTGAAAATTGGCCTGGGCAGGAAGGGGGTGAAAATGCCCAGTATTGAAGTGGTTAAATACCATCAAAAGAAAGCTCTATCTGTCTCAAAAAAATTATAATCATTTCATTTGGGTACAGTGTTGCATGACCGTGCAATTGTCATTCAAAGTGCGACAGCGCTAAAATGCTAAAAATTGGCCTGGGCAGGAAGGGGGTGAAAGTGCCCAGTATTGAAGCAGTTAAAGTGGTTCTAAAGGCTCAGTTTTTTTACCTTCATGCGTTTTATGTATGAAGGTAAAAAACCTTCTCTGTGCATCAGCCCCCCTAAAACGTACCTGAGCCCCATCGCAGCCCGGATCCTCCTTTTTTCAGGTCCCTCTTCTGTTCTCCTGGCCCCTCCCCCTGTTCAGTGCCCCCACAGCAAGCAGCTTGCTATGGGGGCATCCAAGACGAGTCACAGCTCTCTGTCTCCATTCACACACAGAACCTGTCCCAGCCCTGCCCCCTCTCTCCCCTGATTGGCTAGCTGACTTTGACAGCAGTGGCAGCCAATGGTGCCGGCGCCACTGCTGTGTCTCAGCCAATCAGGAGGGAGAATTTCGGATGGCTGAGACACTCGTGGACATTGCTGGACAGAGAGGGACCTCAGGTAAGTGTTAGGAGGGCTGAGGGGGGCTGCTTCACAAGGAAAAAACTGTACAACCCCTTTAAGGCTTGAATAGGGCAACATTATGTTCTCTGTGAATATTTTGAATCAAATAAATGTTTCCTGTCATAAATCCATAATGTAAATATACATCATCAGTTCAATAGTCTTTTTTTTTTTAAAGTATTTTTTCCTTTTTTAAATGGAGAGCTGCAGATGGACTCAAAGCAAAGCTGTTAATGATTATTAGATGGTGGCTGTCATGCATGCATAACCTAGTCTTTGAACAATATTTCCACAAACATGCCAATGGCAGGGGAAGGTGTGTATAAGTGGGTGGGCAGGTTGTTCTTACAAGTGATTCTGTCACTTTTTCCTTCATGGGGAAAGTTATTTTAAGAAAACTCTAGTAATAGTATTACTTAGAATAAAAACTACATTGAACAGCGCTTGATCCAAAACATGGTGTAGCAGTGACCTAAAATATGTATATAAAAATGTGTGTCTTACCAAACAAAATAAATTAAGTACGTATTTTTTAGCCACAGTCACCTTTGGTAAGTTCTGATGATCTATGTATCATTTGCATCCATCTGCCTTTAACTCAGGAATACAGGCAGGAGAGTGTGCTTAGCTGAGAAACCCCTCCTCCATATGAAAGAAAAAAATGCCCATGAGGACTCCTGGAGAATCATGTATGACATCATTTTAGGCTAGGCCAGAAACCAGCATTCTAATACTGCCTCAGATTCTGTTCCTTGTAGGATCCTACCAATCCTTATACCTCCTAAATACTTATGCTCTCTGAACTCCCTGTACAAACATTTTTTGTGGAATCACAAGAGAGCTAAAGGTGCATTCATATTAAACATAGATAGAGGTGTGGGTTCTATAGATATTTCTGACTACCTCATCTCAGGCTGCCTAGATAAACTCAAACACTGGTTTCAACTTACACCTGATTTGTTGTGGATTGATATTGAACAATTCACAGTCCCTGGGAAAAACCTCTATAATTTCCTGTTGGTAGATCTTTGGAGACCATTATGCCTAAAAACCTTCCCCCCTTCGTTACAATCCACACATATAGCCTGGAGATCCTTGGGCTCTACTTCCCAGCACCATTCCTCTGTATCCTCACTGAAAATTGCATTGTCTTTATTAGATATGTTTATACCTTATTTTCTACCAACTCCTGGAACCAGAAATACATTTGGTTGGCTGTACTGTTAACTGGCAGTGTTAATTTAGTCAACTAAAATATTTTAGTCGACTAAATTACTACTATTTTAATCAACTGAAATACGACTAAAACAATTCAGTTGGCAGTTCTATTTGCTGTGTAGTCCACCTCTGGGGGGACGTGGGGACATCCCATTGTCTATGAATCAGTGTTAATTTCGTCAACAAAAACATTTTCGTCATCATTTTTGTCAGTGACGAAAACTAAACTAAAAGTACAACACATTTTCGTCAACTGACAAAAAACTATGAAAACAATAGAATCCGTTTTCGTTAAGGAACGAAAACAGGACGTTATTGGTAAGGAGGGACGTTTACCCTCATGAACTACTGTATTTATTGGCGTATAACACAGTGCATGCGTGTTATACGCCGGTATTTGTTTTTTACCAACAGGGGTGGGGATCGGGCGGTCCGCCCCGGGTGCCACACATTGGGAGGTGGTAAAGCCGGCCGCCCTGCCTCTCCTGGCCCTTGGACAGCACTGCCAGCAAAGTCTATAATTGGGAAAAAATCATTGCCAGCCCCTTCTCTTATACTGCTCCTCCTCCTGTGTCACTTATTGTAAGCTGAAGCTTCTAACCTCAATAGCTTTGTTCTCGTTGGCCGCTCTCCTCCTCCTCTGAGTGTTGCTTTAGATTGGAGAAGGAGAGCGGTCACATGACCATCAATGAATCGTCAGAGGAGAGCAGTCATGTGACCGGGTCAATGCAAGAACAGAGCTATTGGGGTATATTTAGAGTCTTCAATTTACAATGAGAGTGACACAGGAGGAGCTGTGTATGAGAAAGGGCTGGCAGTGATTTATTCTTAACTTTAGAGTACGCTGGCAGTGCTGTCCCAGGGGGTCTCCTGGGAATGCAGGGGGGGGCTGTGTATTGGAGGGGCTTTGTATTGTGCAGAGGGTGGGTGGCTGTGTACTGTGGGGGGCTTTGTATTGTGCAGAGGGTGGGGGGCTGTGTACTGTGGGGGGCTTTGTATTGTGCAGAGGGTGGGGGGCTGTGTTCTGTGTACTGTGGGGGGCTTTGTATTGTGCAGAGGGTGGGGGGCTGTGTTCTGTGTACTGTGGGGGGCTTTGTATTGTGCAGATGGTGGGGGGCTTTGTATTGTGCAGAGGGTGGGGGCTGTGCTGTCTACTGTGGGGGGCTTTGTATTGTGAAGATGGTGGGGGCTGTGCTCTGTACTGTGTCATGTGACCAGGTCCATGCAAGAATGGAGCTATTGAGGTATATTTAGAGACTTCGATTTACAATGAGAGTGACACAGGAGGAGCTGTGTATGAGAAAGGGCTGACAGTGATTTATTCTTAACTTTAGAGTACGCTGGCAGTGCTGTCCCAGGAGACTGGGGCTTTGTATTGTGCAGATGGTGGGGGCTGTGCAGTGTACTGTGTCATGTGACCGGGTCCATGCAAGAACGGAGCTATTGAGTTATATTTAGAGACTTCGATTTACAATGAGAGTGACACAGGATGAGCTGTGTATGAGAAAGGGCTGGCAGTGATTTATTCGTAACTTTAGAGTACGCTGGCAGTGCTGTCCCAGGAGACTGGGGGTCTCCTGGGAATTAAGGGGGGGCTTTGTATTGTGCAGAGGGTGGGGGGTTGTGTACTGTGGGGGCTTTGTATTGTGCAGAGGGTGGGAGGGGGGCTGTGTACTGTGGGGGGCTTTGTATTGTGCAGAGGGTGGGGGGCTGTGTTCTATGTACTGTGGGGGGCTTTGTATTGTGCAGAGGGTGGGGGACTGTGCTGAGTACTGGGGGGGACTTTGTATTGTGCAGATGGTGGGGGGCTTTGTATTGTGCAGAGGGTGGGGTTTGTGCTGTCTACTGTGGGGGGCTTTGTATTGTGCAGATGGTGGGGGCTGTGCTCTGTACTGTGTCATGTGACCAGGTCCATGCAAGAACGGAGCTATTGAGGTATATTTAGAGACTTCGATTTACAATGAGAGTGACACAGGAGGAGCTGTGTATGAGAAAGGGCTGACAGTGATTTATTCTTAACTTTAGAGTACGCTGGCAGTGCTGTCCCAGGAGACTGGGGGTCTCCTGGGAATTAAGGGGGGGCTTTGTATTGTGCAGAGGGTGGGGGGTTGTGTACTGTGGGGGCTTTGTATTGTACAGAGGGTGGGGGGCTGTGTACTGTGGGGGCTTTGTATTGTGCATAGGGTGGGGGGCTGTGTTCTATGTACTGTGGGGGGCTTTGTATTGTGCAGAGGGTGGGGGGCTGTGTTTTGTGCAGAGGGTGGGGGGCTGTGTATTGTACAGAGGGTGGGGGGCTGTGTACTGTGCACATTTGATTTAAGTTGACTAAAATGATTATATTAGACTAAAATGTACTGGAGATTTTAGTCGACTAAAATACGATGACTAAAATGGAACTAAAACTAAAATGGCATTGTAGTCAAAGACTATAACTTAAACTAAAACACTTGCAGAAGACTAAAATGGGACCAAAACTAAAATGCCATTTTAGTCTCAAGACTAAAACTAAATCAAAATTTGCTTCCAAAATTAACACTGCTATGAATACAAGTCATGTACTGTACGATTAGGATAGTGGGAATTTTGATCGACTTACCTGTAAATTCTTTGCTTTGATTACTTCTTATTGCTTGCAAAAAAAAAAAATGGAATCTCACAGAGGGAGCAAGGTTATGAGTTGTCATGTATATAAATCCGTAATAATATTTGGAAAAACGTGAAAGAATAACTCAAAATAGAGATGCCCAAGGATTGGACTTTAAAGGCCGTGACACATTGGATAAACAAAAAAATAAAAATTTATTATAAAAGACAAAAGACAGTAACTACAGTAGTTGAAAAAATTAAAACACTGTATACAAGATGGTTTGTACAGATGGGGTCCCTGTGTGCGTCTACGCGTTTCGCCGCGAGGCTTCTTCAGGACGAACAGAGATAGCAAGAGAAAACACGCCTTACTATCTGCAATACAACATATTTCATGAAAAAAACATATGTATACATAAACATACAAGCATCATATAACAAGCATAAAAAGAAGGATTTTATCTAAAATATGCTCAACAGACAAATGGACATAGCTAATAGAAACCTCATAAATACCTTGGGAATGAAAGAGTATACTGTGTATTATCCCTTAATCAAAAAAGTGCAAGCATGCACAGAACCGTTATGATGAACATGGGAACAATTCACATCTGTAAAGAAAATAAATAGCCCTCAGGAGACGATAGTAAAAGGTGACGGTTATAGCTCTAGAGCTTTGGTCAGATCTATATTTGATTAGATACAAAGACAACAATAATAAGTACCTCAGAGAGTACCAGGGTAAGATTTCGGGTGCTTCTTAGAGCAGAAGGTAGCTAGAGACGAGGACCTTATGACCCAGCATACCAGCAGAAATACAACCTAGCAGCTGAAACATGAAATGGAGTGAGTGAACAACTATCCCTAAAATATATTTATGAGTTATGAGTTGTCACTAGCAGCAGCCCTTATCAAGTTATTTTGCCAGTATCAAATCACCTGAATTTAGAGTCTATGTATACAAGTAGGGATGAGCCGAACACCCCCCGGTTTGCAGCAGAACATGCAAAAAAATTTGTTCGGATGCGCGAACACCGTTAAAGTCTATGGGACACGAAAGTGAAAAATCAAAAGTGCTAATTTTAAAGGTTAATATGCAAGTTATTGTCATAAAAAGTGTTTGGGGACCTGGTTCCTGCCCCAGGGGACATGTATCAATGCAAAAAAAGTTTTAAAAACGGCCGGTTTTTCGGGAGCAGTGATTTTAATAATGCTTAAAGTGAAGCAATAAAAGTGAAATATTCCTTTAAATTTCATACCTAGGGGGTGTCTATAGTATGCCTGTAAAGTGGCACATTTTTCCCGTGTTTAGAACAGTACCTGCACAAAATGACATTTCTAAAGTCAAAAAAGTAATTTAAAGCTACTCACGGCTATAAATGAATTGTCGGGTCCCGGCAATACAGATAAGTCATTGAAAAAATCTGCATGGGTTCCCCCCAGTCCATTACCAGGCCCTTTGGGTCTGGTATGGATATTAAGGGGAACCCTGCGCCCAATTAAAAAAAGAAATGGCGTAGGGGTCCCCCTCAAAATCCATACCAGACTCTTATCCGAGCACGCAACCTGGCAGGCCGTAGGAAAAGAGGGGGGACAAGAGAGCACCCCCCTCCTGAACCGTACCAGGCCACGTGCCCTCAACACGGGTGGCCCCGCCCTCGGCTATTTAAGAGCCGTCACGGCGGGTCTCGCGTCATTCGGCGGGCCTCGCGTCATTCGGCGGGCGTCTCCCATGGAGGCGGAATCGATCGTGGCGGCGTGTATTGTCGGGTCGTTGAAGGATTACATTGTTGGAATTTGTTTTTTTATTAAGACTTGCCCAGGCTGTGTCTGTTTTTTTTACCATTCTTGTCATTTTTTTGGGTGAAATGGTGGCGGTACAATGTACCCCGTTACCAATTCACATAGTGGGGGCGGGATCTGGGGGTCCCCTTTGTTAAAGGGGGCTTCCAGATTCCGATAAGCCCCCACCTGCAGACCCCCACAACCACCGGGGAAGGGTTGTGGGGATAAGGCCCTTGTCTCCATCAACATGGGGACATCCTTCCCAAGTTGAGGGCATGTGGCCTGGTATGGTTCAGGCGCTCTCTTGTCCCCCCTCTTTTCCTGCAGCCTGCCAGGTTGCGTGCTTGGATAAGGGTCTGGTATGGTAACAGCTCCAGTTAAAGGGGAAGTGCATGCTGTTTCCCCTGTCAACACTGGTGCAAGCAGGCCAGCTGTTAATGTGCAAAATCCCAAGCTTACAAGAGGATGCAATGGGGAAAGCCCTGTTAAGGCTCTGAAGCAAGAGCGCTGTTTGCGGTGCAGAGAGTGGGGGCATGTTGTCTCCAAGTGCCCTTTGTCTCAGTCTCCAATACAAGGTGACACGGCCAGACAAAGGTCTGCAACAATGTTTGGGAAGCCTGATTTGAGTCCCAGGAGTGTTCAAAAGGCTGAGTTAAAGAGGTATGTGTTTGCACATAGAAACGGCGGTGATGTCAAGTCTGCAGACCACGTGAGAAACGTATTGCCGACAGAGGATCGTGGCAAGTTGAAAGCAACAATGCTCCAAGGATCGCAAAGTCGCTGCGTTTGGGGAAAGTCAGCAAAGTACAGCTGGAAGAGTGCCATCTCCCTTAGCAACGAGAGATCAGATGTTAACCGGAAGGTGATATGTGCAGAAATGTACCATGCCTGGAATGTGGTCAACTTGGGTATGGAATTTTTTCTTGTCCCAGGTTATGGAACATGGCTGGAGATATGGCTTACTGGGAAGAAGTCTTTGTCTGCAAGCCCAGGTTCCTGTTTAAAAATGTTTTCAGTCACCTTTGGCAACAGTGAGGAAGTACCTGTTGTGCCTGCAGGGGGTGCTATGGAGTCATAAATGGCTGCTGCAGTTTCGTCCCATGGCCATCAGGGAGAGTTGGCCAGTGAAAGTGCGATAAAGGATAGACAACGTACTCAAATGAACATGGCAACCCCTGTTACAGTGATGGGTAAGACTGTTGCTGGTAAATGCATGGAAAAGATTGACTATGTGAATGTGCACACGGGAATTGAAATGACCCCAAATGGGAGATCCACTGTCTGTGTGGAAAATGACTTGCCTCGCTGCAGTGCCCTGTCCAGTGGGGAGGCAAGTGGTAAACTTGATTATGACAATGTGATGGGTAAAACTGCTAATATTGTGTTGGCTAAAGTTGATGGTCCAGTTGCTAATGGGCTAGTGCAGCTCACTAGAGATAAAAATGGAAAAGGTAACTGTTAGCGCAAACACAAAGTGCATAAGTAAATGGGGATATGGCAAGGAGTCTGTTTAAAATAATAATGGTAACAGGCAGTTCAAGGGTTAAAAGGCAGATAATATGGCTGGTGGATGGCGGCTGCTGTCCTCAGAGAGCTGACTCTGTGGTAGACAAAAAAGGGTAGAGAAAAAGGAAGCGCACACATAAAAAGGATCTATACAGAGGAGAGCAGGATAGGAGTTGGATTCATAGAAGTGTATGAACCTCAATCTCCTTGTTTAACCCCCCAGGGGTCAAAGTGCCCAAGGAATATATCCAATATGTTTCTTGCTGACACAGGCATTTAGTCCCATGGCTCCAGCACAGGCTTAAAAGCACCAGTTCTTTCAGCTTCCTATCAGGCCAACAGAAGGAGCAGTGACTCAGAGCGCGTAGCCTGCCTATCCAACCCTTCTCACTCTGTGGAATCCTCCCCCGGAAGTGATCCCGTGACCCGTGACCTCAGCCACAGCTTCTTCCTGATGGCCACAGGATCTGCTCCAGGCTGAGCAGCAACAACGACTGCAGTTTACCATCTCTGCATAGGAAAACGGATCCGGATCTGAAGCTTCCCTACAGACCACTGACACACAGATGAGCCTTTGTATTTCCTGTTTCCTACTCTGCATCTTCTACATCTGTGCAGCCCATGGATCCGGGATGAGGACTACAGGATCTTTACAGATGAGCCTTCCTTTGCTTCCTTTCCTGTAAGTGTGATTGATATTTGTGTCATTAAAATAATCTTTTAATACTGCACTTAGGTGGCGCTTCCTTTTTCTCTACCCTTTTTTGTCTACCACTAGAGATAAAAACATTGTTATGAATGCCGTTAAAGATGTGCTATCTCCATTAGCAACTGAGATGAAGGCTACAGAGGTGGCCCTAGAAACCCCCAGGGAGCTCTGCATTTTGGAGCCAGAGGTTGCCTGGGACAGCTATGGTGCCGTTCTGAGGGATAAGAGGGTGCCTGAACCTGGCTATAACAGGATGTTAAATGCTAAAATGTAAATGTTTGAAAACACTCATGCGGGAAATGGGTTAATGCAGTCTGGCAATGACAGGTGTGAAATCATTCATGCATTTAATGAAGCACCACCAGAGCAAGGAGGTGAGAGTGTGGTATTGCAGCCTGCTCTGGTTAAAAATGTATAACCACAGTCTGGTTTGAACAAAAGTGACATGTGCAAGGTGTCTGTTACTGAGCCACTCTGTCCCTCTGGTAGCGCAGAGATAACAGACTGGGACAAATGGGCAAAAAGCCTGTTGGCTTTGTTGGAAAAGGTCTCTGTTGGTAAGAGTGGAGCAGACATGATTTCTGCAGTGCCAGATGAAGGACCTGCAGAGCAACTGTAGTGGGATGCCCCTTTGTCCAGATTCCGGTGCAGGTCCCTTTAGCTCAACTCCCCACAATCCTCTGTGCTCCTGGACACGCCCAGGGGATATAAATGTCAGCTCCACCCAGCTGATGGGACAGCAGTGACTGGGCAAGTGCACTGTTCCCAGGTGCTGAGTCCTCCCCTGTTAAGTCTGGTGTGCGGGCCACCAGCAGTGAGCACAAGAGCACGCAGCATCTTTCCAAGCCCCAGTCACTGGAGAGGACTCTGTTACAGTCCATTTGCAGAAGCTGTCCAAGAAGTGGGTTGGCCCTATCTTCAGCCACTAGAACCTCCTGACCGAAGCAAGTAGAAAGCAGTGCCAGCGTGAAGTGTGTGCCAGCAGGAGGTCCACTCAGCTCATAGTCTGTTGAACGAATGATTACTATCTTGGACACGTGAGATTCCTTAGCCCTCTATTCTATCTGTAGATTGAACGCAGAACACGCTGCTGCCACTTAGTGGACGTTAGTTGAACGGCAGTATAATTGTTATATCCTCTTTCTTTACGGTTCATATTAATGTTCTGTATTGTATACCCTTGTTCACACGTTCTCCGGTACAATTTATGTTGACGTTCATTGTTAAGTAAAGTAGAAATTGCACATCACCACAGGTCTGATCATTTGGCTGAAACCGTTACACAACACTTGGCATCACGAACAGGATCAGCCATGTCAGACAGTGATGAGGAGAGCAGCACAATGGCAGAGTCAGTCAGCAGCGGCACTGAGGGAGTTAAACAGTCTGCCAAAACTTTTCTATTGATGGCAGGATTGCTACCACAACAGCTGCCTAAGTACACAGGACCAGATCAGGACTTAGATGATTGGATTAGGAGATTGCGGGGCTTGATCCGGTTATATGGGGTCCCACCTGCACAGAAGGCAGACCTGGCCATTAATGCCCTTGAAGGGAAAGCAAGGAAGTTGATCCTACGCCTTTCAGCAGAGGACCAGGACTCCCTAGACAAGATAATCAGCCGCTTGGAAGCAATGTACACCCAGACGATTGCATTAGGGGATCTTAGAGCTCGCTTTATCAGTAGAAGGCAGAGAGAGGGAGAATCCATTCCGCAGTACGCCCTGGAACTGCAGGATAAAGCAGCCGAGATCCACCGCATGGAAAGGAGGCGAGCAGGACGTGCTGGCTGGAGTGATACAGATGGGTGGCTGAAGGATCAGTTTGCGAATGGGCTTATGTCTGACAAAGTTAGGGAAAAGTTACAAGAAAAGGACAGAAGTAACCCAAACTTAAAATTCCACTAAATTCTAGAAGCAGCTATCCTATATTCAGAACCCCGACGGGCCAGTACGGACGTCCTCATGGCCAGCACAGGTGATAAACCATGTAAACCGCCACAAACTGAACACACAGCTCTGTGGGAGGTGGCCATCCACAAGCTAACGGAAGGAATGGCCCAGCTCCAGACAGAACTTGCCACGCTGAGATGTGAGCGAGACAATCCAAGGGGGCCAAGGGAGCACACCCCTTCATGGAGAAACCGATCACCGCCCCGCAGACAACCAAGACGGGAGAGGTCACCCTCTCCATGTTGGGGCTGTCGAAAAAATGGACATTGCTTGAGGGATTGTCCTGATCAAATACAGAGGGAGCCGTTAAACTCAGAGCGCCCTGCTGCTAGGAGTCAAGCAGTGGGGCGGCCCAGCAAAACGACTCCCCCGTCACACACGGAGGATGTGGTGGTCGATTGCCCTGTGGTACATGGGTACTTCGATGGCCAAGAGGTCGAATGTCTCTTCGACACTGGGTCCCAAGTCACCATTCTACCAGAACCATTGTTCCAGCGACACTTCCCAAAGAAGAAAATGAGTCAGGATACCCCCTGGATCTCACTGACAGCTGCCAACGAACTTCCTATAGAAGGGGTCAGGATTACCTATGATGAAAGTAGAACTGTGGGGACAGGACCTTGGCCAAAAAGGTGTTGTGGTTACATGAGCATCCGTAAAAGGACGGCCGCAGGTGATATTGGGCATGAATATCATCCAGGGGCTGAGGCCTGAGCTGTTAAAACGATGTCCTACACACCTGGGACCACCTAAAGAAGTTAGAAAGCTACTCTTTACCTTGGCAGCACTAAAGGACTATGACGCAAGTATCGCAAACATTAATGAAAAGGCTGGTGTTGTGAGGGTTCCCTTTGGGACAGAGATTGTAATACCTCCCTGCAAAGAACTTGTACTTCCTATGAATGTTGGATCATGCCATAGACTGCAGGGTGTCCCAGTGCTAGTGGAACCCTTACCCTCAGATATGGCCCCATTTGTTGCTAAAACTCTCAAGTAGTTCGTCAAGGCACCGTGCTAGTTAGGATGCGGAACAGCAAGACGATTCCACTTCACCTGCCCCCAGGGACACCAGTGGTGGAACTGGCGCTGATTACAGGTGTGATTTCTCCCAAAGTGGACTACATAGAGCTCCAGAAATTTCACGGACGACGCTATGTAGCTAAAGTGAATGTTGCCAAATGGTCAGCAGGAGCAGACCCGGCATTGGTAAGAGAACAGATACTTCCACTTCTACAGCTGTCCACTGAGGAACTCACACCCACTCAGGTAGAAGCAGTAAGGCAACTGGTGGATAAGTGGTCAGAGGCGTTTTCCCAGGGGGATTTTGACCTGGGCTGTTGCAATGGAATTGAACATGAGATCTCAACAGGAGGAAATCCACCCTTCCGGGATCGCTACAGAAGCATACCCCCTCACCTTTATCGGGAAGTAAAGCAGATGTTGGAACAGATGCTACAGCAAGGCGTAATTGAAGACAACAAGAGCCCATGGGCAGCTCCCGTTGTATTAGTGTGGAAAAAGGATAGCACCCTCCGCTTCTGTGTAGATTATAGACGGTTGAATGCTGTCACTGCAAGAGACGCCTATCCCCTGCCACAGATTGAAGAGTCCCTAACTGCTCTAGGGAAAGCCAAGTTATTTTCCACACTTGATCTCGCTAGTGGGTATTGGCAGATCCCTGTGGCCAAAGCAGATCGACCAAAAACTGCTTTCATTACCCCTATGGGACTATGGCAGTTCAAGAGAATGCCTTTTGTGCTGAACAATGCACCTGCTACCTTCCAAAGGACAATAGAGAATTGTCTTGGGGATATGAACTTGGATAGCATCCTGATTTATCTTGATGATATAGTGGTGTTCTCTGCCATCTTTGAGGAACACCTCGCCCACCTTGATGCTGTTCTAGCCCGACTACATCAGTATGGGCTGAAGCTTAAGCCATAAAAATGCCACCTGTTCAAAAGTGAGATTGAATATTTGGGACATGTCATTTCAAAACAGGGTGTGCTCCCCAACCCAGAGAAAATCAAGGTAATACAAGAATGGAAGGCATCATCGACCGTAACTGAGGTTAGAGCCTTCCTAGGGTTAGCGGGGCACTATCAACATTTCATCAAGCACTACGCCCATCATGCTGCTCCAATCCAGAAATTACTACATGGAGTAGACCAGAAAGGAGGTCACAAGAGGGTGGAATGGGGACTGGAACAACAAGAGGCATTTGACTTCTTAAAGCGATGGTTGGTGACAGCCCCTGTATTGGCCTTTGCTGATTTCTCCCTTCCCTTTCGGTTACAAACTGATGCCAGTAACCAGGGCCTGGGGGCCGTGCTCTCACAAATGCAAGATGGTAAGGAACGGGTTATTGCTTATGCCAGCCACAGCCTTCATCCAACCGAGAGAAACCCTGCAAACTACAGCTCCTTCAAGTTGGAACTGTTAGCCCTGGTGTGGGCCGTCACAGAACGTTTCGCAGAGTATCTCACAGGGTCTAAGTTTGAAGTCTGGACGGACAACAATCCCTTAGTACATCTCCAGACATCCAAACTTGGCGCTCTGGAACAAAGATGGGCAGCACGTCTGGCAAAGTTTGACTTTTCCCTGCCTTGCCACCCGGGAAAGGGCAACCACATGGCTGATGCCCTATCACGGTACCCTTCAGCACAACCACAGTGAGATGTGGATGAAGAGGCCGAAGAAGAAGAAATTCCACCCTTAATGGGGGATAGATCTAAGAGTAGACCACGGGTGGACCTCATCCAGGTATTAGAAGATTATAACTGGGCAGAAACGCAGAAGGATGACCCTGTGATTGCCCCAGTAATAGAGGCAATGCAGTTACGGCGCTGGCCCAGTAGAAGTGAAAGATCACAACTGCTACCAGAAACACAAAAACTGCTGAACGAATGGTCACGCCTCCACTTGAGAAATGGCATATTGTATCACAGAATAATGTTCCCCCATGACTCTTCGGTAACCTGGCAGGTCGTACTGTCGCGGGCCAGAGCTCGACCAGTGGCAGAAAGGATCCATGTGAAAGAAGGACATCGGGGTGTCCACAAGACATTTGCCTGGTTCAAAAGGCAAGCCATGTGTGTGGGGCTGTTCCAGTTGATTGATCAGATATGTCGGCACTGTGCGGTATGCTCCGTGACCAAGGGGGCTGAGGTCCAGGTGCCTCCATGACTTGGAACACGTCTGCCCCATTGGAAGTATTGACAGTTGACTTCCTCACCCTCAACATGTCGGAAGATGGACATCGCCATGTCCTTGTTATGGTGGACCATTTTACCAAGTTTGCAGTAGCTGTACCAACTTGTGACCAGACTGCAAAGACTGCAGCTTAAACAGTGTGGAAGCACTTCTGTCTCCCTTAATGTTGCCCTCTGAAGATGCGTTCAGATCAAGGGCCCTGCTTTGAAAGTGAGTTCTTCCATGAGTGGTGTCGCTCCTTAGGTGTCAAGAAGAAGCATACGACCCCATATCACCCACAGGGCAACGGAGCCTGCGAGAGGTTTAAACGTACCCTGATACAACTATTGAGAGGGCTGGCCCGTGAGAAACGGACCAGATGGACCCATTACTTGACTGAAGTGGTTTGGAAGTATAATCATACTGTGCACTCAGCAACAGCTCGCTCTCCTTACCACGTGATGTTTGGCCATACTCTTGGGGGACCCACAGATATATGGGGTGTTGTCCCCACTGAAGAACTGGAGTATACTCCAGCAACCTGGATTTGAGAGTGGAGGCGACACCTGTCAGAAGTCTAACAGTTTGTAAAGGAGCAAACTTGGGTGGAACAAGAAGAGTCAGGAACAGAGGTCTATGACCTGAAACCTGGAGACAGGGTCTTGATCAGGCGCAAAGGTGCACATCAGCAGGGCAAGCTACAAAATCCATGGGAGGAAGTGCCCGGAGTTGTGCTACAGCAACCAATTCCAGGAGTGCCAGTCTATGACGTCCAGAAGGAAAGTACACAAGACAGGCCGAGGCGGCTACAACGCAGGCTCCTCAAACCTATTAGAGATTATGTAGAGGTGCCTGAGAGCTTATCTAGAGAGCCGGAAAAACAGGTTTCCAAGCCACCCGTAGCAGCCCCAGCAGAGAATCAGTGGTGGCTACTCCCCGTTCCCTCACTGCTGCCTCCAAATCTCCCAGGAGAGATTACAGATACAGACAATGCCATGCAGTCCAATAATTGCCCAGCTCAAATTCCTACTCCTGCTGTGGAGCCCTCTGACCCACTGTGCACTTGGATGCCTGAAAGTGAAGATGTACCTTTGTCTTCTTCTGAAGAAGAGCCTGAACCTCAACCCTTGAGATGCTCTCAAAGGCACAACTTTGGGAAACCACCTGAACGCTTTGCACAGGAGGACTTTGTATGGTCTGTAAACTTGCCTGGAATCGCAAGTTCAAGTGGGGTGGAGTGTAGTGGGATGCCCCTTTGTCCAGATTCAGGTGCAGGTCCCTTTAGCTCAACTCCCCACAATCCTCTGAGCTCCTGGATACACCCGGGGGATATAAATCCTGCCTGATGGGACAGCAGTGACTGAGCAAGTGAGCTGTTCCCTGGTGCTGGGTCCTCGCCTGTTAAGTCTGGTGTGCGGGCCACCAGCAGTGAGCACAAGAGCACGCAGCATCTTTCCAAGCCCCAGTCACTGGAGAGGACTTTGTAACAGTCCATTTGCGGAAGCTGTCCAAGAAGTGGGTTGGCCCTATCTGCAGCCACCAGAACCTCCTGACCGAAGCAAGTAGAAAGCAGTGCCAGCGTGAAGTGTGTGCCAGCAGGAGGTCCACTCAGTAATCGTTCGTTCAACAGACTATGAGCTATCTTGGACACGTGAGTTTCCTTAGCCCTCTATTCTATCTGTAGATTGAACTCCGAACACGCTTATGCCACCTAGTGGACATTTGTTGAAAGGCAGTATAATTGTTATATCCTCTTTCTTTACGGTTCATATTAATGTTCTGTATTGTATCCCCTTGTTCACACGTTCTCCGGTACAATTTATGTTGAAGTTCATTGTTAAGTAAAGTAGAAATTGCACATCACCACTAGTCTGATCATTTGGCTGAAACCGTTACACAACAGAACTTACATGCAATGATGCACTTGCTTCTGCAGATGATGTTGCTCTTGCGATGGAAGCGCCAAGTAAGGGCGAATGCACAGAGGAGGTCATGTCTGTGATCCACAAAGGGTCTAATGATATGGTAATGGTGTGTGCCATGCCAAATGAGCTGGTGTTGGTGGAAGTGCCAGATGGCACAGCAATAAATGAAGTGGTTGTAGTCACAGGTCCAAATGTTATTTTATGCAATGATGGTCAGGGGTCAGGACAGTTGCTGGCAAAGAATCTCATGCCAGTGGAGTTGGTGTATAGTGAAGCTGCCATAGACAACCACACCGCTGGGTGCAGACACTGCCCTGCTGAACATGGGTGAAATTAAATATGACAAATGCATTGATATTTCTGACCATGATGAAAAATGCAGCACATTGGCGATTTGTGACGGTTTGGTTGCCATGGGTGACATAAAAAATAATGGTATACCTGATGGTCTTGGTCAAGTTGATATGGTTGTAGAAAACCCTGAAAATTGTAGTGAGATAGGGAATGGTAGGTTTAACACAGAAGACATAAAAGGTATAGCAGAATTAGGCCCCCTACAGGTTCAGGAGGGTAATTCTGGGAAAGGTTTCCTCAGGTTTGAGGAACTTCTAGGATCTGAGAAGGATCCTGGTAAACAATGGTCGGAAGGAAATCGCCCAAAGCGCAGCAAGGTGTCACATGACTTAGAAACCTCAGAGTGGCAAGACAGTCAGGATGTCCATCAGAGGGAGACTAAGACAAGGCTGCAGTCTTATGAGGATGTTGGTGATGAAACTGCCAGAATGAAGCATGCAATGTACATGGGGAAACAAGTGACGCTAAGTTTGGACAGTAAGGCGGTGCCCGTTCATAGAGCTCAGAGAGGGACCAGTGTCACCCCAATAAAAGAGCCCCCGCTTATCACTAAACAAGTGTTTAAAAATCTGATCCCTTCCAAATGAAATAAAGGGAAAAGGGGTGGTCTATCGGAAAGTGAGGGAGCCCTTGGTAACCTCAATGGCATCGGGCCCTTAAAGCTCAAAAATCAACCTTGGGTGCAAAAAGGTGCCAATAGTAGTAAACTCCCTACTGATAAGGTGGTTGGGGTAACTCCAAGGGAAATAGAAAGACATTGCTTTTGGAAGCGTGCACGAAAAAAGGCATGGGAGTGTCTTTGCAGAGCCCGAGTAAACGTAGCAGGGGGACGTGGAGAAAGTCACCTGAAGGGACAAGATTTGGCCCATGTGGGTTATAGCTGGCATGGTCATGCCAAAGTGAGGAGGTTGGACTGGTGTGTTCTGCCCTCTGGATCGAAACAAGGGGGGGGGATATGTGGTAGTGTGGTACCCCACCAGTGTAGTTACCCAGAATTCTCAACTGGACAGGTTGAGGGGCTCCAGGGAGCTTATAATGTACAGAGGAAACTGGAGTTTCAGCTTCCTTATTATTTAATAAAGTCTACTTTGGAACCTGGAGCCCGGGGATTTCTTAGAGATCCGGGTGGGATGAAATCCCCAGTCCTGGGTCCGGGTTTTAAGATTCAACGGCACACTGATGGTTCAGGTGTGTGTGGACCTGATAGGAGAGTCAGGACCAGGATTCTGGGCACCACCCTCCAGAGGAGTCCAGGCTTGCAAGGAAGAACCCAGAGTGTGCAGGTGTGCACTGGAGTAGCTAGAGAAGCTGGAGTAGCTAGAGAGTGCAGGCTGCACTGTGAAACCCAGAGATTTGAGTCTGAGGTTGCCGACAGGAGTCAGGAGGGCTCCATGCGGGAGCCTGAACAGTGGTGCTGCTGCTGAAGAGAGCCAGGCGGCTTGGTATTTTTATTTGCACTTTTGCATGTGTGAGCCAGGAGGCTGAACATACTACCCATTTAATGTTGATGGTGAAAACCCCCTGCGAGGGAAACCCCTTTTGTTTTCATTTCTGGAACTTTGTTTAATTTCCTTTAATAAAAGTGGGCCAACAAGCCCCCAAAAGGAAACATTTGTGGGGGACTGTTCTCACTAGCGGGTGCTACACTTGAGCTAACAACCCCCAAACATTACAACGGGGAAAATGTGCCACTTTACAGGCATACTATAGACACCCCCCAGGTACGAAATTTAAAGGAATATTTCACTTTTATTGTTTCACTTTAAACATTATTAAAATCACTGCGCCCAAAAAAACTGCTGTTTTTAAAACTTTTTTTTTGCATTGATACATGTCCCCTGGGGCAGGAACCAGGTCCCCAAACACTTTTTATGACAATACAATGCATATTAACCTTTAGCATTTTTGATTTCTCCTATAGACTTTTAAAGGGTGTTCTGCGGCTTTCAATTTTTCTGCAAACACCCCAAATTGTTCGCTATTCGGCGAACATCGGGCTCATCCCTATACACAAGTTATGTGTCCTGTACTGTACTCCAAGAGGCTCTTCCTCTGCAGCAAATCCAAAACAGTGTTGTCAGCCCTACAAGAGTTCTTCATACTGGATTCAAAAACACCCCCATATCTTATGAAAATTAGGAAAAAGGGAGGTGTTCTGTAGTACACCAGCAAATAAATCAGGCAGGGCTGATAACACTGCTTGACATTTTATTAACAAGCACATTTGTCAGCCCCTACAGGACGTATATTGCACAGATGTACTGCAGATTTTTTATTTATTTTTTGCCAAGAAAAATCACCTTCTGCCAACTTTACTCGGTTTCATTGCAGAATGACCTGTTGTGACAATGAATATTGCACAGCCGTTGTTTTAAAGTGAATAGGAGTGTTTGGTCTTCTATATATATATATGATAAAGCCAGCGCATAGAACAATTGGGTTAGTGCAAACAGCTTAAAATTGCTTTTTTTCTTTTCGTAGTGGAGTGACTTTACCTAATTGTACAGCTTTGATTACATACCTGGTAGCCCCTTTTAGTCATAGAGGGTTTTAGACCCCTTTTCACACTGGGGCCGCGCTTGCGGTAAAGCGCTGCAATTTTTATTTTTTTGCAATATAAACGGAAAAAGACCAAAAGTTTTGAAAAAAAAAGATATTTTCTACTTTTTGTTATAAGAAGAATTGAATAAACTCAATTTTAGTCATACATTTAGGCTAAAAGGTATTCAGACACATGTCTTTTGTAACAAAAAAGGTCAATAAGCGCATATTTGTTGGTTTGCGCAAAAGTTATAGCGTCTACAAACTAGGGTACATTTTCTGAAATTTACACAGCTTTTAGTTTATGACTGCCGATCTCATTTCTTGAGGTGCTAAAATGTCAGGGCAGTACAAAACCCCTCCAAATGACCCCATTTTGGAAAGCATTGAATATTATTTTTTTTGTCCCAAGAGATTGAATAATGACAAAAAAAAGTAGACACCCCAAGCTATTTGCTGAGGGGCACGTTGAGTCCATGGAATATTTTATATTTTGCCACAAGTTGTGGGAAAATTACAAACTTTTTTTTTTTTTTTTTGCACAAAGTTGTCACTAAATTATATATTGCTCACACATGCCAAGCAAATACAAAAAAAAATAGTAAAAAAAAAAAAAAAAAATTTAGCGCAACCTGTGCCTAAAATATACATATGCCGAAGCATGGGGGCATCCTCCCGCAAAAGTTATATCACGTGCACAGGGTCGGACTTTTCAACGGGCAAACCTCCGCCTGAATTTCGACCGTGTGTACGCGGCATTAGGAGCAAATCGCTCCTCTGCCCCTGCTTCCCCCATGCTTCGGCATATATGCTCTTTTTTTTTTAACACCTCCTGCAGCACTGGAGTCACGGCTTTATGTATCGTGGGAGCAAACACTGTTGCTTTCCAGATAAATAAATCCGTGATGCAGCTGAATGGCGTACCTGAAAACAAAAAAATGGTTAACAATAAAACACAGTAAACAGTAAATTATAACAAAATTACATACCTGAAAAGCAAGCATGATAAAACATAATAACAATAAAACATTGCAGAATAGAATACAGTAAAAAAGGGCAGAACAATAGAGAGAGAATAGAGAGGGAGAGAACAATAAAACAACAACTATTTTTATTTTTTTTACATTTTATATATTTATTTATTTTTTGTTTGTTTTTTTACACTTTTTTTTGTAACTGTAACGGTTCGGTTTCAGGTTCGGGTCTCTCAAAATGCGATGGCATCTTGGGAGACCCTGTATAAGTGTGTCCTATTCTGTGCAGTGCTGTACCCTACGTTAATACTGCACTAGTGTGTGGTAGCGTTCAAAACATTCACCAATGCAAAGACCAGTATTGTCAGGACAGCGTGGACAATAATAACATGTATCACGCCTATATCCACGCTTGCTACAGACACAACATCTTCTTTGGGGGGCTCGTTGGGTATGGGTACCAGGGAGGACATACAGAAAATGCCTGTGATGCAGCCAGCTTACTGCATTTGAGTGGGGATGGTGAGGTGCAGCACCGCCTAGATACAGGAGGGCTCGGACAATAGCTTCCTGGAATTTAAGGAAAGATACAGTCTGTCTTGAAGCTTTGTATAGCACAAAAGCATTCAGCAAAGCCAATTGAAATAAGTATACAGACATTTTTTTGTACCAGAGTCTGGCCTTACGGGCAACTAGGTACGGCGCCAACAACTGGTCGTTGAGGTTCACCCCTCCCATATTTTGGTTATATTCGTGGACACAGAGGGGTTTCTCCACAACACCAGTCGCCGTACGAATTTGGACTGCCTTGTCTGTGTGAAGGGAGGAAAGAACGAAAACATTCTTATTATCCCTCCACTTCACAGCGAGCAAATTATTACACTTCAAGCAAGCTCTCTCCCCCAGCCTAAGGCGGGAATCTACAAGCCTCTGGGGTAAGCCCCGGCGCCAATCTGATGATCTAAAAAGTCACATGCTCATGTATTAATTGTTCACATACAAGTGGTACCCCTTTCCGAATAAGGGTGACACCAAGTTCCACACTAACTTACCAGCGCTCCCTATGTAATCTGGGCAGTTCTCCGGCTCTACGTGACTATCTCTTCCCTCGTAAACCATAAAACTAGATGTATAGCCTGTGGCCCTGTCACAGAGTTTATACATCTTGACCCCTGATACGCTTGCTGGGAAGGTACTGTTTGAAAGGCAAGCGGCCAGAAAATTTAACGAGGGACTCGTCAACGCAGACAACTTGATGGGGAGTATACAAGGCTGCAAAACGTTCGTTGAAGTGTTTTACAAGGCGTCAAATTTTGTAGAGCCGATCGAATTGAGGGTCTCCACAAGGACGACAAAGTTCATTGTTGTTGAAATGCATGAACCACAAGATCTACTCGTATCGTGCCCTGGTCATGGAGGCAGAGAACACGGGCAAATGGTAAACTGGGTCAGTGGACCAATATGACCACAGCCCACTCAATTTAACTATGCCCATGTCGAGGGAAAGGCCCAGAAAGGTCTTAAATTCGGAAACCGTAATTGGTTTCCAATCTCTAGCAAGGGAGGACTGGGGAGTAGCGGCGATGAATTGTTCAGCATACAAATTACTTTGGTCCACAATAGATCTTTAGAGATCTTCCGTGAAAAACAGTGAATAAAAATCAAGTGGCGTAAAATCAACTGTTTCCACCTGAATTCCAGGTTGGCCAGTGAATGGGGGAAGTACTGGTGCTGCAGAAGTGGTGGGCTCCCAATTAGAATTGGCGAATTCTGCAGGAAGGACACTATGGGCACGACGGGCCTGTCTTTGTCTTCTTCTGGGTGGCAGCGGAACACTACTTGTGCTTGCCACCTCGCCAGCTTGAACTGCACTTTATGGACTCGCCACGTCACCAAGTGTTACTGCAGTGCTGGATGTATGACTAGGGTGTTCTAGGCTGCTGGTGCTTGCCAGTTCACCAGAAGGATGAGCGGCACTAGTACTTCTCTGCTCCATACGAGAGCCCTGCGGTTCTTGCACCTCAACAACAGAAGAAAAGAATGGGGTCAGGTACGCCTTACCTTGGCAGGGACCACAACTTTGTCGTCAGTGCTATCTGTCATGGAGCCACTGTCGTCTACAGGATCATATTCTGAGCCTGAATCTGACAGATAAGTGACTTCCTGTTCACTATCTGTCATGCTCAGAAACGTGTAGGCCTCTTCACTAGTGTACCTTCAATTTGCCATTTTGGGCTCTAAATTTACTGGTAAGATTCACAGGTAAAAAAGCACCTGACTGTCAGCAAATGTATCAAACGCTACCAAAAAAACTGTAAGCGATTGCAGGGATCAGGCCTGACTCTGCAAACTGCAGTTATGTGTTTAGTGTTTTGTAAGTGACAGTGATCAATCGATACTGCACTTGGGTGGGCTGGGCTGGGCTGGGTGGAGGGGCAAAACACAGGTGCTAGCAGATATCTGGGCTGATCCCGCTAACAATGCGTTTTTGGGAACCCTAAACTGCTGGGGACGCTAGTATAGATCTGATCAGATCAGATATTGAACTGTTCAGATACTATACCACTAAGGGAAGGTGTATGCTGCATGCGTGGGTGCGCTACTGGCACTAATCTGACGCTGCCTGGGGCGACACAGACCCTAACTGACCCTAAAACCTAACTGATATCACCCGCCGGGCGATGAGGTGGTTAAACCTTTATTGGGTAATAAACGGCGGGTGCCCTGACACTATAAAAAACAAACTAACCAGCGTCACCCGTAACACTTATACGGTGATCACTGGTGAAAGGGTTAACTAGGGGGCAATCAGGGGGTTAAAACCTTTATTAGGTAGTATATGGGGGTACCTGACACTATAAAAACCTGACGTGAACCTAAATAACTAACAGGCTACCTAGCGTCACCCGTGACACTAATACAGCGATCAGAAAAACTATTGCGGGCGTGGCCTGGATGTGAGCGGTGGCGGATGTGTTCTGGAGAAGCTTCGGGTAACCCGAGTTCAATCCGCCACCATCTGAGGCTAAAATTGACAATCCACAGCCTGGGGGCACTCCTGCATGATCAGCACAGTCCCCTGTAGTGCCCTTCACAATTATTTTGGGGCAATTTGGCCAGAGGACGCCCGAGTTTCGCCATCGGCGGATCCTGAGGCCACCATCTTGCAGGCCTGTGGCCTTCCAGAGGAACCAGATTCCAACAGCCTACAAGGTAAAGAAACCGGCACACGTCCTTCCCTACCACCCATCCACCCACCTAGAGCAGTCCGGAGCAAGATCTGAGCCTCGGGGACATACGTAGAGGCCGCGGCCGGCGCGGCCTAGTGGGGCCTTCGGATCCCCAGTGTTTCCTGAAGCTGTGCCCCGCTGGAGCGCTCCGCGGCTGGTCCGCCTCCGCTCCAGAGACACTAATACAGCGATCAGAAAAACGATTGCGGGCGTGGCCTGGACGTGAGCGGTGGCGGACGTGTTCTGGAGAAGCTCCGGGTAACCCGAGTTCAATCCGCCACCATCTGAGGCTAAAATTGACAATCCACAGCCTAGGGGCACTCCTGCATGATCAGCGCAGTCCCCTGTAGTGCCCTTCACAATTATTTTGGGGCAATTCGGCCAGAGGACACCCGAGTTTTGCCATCGGCAGATCCTGAGGCCGCCGCCATCTTGCAGGCCTGTGGCCTTCCAGAGGAACCAGATTCCAACAGCCTACAAGGTAAAGAAACCGGCACACGTCCTTCCCTACCGCCCATCCACCCACCTAGAGCAGTCCGGAGCAAGATCTGAGCCTCGGGGACATACGTAGAGGCCGCGGCCGGCGCGGCCTAGTGGGACCTTCGGATCCCCAGTGTTTCCTGAAGCTGTGCCCCACTGGAGCGTTCCGCGGCCGGTCCGCCTCCGCTCCAGAGGCACAGGTCTCCACACAGCATTCACCAGACACCCATCCATGACCCATCCACAGCCGAGGGTGCCAATAAACACTACCTACCTACCTGACTTATATAGGACTGCAGAGCTGGTATACGGTGGCCATCTTGGTACACCCAGGCAAACTCCCAAGGCCTTCAATCCCCCTGCAGCCGGACACAGACCCTGTTCCTCCACTGTAGCCCCCAATCCGGTCAGTATGGAGCCCTAGTGGAGGAGTGAGGTGGGTTTCATCCCCGAAAACGGTTGGCAGCTGCATCCCAAACCCCATAGCCCCGCTGGGCAGACATCATGCTACACCTGGCCTAAAAGTGACAAAGATCTCCCTTACCCCTCTGCTGATGATCTTTTCTATGTTACACAATTAAATCTCCAGGTCACCATCAGAGAAAAACGTTCTGGCTGGACGTGTGGCGGTGGAGCTCCACAAACCCTGACTTAATTCACAGCCATCCTGAGCCTGCGTTTTTAGGTTTAGCCTCCTACCCACCCATTCTTATCTTTGGACTCCCCATAAGTAGTCCTTTACCTAAATCGTGACCCCAGTAGACCGCTTACTCTTACTCTACGACCCGGCCCTCGGCCGGCTTTACCCAATGTTGCCGGGGGAACGCGGCGGGAGCCAGCTCTCCATAGTTAGAGGGTCCCGTGACCTCTTCACCGGACTAAAGGTGACAGGATGAACTAAAAGATACATCCTCAACTAAGTGGGGGGGCATGCGAGGTGCGATGCAAGAAAGCAGCTTTCTGTAAAAACTCTGCCAGTCAAGGAGGAATATAGCTTGTCCGTGGGGCGGATTCACAGACAAACCACCCAATAACCACTATCACCCCTGCAGGATACACCTGTGCATGCCTGGAAACTACAGGACCTGTGGTCGCCGGCCAAAACAATCTCCAATCAACATTTTACTCCGATCCAAAGTGAAAGGCAAGATGTCCCAGGACAGCGCCCATCCCTCTCTACAGGCCTCTCCACCAACTCCACAGGCCTCTCAGAGTACAGCCTCATCCAAACAAGTAAGTGAGTTCCCCTCACAGCTCACTAAGGTGTACGTTTAATAAACTGTGATAAGCCGAGATCATGATGATCACCGCTTATCTCAGAGCATTGCCAGTTTAATAAACTGAGATCAGGAGCAGAGAACATGTTCTCCGCTTCTCATCACAGCACATAACCGTTTTGGCACAAAACGGCCAGTTTAATAAACTGAGATCTGAAGATCTCACGGCTCTTCCACTGAAATATCTCCCTTCCAGATTCACCAGCTCAGAGGTGGAGAATCTGTGAGAGAAGCTGGTGTGATTAGAGGAAGAAGGCTTATTTCTTCCTAATATCAGCACCAGTGGGTTAAAAATTAATATTAACAACATATATATATATATATATATATATATATATATATATATATATGTATATGTAGCACCCCCCCCCACTCCTCTCCTTTCTCTTGTCTCGTCTTTCTCTTGTCTAGGGGTATCTTAGAGGGGAGAGAGTGGGGACACCACGCCTGGCTTCCACCACATGTGTCAGTGCGGTATAAGCAACGTTCTTGTATTACCTTCGGGTCAGTGCTGTGCACCTGGATCCTCCCTCCAAGAGTCACCTTGAACAATGTCTGCTAGGAAATGGGCCCAACACCATTAAAGTTCAACACTCCTTTATTCTTCTTGAATGAACACAAACAGTTGAACTCCCTTGGATATAGAGCAGGAAAGGAGGTGTGGATGCGAATAGGCCCAGACACAATTTGGTTCTCCACTTTCCTTCCTGAAAGTGGGTTACGGTCTCCGCACGAGGGGAATTTCCTTCCAGGCGGTCTCCGATGAGAGGCTCACCTGTCACCGGCAATATGCTGCACCGGGTCTTCAAGTGAGGAGCTCCCCCCGGTCCATTGCGCCTTCCGGATTCGGGTACCCACTCCCGGGGTTCCCTAGGATCTCCTTCCCTCGCGGAACTCGGTTTTGGGCACTGAGCTCCGGACCTCCATCCGAGTACCTCACCCCAGGCTAAAGGTGCCTGGGATGGAACACGACCTCCGGCTGTCCTCTAGGCCTAGGCCACCCAGAGGACTGACACGAACCACCGTCCGCAAGCTGAAGGTGCCTGGGACTTCGACCTCGTGACAAAGAGGCCCCTTTATACCCTCTCCCAGCAAGCACGGCGGGTTCCCCGCCCCACCATACCGCTGCCGAGAGAGGACAAAAAGGAGGCACAGCACACAGCAATGATTCAACCCCAGCCCAGGGCAACAGCGCCACCCACTGGGCTGCAGGGAATTACACATCACTAATGTCTCTGCCAAATTAAAATTTACACCCGGGAAAGTACATACCCGCTACATATATATATATATATATATTGTGAGGGGGTTAACTCGGTAGCGGGTGTGTGTGACCCCCTGGTTGGGCTCCCCACACAAAAACAGGGCCAGCAGACGGAGGTTGTGGTTTTCAAAATCAAAAGGTGCGGTTTATTTCTCTATGTACAGTGACAAAAACACAGCAAAGCCAAAAAGAAACAAACAAAATAAATCCTGGTCAGTTTGACCTCTGACTAAACATGCAGGTTTCCTAAACTAACAACTGGGATCAGCCTAGTGCTGTCCTAGTCCCTAAGTCCCTGGTTTAGTAAAAGTCCAAACAAATAGCCACACAGGCTTTGCCTCACCGCACAGGGGTTCACTCTCCCTAGACAGTCCACCCAGGTCTGGTTCCAGGCATGAGCTAACATCTAATGAATCTGGGAGTTTCTTATAGAGGCCTAAATGAGCTGACAAGGTTCAGCTGGTCTCATCAACTCCCTGTCTGCACGACGCCCAGCCCTCTCCCTAGAGGTATGAGTCATCCATGAGCACACTAGCCTTATACAACTCTCCACCTAGTTGTACAAATCGGCGTAAAGCCTGAATCTGGGCGAAATATATCTACCCCCCTGGATGCAACCAGGTGACTTTACCTTCCTGCTGTCACATACCCCCCCCTCTTGTTTTAACCTCGGGGTTGGAACACCAGCAATCAGGCATTCATGTACTCGAGACAAAGCATCCACATTCCCCATTTGAACGCCAGGGCGATGCTTTACTGTGAAGTTGAATTCCTGGAGGGCCAGGAACCACCTATTCACTCTTCTATTTGTTTCCTTGTTTTGAGCCATCCACTTTAACGGAGCGTGATCCGTAACCATGTCAAAGTGCCTACCTAGCAGATAGTACCGAAGGGAATCTAGAGCCCACTTCACCGCTAAACACTCCTTTTCAACCGTGGCGTAATTTACCTCATGGGACTTCAACTTCCTGCTGAGGTAAATGACTGGGTGCTCTTCCCCGTTCCAGACCTGGGACAATACTGCTCCTAACCCCACATCTGACGCATCACTTTGTACGACAAAGTCTTTAGAGAAGTCGGGTGAGTACAACACTGGCTGGCTACATAAGGCTTGTTTCAAGAATTGGAATGCTGCCTCAGCCTCGGGGGTCCATTTAATCATGACCGACCCTTTCCCTTTCGTCAGGTTGGTTAGGGGCACAGCCTTAGAAGCAAAGTGGGGAATGAAGCGCCGATAATAACCCGCGATTCCCAGAAAGGCTCGTACCTGCTTCTTGCTGTTGGGACGTGGCCAACTCTGGATGGCCTCGACTTTGTTGAGTTGGGGTTTTATTACTCCCCTGCCAATGGTGTACCCAAGATATTTGGCCTCCTCCTGCCCAATGGTACACTTCTTGGGGTTAGCCGTAAACCCCGCTTCCCGAACAGAGTCCAGGACTGCTTGCACTTTTGGCAGATGTGAGGCCCAATCTGTGCTATGGACAATTACGTCATCCAGGTAAGCCGCAGCATACTTCCGATGGGGCCTCAGCATCTGGTCCATTTTCCGCTGGAATGTGGCCGGCGCATTCTGTAACCCGAACGGCATTCTCTTATATTGGAACGCCCCGTCTGGGGTTACAAATGCGGTTTTCTCTTTGGCCGACTTGGCCAGGGGAATTTGCCAATACCCTTTTGTGAGGTCAAGAGTCGTCATGTATCGGGCTGTTCCCAGCCGGTCGATCAACTCATCTATACGTGGCATGGGGTAGGTGTCAAATTTTGTAACTTTGTTCAACTGACGAAAATCGTTACAAAATCGCCAGCTCCCATCCGGTTTAGGCACCAACACAATGGGACTAGACCAATCACTTTGGGACTCCTCTATCACCCCTAAGTTCAGCATTTTCTGTACTTCCTCCCGTATTGCCTCCCGTCGGGCCTCTGGGATCCGATAGGGTTTTAACTTCACCCTTTCACCGGGCGGGGTAATAATATCATGCTCTACCCCAGATGTTTGTCCCGGCAGCTCAGAGAACACCTCCTTGTTGCGAAGCACAAACTCCTTAACCTCCTGTTGTTGGGGTTGTGACAAGGTGGCTGCTATTCCAACCTCCGGAATCACGCAACCAGTTTGAGCTGGTGACCAAGTTTCTGCGACTAGGGACTCTCTATCCCTCCAGGCTTTCAACAGATTAACGTGATATATCTGTTCGGGCTTTCGCCTTCCTGGTTGTCTGACCTTGTAATTCACTTCGCTCACTTTTTCCATTATCTCGTAGGGGCCTTGCCATTTGGCAAGGAATTTACTTTCAACCGTAGGGACAAGTACCAATATCCTATCCCCCGGGGAAAAGGTACGGGTCTTTGCTCCACGGTTGTACACTCTCTGCTGTGCCAACTGCGCTTGGGCCAAATGTTCCTTCACGATGGGCATTACCTGTGCAATTCGATCTTGCATCAGGGCGACATGCTCAATCACACTCCTGTGGGGAGAACTCTCACTTTCCCAAGTTTCCTTGGCAATATCCAACAGCCCTCTTGGGTGTCTCCCATACAGTAACTCAAAGGGGGAGAATCCCGTAGAGGATTGGGGCACCTCCCTAATAGCAAACATCAAATAAGGAAGTAGACAGTCCCAATCCTTTCCATCTCTATCCACCACTTTCTTCAACATTTGTTTTAGGGTTTTGTTGAATCTTTCAACCAGCCCATCGGTTTGGGGGTGATACACAGATGTACGCAATTGCGTCACTTTGAACAATTTACACAGCTCTTTCATAACCCGGGACATAAAGGGTGTACCTTGGTCCGTAAGCAGTTCTTTACAAATACCCACCCGGCTAAAAACAAGAGATAGCTCTTTGGCTATGGTTTTGGCCGAGGTATTTCTGAGAGGGATCGCTTCTGGATAACGGGTGGCATAGTCCATTATAACCAATATGTACTGGTGCCCCCTAGCGGACTTGATTATAGGACCTACCAAATCCATTGCGATTCTCTCAAACGGGACCTCAATGATGGGTAGAGGGACCAGCGGGCTACGGAAATGTGGCATCGGGGCCGACCTCTGACACACAGGGCAGGAGGAACAATAATTTTCTATGTCCTTCATCACCCCAGGCCAATAGAATCTCTGTAATACCCTCTCTCGGGTTTTCTCTGTCCCCAGATGACCTCCAAGAATGTGCCCATGGGCCAACTCCAACACCAACTTCCTGTAAGGTTTGGGCACCACCAGCTGCTCAACGGTTTCTTCTGCCCTTTTTGCCACCCGATACAGTAGGTCCTTCTCTACGCTGAAGTATGGGTAAGTGCAGGTATTATCTGGGTTCACTAACTCGCCATCTATTTCCACTACGTTTTCCCGTGCCTTTATTAGGGCGGGGTCTTTTAACTGTTCTGTGGCAAAATTTTCCCTGTGAACCTCCAGATCAGAAAACTCCACAGACGGTAGGTTTTCGTCTGAGGAGGTGGGCTCCTCTCCAGTTTCTTGAGTCTCCCCTGCCAATACTGACAAGGGAAATTCTGGAGAGTCCTCACCACTCTCAGAGGAGTTCTGGCTATCACATTCCTGGTACATAGGGGCACCAGTGGGGGGCTCAGGATCATCCCACAGTTCCCAGAACTTCGGAAAATCCCTTCCCACAATGGCGTCATGCGGTAACTGAGATACTAAGCCCACTGGATGAGAGAGGGTACCTTTGGGGGTCTCGAAACACACTGTAGTCACTGGATACTCTCGGGTGTCCCCATGCACACAAATAACAGCTACCTTGCTATTCCCAGAGACCTCTGTTTTAACTAACTCAGCCTTTATCAGGGTCACAAGGCTACCTGAATCCAGCAATACCACAACATTTCTACCATTAACACACATTTTGCATAAATGTTTCTCAGTTCCTCGAATGGCAGTGCATGCGACTGTCGCACACAGCGACTGACGTCTGCCCGTCAGAAAGTCACACTGCATGGGTTCCTCCACAACCGGGCAATTGGCTGCAATATGTCCCGCTTGCCGGCAGCGGTAGCAAACGATCCTTCTTGCGGCCTCTTGAGCCGCTGATTTCCCAGGCTGTTCTCGCCAAACTTGGGGTAGAGCTCCCACCCTCTCACTCTCTCCACCCTCACCCCTTGGAATCCTCTTATCCGCCCCTGGGGATGGTCTGGTCTTAGGGTGGAAAGTCCGAGAGTCTCTGGAAGAGGCCGTCAGGTTCTCTGTAGCCAAGTATCTCTCTACACGATCCACAAGTTTACCGGCCGTTTCTGGGTCTCCGTGGCTTACCCACTTTTGAATGGCGGTAGGAAGAGCTCTCAAGAAACGATCCATCACAACACGTTCCACAATCTCCGGTGCGGACAAAGTCTCTGGCTGTAGCCACTTCCTGCTCAGGTGAATGAGATCATACATTTGAGACCTGGGGGGTTTTCCAAGCTGGAAAGTCCAGTTATGCACACGCTGAGCCCGGACAGCCAGGGTGACACCCAGCCTTGCCAATATTTCAGCTTTTAGCATCACATAGTCTTTTGCTTGGTCAGGCTCTAGGTCATAGTAAGCCTTCTGCGATTCACCAGTTAACAGAGGAGCCACCAGTCCAGCCCACTGCTCCTCAGGCCACTTTTCTCTTTCAGCAGTCCTTTCAAATGTGGTCAAAAATACCTCTGGATCATCCTCTCCAGTCATTTTTGTCAATAAACGACTCACCCCAAAGGACGCGGTATTAGTGGGACGGCTTTCCTCACTGGTCTGCGGACGTTGCTGCATTACTGCTTCCATTTGTTGTAGTCTCTGCTCTTGCTTCTGTAACAGGTCTATGAAGCGGGCCTCAGATTGCTGCTGGGCTTGTTGATGAGCTTGCTGCTGGGCTGCAAGGCTCCTTTGCAAACCTGCATTTGTCTGCTGTTGATTGGCATTTGCTAGAGCCAGCTGTTTCAGTATCTCCTCCATGCTGGCTTAAAAAAACTGCCACTGGTTCTCCACCAACTGTGAGGGGGTTAACTCGGTAGCGGGTGTGTGTGACCCCCTGGTTGGGCTCCCCACACAAAAACAGGGCCAGCAGACGGAGGTTGTGGTTTTCAAAATCAAAAGGTGCGGTTTATTTCTCTATGTACAGTGACAAAAACACAGCAAAGCCAAAAAGAAACAAACAAAATAAATCCTGGTCAGTTTGACCTCTGACTAAACATGCAGGTTTCCTAAACTAACAACTGGGATCAGCCTAGTGCTGTCCTAGTCCCTAAGTCCCTGGTTTAGTAAAAGTCCAAACAAATAGCCACACAGGCTTTGCCTCACCGCACAGGGGTTCACTCTCCCTAGACAGTCCACCCAGGTCTGGTTCCAGGCATGAGCTAACATCTAATGAATCTGGGAGTTTCTTATAGAGGCCTAAATGAGCTGACAAGGTTCAGCTGGTCTCATCAACTCCCTGTCTGCACGACGCCCAGCCCTCTCCCTAGAGGTATGAGTCATCCATGAGCACACTAGCCTTATACAACTCTCCACCTAGTTGTACAAATCGGCGTAAAGCCTGAATCTGGGCGAAATATATCTACCCCCCTGGATGCAACCAGGTGACTTTACCTTCCTGCTGTCACAATATATATATATATATATATATATATATATATACACACACAAATGTGTGTGTATATAGATACATTATATATGTGTGTGTATATATGTATGTGTGTATATATATATATATATATATATTGTGAGGGGGTTAACTCGGTAGCGGGTGTGTGTGACCCCCTGGTTGGGCTCCCCACACAAAAACAGGGCCAGCAGACGGAGGTTGTGGTTTTCAAAATCAAAAGGTGTGGTTTATTTCTCTATGTACAGTGACAAAAACACAGCAAAGCCAAAAAGAAACAAACAAAATAAATCCTGGTCAGTTTGACCTCTGACTAAACATGCAGGTTTCCTAAACTAACAACTGGGATCAGCCTGGTGCTGTCCTAGTCCCTAAGTCCCTGGTTTAGTAAAAGTCCAAACAAATAGCCACACAGGCTTTGCCTCACCGCACAGGGGTTCACTCTCCCTAGACAGTCCACACAGGTCTGGTTCCAGGCATGAGCAAACACCTAATGAATCTGGGAGTTTTTATAGAGGCCTTAAACGAACTGACAGGCTTCAGCTGGTCTCATCAACTCCCTGCCTCACGACGCCCAGCACTCTCCCTAGAGGTATGAGTCATTCATGAGCCCACTAGCCTCAGCTGGGCTTCATCAACTCCCTAGTTGTATAAGTCGGCATAAAGCCTGAATCTGGGAGAAATATATCTACCCCCCTGGATGCAACCAGGTGACTTTACCTTCCTGCTGTCACATACCCCCCCCCTCTTGTTTTAACCTTGGGGTTGGAACACCAGCAATCAGGCATTCATGTACTCGAGACAAAGCATCCACATTCCCCATTTGAACGCCAGGGCGATGCTTTACTGTGAAGTTGAATTCCTGGAGGGCCAGGAACCACCTATTCACTCTTCTATTTGTCTCCTTGTTTTGAGCCATCCACTTTAACGGAGCGTGATCCGTAACCATGTCAAAGTGCCTACCTAGCAGATAGTACCGAAGGGAATCTAGAGCCCACTTCACCGCTAAACACTCCTTTTCAACCGTGGCGTAATTTACCTCATGGGACTTCAACTTCCTGCTGAGGTAAATGACTGGGTGCTCTTCCCCGTTCCAGACCTGGGACAATACTGCTCCTAACCCCACATCTGACGCATCACTTTGTACGACAAAGTCTTTAGAGAAGTCGGGTGAGTACAACACTGGCTGGCTACATAAGGCTTGTTTCAAGAATTGGAATGCTGCCTCAGCCTCGGGGGTCCATTTAATCATGACCGACCCTTTCCCTTTCGTCAGGTTGGTTAGGGGCACAGCCTTAGAAGCAAAGTGGGGAATGAAGCGCCGATAATAACCCGCGATTCCCAGAAAGGCTCGTACCTGCTTCTTGCTGTTGGGACGTGGCCAACTCTGGATGGCCTCGACTTTGTTGAGTTGGGGTTTTATTACTCCCCTGCCAATGGTGTACCCAAGATATTTGGCCTCCTCCTGCCCAATGGTACACTTCTTGGGGTTAGCCGTAAACCCCGCTTCCCGAACAGAGTCCAGGACTGCTTGCACTTTTGGCAGATGTGAGGCCCAATCTGTGCTATGGACAATTACGTCATCCAGGTAAGCCGCAGCATACTTCCGATGGGGCCTCAGCATCTGGTCCATTTTCCGCTGGAATGTGGCCGGCGCATTCTGTAACCCGAACGGCATTCTCTTATATTGGAACGCCCCGTCTGGGGTTACAAATGCGGTTTTCTCTTTGGCCGACTTGGCCAGGGGAATTTGCCAATACCCTTTTGTGAGGTCAAGAGTCGTCATGTATCGGGCTGTTCCCAGCCGGTCGATCAACTCATCTATACGTGGCATGGGGTAGGTGTCAAATTTTGTAACTTTGTTCAACTGACGAAAATCGTTACAAAATCGCCAGCTCCCATCCGGTTTAGGCACCAACACAATGGGACTAGACCAATCACTTTGGGACTCCTCTATCACCCCTAAGTTCAGCATTTTCTGTACTTCCTCCCGTATTGCCTCCCGTCGGGCCTCTGGGATCCGATAGGGTTTTAACTTCACCCTTTCACCGGGCGGGGTAATAATATCATGCTCTACCCCAGATGTTTGTCCCGGCAGCTCAGAGAACACCTCCTTGTTGCGAAGCACAAACTCCTTAACCTCCTGTTGTTGGGGTTGTGACAAGGTGGCTGCTATTCCAACCTCCGGAATCACGCAACCAGTTTGAGCTGGTGACCAAGTTTCTGCGACTAGGGACTCTCTATCCCTCCAGGCTTTCAACAGATTAACGTGATATATCTGTTCGGGCTTTCGCCTTCCTGGTTGTCTGACCTTGTAATTCACTTCGCTCACTTTTTCCATTATCTCGTAGGGGCCTTGCCATTTGGCAAGGAATTTACTTTCAACCGTAGGGACAAGTACCAATATCCTATCCCCCGGGGAAAAGGTACGGGTCTTTGCTCCACGGTTGTACACTCTCTGCTGTGCCAACTGCGCTTGGGCCAAATGTTCCTTCACGATGGGCATTACCTGTGCAATTCGATCTTGCATCAGGGCGACATGCTCAATCACACTCCTGTGGGGAGAACTCTCACTTTCCCAAGTTTCCTTGGCAATATCCAACAGCCCTCTTGGGTGTCTCCCATACAGTAACTCAAAGGGGGAGAATCCCGTAGAGGATTGGGGCACCTCCCTAATAGCAAACATCAAATAAGGAAGTAGACAGTCCCAATCCTTTCCATCTCTATCCACCACTTTCTTCAACATTTGTTTTAGGGTTTTGTTGAATCTTTCAACCAGCCCATCGGTTTGGGGGTGATACACAGATGTACGCAATTGCGTCACTTTGAACAATTTACACAGCTCTTTCATAACCCGGGACATAAAGGGTGTACCTTGGTCCGTAAGCAGTTCTTTACAAATACCCACCCGGCTAAAAACAAGAGATAGCTCTTTGGCTATGGTTTTGGCCGAGGTATTTCTGAGAGGGATCGCTTCTGGATAACGGGTGGCATAGTCCATTATAACCAATATGTACTGGTGCCCCCTAGCGGACTTGATTATAGGACCTACCAAATCCATTGCGATTCTCTCAAACGGGACCTCAATGATGGGTAGAGGGACCAGCGGGCTACGGAAATGTGGCATCGGGGCCGACCTCTGACACACAGGGCAGGAGGAACAATAATTTTCTATGTCCTTCATCACCCCAGGCCAATAGAATCTCTGTAATACCCTCTCTCGGGTTTTCTCTGTCCCCAGATGACCTCCAAGAATGTGCCCATGGGCCAACTCCAACACCAACTTCCTGTAAGGTTTGGGCACCACCAGCTGCTCAACGGTTTCTTCTGCCCTTTTTGCCACCCGATACAGTAGGTCCTTCTCTACGCTGAAGTATGGGTAAGTGCAGGTATTATCTGGGTTCACTAACTCGCCATCTATTTCCACTACGTTTTCCCGTGCCTTTATTAGGGCGGGGTCTTTTAACTGTTCTGTGGCAAAATTTTCCCTGTGAACCTCCAGATCAGAAAACTCCACAGACGGTAGGTTTTCGTCTGAGGAGGTGGGCTCCTCTCCAGTTTCTTGAGTCTCCCCTGCCAATACTGACAAGGGAAATTCTGGAGAGTCCTCACCACTCTCAGAGGAGTTCTGGCTATCACATTCCTGGTACATAGGGGCACCAGTGGGGGGCTCAGGATCATCCCACAGTTCCCAGAACTTCGGAAAATCCCTTCCCACAATGGCATCATGCGGTAATTGAGATACTAACCCCACTGGATGAGAGAGGGTACCTTTGGGGGTCTCGAAACACACTGTAGTCACTGGATACTCTCGGGTGTCCCCATGCACACAAATAACAGCTACCTTGCTATTCCCAGAGACCTCTGTTTTAACTAATTCAGCCTTTATCAGGGTCACAAGGCTACCTGAATCCAGTAATACCACAACATTTCTACCATTAATACACATTTTGCATAAATGTTTCTCAGTTCCCCGAATGGCAGTGCATGCGACTGTCGCACACAGCGACTGACGTCTGTCCATCAGAAAGTCACATTGCATGGGTTCCTCCACAACCGGGCAATTTGCTGCAATATGTCCCGCTTGCCGGCAGCGGTAGCAAACGATCCTTCTTGCGGCCTCTTGAGCCGCTGATTTCCCAGGCTGTTCTCGCCAAACTTGGGGTAGAGCTCCCACCCTCTCACTCTCTCCACCCTCACCCCTTGGAATCCTCTTATCCGCCCCTGGGGATGGTCTGGTCTTAGGGTGGAAAGTCCGAGAGTCTCTGGAAGAGGCCGTCAGGTTCTCTGTAGCCAAGTATCTCTCTACACGATCCACAAGTTTACCGGCCGTTTCTGGGTCTCCATGGCTTACCCACTTTTGAATGGCGGTAGGAAGAGCTCTCAAGAAACGATCCATCACAACACGTTCCACAATCTCCGGTGCGGACAAAGTCTCTGGCTGTAGCCACTTCCTGCTCAGGTGAATGAGATCATACATTTGAGACCTGGGGGGTTTTCCAAGCTGGAAAGTCCAGTTATGCACACGCTGAGCCCGGACAGCCAGGGTGACACCCAGCCTTGCCAATATTTCAGCTTTTAGCATCACATAGTCTTTTGCTTGGTCAGGCTCTAGGTCATAGTAAGCCTTCTGCGATTCACCAGTTAACAGAGGAGCCACCAGTCCAGCCCACTGCTCCTCAGGCCACTTTTCTCTTTCAGCAGTCCTTTCAAATGTGGTCAAAAATACCTCTGGATCATCCTCTCCAGTCATTTTTGTCAATAAACGACTCACCCCAAAGGACGCGGTATTAGTGGGACGGCTTTCCTCACTGGTCTGCGGACGTTGCTGCATTACTGCTTCCATTTGTTGTAGTCTCTGCTCTTGCTTCTGTAACAGGTCTATGAAGCGGGCCTCAGATTGCTGCTGGGCTTGTTGATGAGCTTGCTGCTGGGCTGCAAGGCTCCTTTGCAAACCTGCATTTGTCTGCTGTTGATTGGCATTTGCTAGAGCCAGCTGTTTCAGTATCTCCTCCATGCTGGCTTAAAAAAAAACTGCCACTGGTTCTCCACCAACTGTGAGGGGGTTAACTCGGTAGCGGGTGTGTGTGACCCCCTGGTTGGGCTCCCCACACAAAAACAGGGCCAGCAGACGGAGGTTGTGGTTTTCAAAATCAAAAGGTGCGGTTTATTTCTCTATGTACAGTGACAAAAACACAGCAAAGCCAAAAAGAAACAAACAAAATAAATCCTGGTCAGTTTGACCTCTGACTAAACATGCAGGTTTCCTAAACTAACAACTGGGATCAGCCTGGTGCTGTCCTAGTCCCTAAGTCCCTGGTTTAGTAAAAGTCCAAACAAATAGCCACACAGGCTTTGCCTCACCGCACAGGGGTTCACTCTCCCTAGACAGTCCACACAGGTCTGGTTCCAGGCATGAGCAAACACCTAATGAATCTGGGAGTTTTTATAGAGGCCTTAAACGAACTGACAGGCTTCAGCTGGTCTCATCAACTCCCTGCCTCACGACGCCCAGCACTCTCCCTAGAGGTATGAGTCATTCATGAGCCCACTAGCCTCAGCTGGGCTTCATCAACTCCCTAGTTGTATAAGTCGGCATAAAGCCTGAATCTGGGAGAAATATATCTACCCCCCTGGATGCAACCAGGTGACTTTACCTTCCTGCTGTCACAATATATATATATATATACACTGTATATATATATATATATATACTGTATATTCATGTGTTTGTGTGTATATATACATATATACTGTATATATGTGTGTGTATATATGTGTATATATATATATTGTGACAGCAGGAAGGTAAAGTCACCTGGTTGCATCCAGGGGGGTAGATATATTTCGCCCAGATTCAGGCTTTACGCCGACTTATACAACTAGGTGGAGAGTTGTATAAGGCTAGTGGGCTCATGGATGACTCATACCTCTAGGGAGAGGGCTGGGCGTCGTGCAGACAGGGAGTTGATGAGACCAGCTGAAGCTTGTCAGCTCATTTAGGCCTCTATAAGAACTCCCAGCTTCATTAGATGTTAGCTCATGCCTGGAACCAGACCTGTGTGGACTGTCTAGGGAGAGTGAACCCCTGTGCGGTGAGAAAAAGCCTGTGTGGCTATTTGCTTGGACATTTAAAACCAGGGACTTAGGGACTAGGACAGCACTAGGCTGATCCCAGTTGTTAGTTAGGAAACCTGTATGTTTAGTCAGAGGTCAACTTGACCAGGATTTATTTTGGTTATGTTTCTTTTGCTTTGCTGTGTTTTGTCACTGTAAATAGAAAATAAACCGCACCTTTTTGATTTTGAAAACCACAACCTCCGTTTGCTGGGCCTGTTTTGTGTGGGGAGCCCATCCCGGGGGTCACACACACCCGCTGCCGAGCTAACCCCCTCACAATATATATACACACACACATGTGTGTATATATATATACAGGATATATATATATAGTTATCACGTCTGAAAACATGTAATTACATGTTCTTTTAAACTTTAGTTTCACTTTTTGAACTCAGCTGCACCGTAATCTCACAATATCTCACGAGATTACAGGCAGCCCACCCACTGTTACACAGATCTCAGCCGTTTTCAGAGGAAACACTTCTCCTGTGTTCTCCCTCTGAGAACTGAAGTTCTCAGTTTATTAAACCAGCTGCAGAGGAGATAATTTTCCTCTGAGAACTGAACTGAGAAAAAACTTCTCAGTTTATTAAACGGACACCTAAAGCTGATCTAGATGCCAGTCTCTCTATCATGTATGACAAACTGGCAAACAAATTCCATTCAGAACTAAAGGCATCCACTAGCACACTACAGCAGGAGATAGCTTCTCTGGGA